>JADKLZ010000003.1:16663959-16679836 GCA_021533235.1 Biomphalaria straminea | reverse complement strand
ATGTATGGGCTTGACAGGCACAAGTTGCGTATGTATATGACTAATGTGTGTATTTATCGTAATATTGTCTTCATGTTTAAGAGAGACAACTTGTAAGCTTGTTTTGGTTAGCATGAGATGTCGTTACAGTCATAGTTCAATTTTCTTTGGATATTTGACCATTTGGTCGATCGAAATAAGTCTAATTTTAAAGAAACTTTTGAATAATGTTCATACTTGAAAAATATTCTAATATTAATCTTTAGGCCCTAACTATATTGCAAATACAACGTTCCTTTAAAGAAATTGGTTGATAAAATTGATTTAGAGTAATTTAGACAAAGTCTGTAAAGGTCTCAATCTGCCTTGGTGGACAAGTTTTTGTGCCTATTCTGAGTTTGTATTTCCACAGAAACCAGAAACTGTCTTAGTAATCTTGTTGTATGTGTGGAATTTATATATGTACCATTGTGACGACCTCATTCTTATATTTTCATGTAGAATTTTATAGATACAAATTGTTATTGTACATTTGGGAAAGGACATTTGAATAATACATTTTATTCTGTCTATTAAAGCTGCTTAAAAAAAAGATAACTAAAATAATTCATTTACCTCTTCTAGTCAAATAGTGTTCGTAAAGTTAAGGGGAAATAAACGAAAACAGCTATGTCAGCAAAGATTATTTCCCTTTGCAACTGACGATTTTTTTTGTTTGGATTTTAAAGATATAAAATAATTCTCTGTGTATTTCTCCGCTTCTGATGTATTCTCAAAGTATTTCTCCTCTCCGTTTTCCCCTCTATCTCTCTCTCTTTCCCCCTCTTTCTCTCTCTCTATTCTTTCTCTCTCGCGCTTTCTCTTTCAGACAACACTCTTTCTTGATGGCGGCCCCCCCCCCCCCCACCCATTGGTTGGCTACCAGACTTGGAAGTGCGTGATATCGATCTGAGAGAGTCCAGGACTAGGAAAGAGTAACACCGGTCAGAAAATTGAGATTGGACACTTAAATTTCAGCCCCAATGTCCGTCAATTAAATTAACTACAAAATACCAAGACCTCAGAGACTTCCTTGGTGGGAAATGCCAACTATAACCCAAAAAGAAACAACAAACAAAAGAACAAACAAATATAAGTGTATATATAGGCCTCTTCGTATTTAACTTTCTATAGACATGAAATTGCACATGTGACCTAGGCATATGCATGATTTTACCGACTATATAGCCTGAACAGAGATTTTTGTTTTCTTGTGAACTTCCGGTATTTTTTCATGGAACGGACATTTCTTTTTGTATTAAGGATATTCTGAATGTAGTATGCCGCTTATATGGTGTTTAGTTGAAGTACAACGTTCTTCAAGATGGCTGACTAAAATTTGCATTAGAAAAGATTGTTATAATAATACTTATTATAAATGTTTTTGTTTTTTATTACTATTAAAAAGATAAGATTACAGTGTTTTTTTAAAACTATAACATTTTCCATTTTATTATTATTATTATTATTATTTTGCTTCCGAAGCATTAACAGAATAAACTGTGTTGTTAAGTTGTTTTAGTTTCAGTGGATTACAGTCCTTCATTGAACATATTATCACCCTATATAATAAGTGTGTTATATAACTAATTAACACTCGTCTTAGTAGCAATAAATAGCAAATATATTTTGTTATCTTTCAGGTTGTTTCCAATCAACAATTTTTTTATTTTTTTTTCAATCTCAAGAAAAAAACATTTCTTCGAAACAAAAATGGAATGTTGTGTCTCTTCAATTATGCCCTGATGTGATTGTAACACTGCCGGAATTGAATTTTTAATTTTTATTATGTGGACAAAATCAATGTCGAATTCAGGCGTATACAAGGTTTTAGACATTCGCTGAACAGCATAGAGCCAAGGGTGAAAAAATAAAAGGAATTGAAACCAGACATTACTTCGATGTAATGTAAAAGAAAGATACTGTAAGGCTCATCGAAGTCTATGGCAGACGGTATAAAAGGGTGTAATGTGGCCAGCCCAACAACCAATCGCCATTAACTCTTTCTCTCCTAACTGACGATACCAACGTTGATTCCATCAGAATGTGGTAATTAATTACGGAGAGTTAAATCTCCTATTAGTATCTGCTACCCTTTAGAGCTGGATTGATTGAGGCGCGTGCAAAAGATCTTTAAGGTTAAAATCACAGTCTCCACCACAATACAAACTCTAGGTTCAAAGGTCAAGCACTATTACCCCCAGGCTATCGTAGCCATCTTAAATCACGTGTACAAAATGTAATAAACCCACCAAATATTACCCATAATCCAACAAAACATCCGCTAAGCTCCTCTAATCACGTCCATCTTGTCACGTGTGTCCTGACACCGCTAGACTTGTCTCCCTTGTGGGATGACCTCATGACAGTAGTTGATGGCGCCCTCCCTAGCGTCGCCGACATCTTTCTTCCCTGGCGTTCTGTCGGTCGTTGAGACCGGACAATAAAAATGCTGGATGATAGACGTTGATGGGAACGTGTTTACATTCGAGACATACAGCGCAGACAGGGAGAAAGTGAGACACATCGATGTTAATGAAACTACATGCATTCAAAGATTACACAGACTCTTGGGGCAGAGTCACTAGACCAGGGGTTCTCAATCTGTGGATCGAGACCCACTTGGGGGTCGATCGACTATTTGCCAGGGGTCGCCAAAGACCATCGAAAAAAAATGGATTGTTTGTGTCTATTCTTCTATTGCTGTGTGTGTGAGCGGGAGGATGGGGGGTCGCGGCAGAGTGTGGCTTGTAAAGAGGGGTCGCCGAGCTTAAAAGGTTGAGAACTGCTGCACAAGACTATTAGGATTCTTAGTACATAGCGTGACCTAGCTGCAAACATCCGGGTTTATATTGGCTAGAGTATCTGTTTATATTTATTGCACATAATGTCGTGAAGCACTTAGTTTCCGAACCTTGTGGTTTGGAGTTCAAATCCTACTTATGACTGCTATTTCCACCTGGGGGGGGGGGGGGGTAATTCATATCACCCTTCTGCCCAGTGAGCTCTAAACGGCATATGGCAATTGTTGGGAAAGCGTTGGCCGTTGTGCTGGTCACATGAGACTCGTTAAAAGTTGGCCAGAGAAACAGTGAATCAATCATCTGCTCCATGGATCGCCAGGTCGGAGAGGTGGACTTTACTTATAGAACTATATTACCTACAGATTTAACTATGAGAATGCTAATGGCCGATGGGTTTAGAGATTGCTATTTTGAATACAATATCAGGTGGCCGAGCCTTGCTCGGTTAAATAAATACCCTGCCCAGCTTGACTGTCGGACAATAAGAAGTTCATACCGGCTTGCCATTCATCCATCCCAGTGGTGCTACAGCCCGTGGTCTGCTTTTAGTTTTACCCATCCCTCCATTCATATCTCTAAACGCGTTCTTGTTTGCAAAGAAATATTTTAGTGTACTACGGTAAGCCTAGTGACGTAAGCAGCGTTTTTCCCGTTTACGTCATGGAAAACTTTCATTCATAAATTATTCTAGCCAAAATTAATTTTACAACATTGAGACATTTTCATATCGAAATAACGGTCGAACTCGAGTTTTCCCGATGTGGCCAATGAGTTGAGAATTTTTTTTCCCTAATATGCAGATACGTTGAAATTTTAAAGAAAATCGTTACAGCCGTTTTCGAAATAAAAATATATATACATATATAAATATATACAAGAATTGCTCGCTTAATAGTATAGAATATCTAATAGTGATTAAACTAGGGGGGGTGACAGTTTCAGCTGGTACACGTGAAAGGGACCCTGTATATGCACTTACCTGCACAACCTTTGACCCGTCATGAACATTTAAAGACGCAACTTAAAGAAGCTTCATGAATTCTTTTTCCTTTGACATTTTGATTTCGCCTCACGTCATGCACATACACACATATATAACACACATTCACATAGATATACACATACACATACACACATATACACACACAAATTACTGGCAATATTTTGTTCTCCGTGGTTTCGATAACTATCTCTTCCTCATTTGTTTTAAATAAATAGTTTTGTGTGGACACCTTGACATTCTTGTGTACATCTCTTTTCAGTAGACTTTTGTAGTTTAATCTCTCGAAGCTTTTTATCTTATCAGTAGTTATTACCGATAACTTCAAAATGCGATACAAATGTTGGTTGTAATTGATAGGCGCATCTTTGGGGCTCCCAAATTTCATTGAACTCCTTCTTTTTACTTTTTTTAGCGGCCCACGAAAGGGGAAAAGACGCTATTATTTTTGTGTGTCTGTCCGTCTGTCTGTCTGTCCGTCCGTCCGTCCGGTTTAGATCTAAGAAAGTAGAAGAGAAAATGAAAATCGGACATCACAATATTTTAGGTTATTCAAAGTTCTGATGCAACGGCTATTTTTTTCTTTTCTAAAAGCTCAAAATCTAATTTTTTAAAATCACTTATGCAAGCAGTTTTTAAATAGAAAAACCTAATTAGTATGCATTATAAATCAGACCTAACTTAAGAAAAATAATAATATTATAAACTGCTTTTCCTTTCACGTTTTTTTGTTCCAACTTATGAGTATTTATCATCTAAGTAACTACCTCAAAAAGAGGCAAAGAAAAAAGGCCTAATGTCCAAGGATTCCTATGTTGATAAACCTATTGACTGTCAAGTTTGGAAAGTTTAAACGTGAACGGTTGTATAAACTGTAAACATGTTGTATTGGCAATGTAATCTCTTCAATACTGAATAAAAAGGAGGATTCGAATTAGAGATTCAGCCCTCACAAAACAATTAGATCAATTATAAGACTTCAGTCGGTCCAGATTCACATCTAACTTTACATTCACTTTCGCCTATCTGTTGATCTGCTGGACCGCTGGGGCACTACATAAGATCTGTCAGCCTTCTATCTACATTCTTATCTGTCATTTGTCTTTGATATAATTTCATTCGGATGTTCTATCTGAACATATTTATACATGCCTGGAAAGACCACTTCGGGGGCCGGTTTTAAGTTTGTGTTTCTACACAAACTGTCTTTGTAACCTTGTTAAAAATAAAAATAGATTTTAATATATATTATGATCTGGCCGTGTAACCATTGGCTTTGCAACCATTGCGCGTAAGATTTCATGCGTCTACGCTCATTTCCAGTAGGAAGCCACTTTGTCTTGAATAAAAAATGGTGGACTTTAAATACAAAATTGAAACCACGTTTTACTGTATAGTTAGAAGTTGTGACTGAAATGTATATTCTGACATTTGTACATGTAAAAGGTGGTGCCTGCCTTTCCTTATTGTAGAGATGCATACAGGATAGCTCGAATAGTTTTTATCACACTCAATGTATGGGTGGGCTGCCATATTCTTGAAAAGGGGCCCAGAAGTTACCTTTACTGCGTGTAAGGTAGGTCTGATAATTGGAAGGGGGTGTAAGGGGGATTTGAACAAATTATATCTATGAACTTATTTTAATTTTTATTGTAAATGTCTGTACCAGTGCTGTCCTGCTATAAAGGTATTTGATCTAAGTCAATATTGAAGCCAAAAGATAAAACAACTTTTATTTTTGTTCTTTTTTGAATTGCTAATGGTCCCAGACTAGCAAGTGGTTAGTGTCACATCCACCTCCTCACTTAGCGCCCTTCTCCATTTACATTGGGACATCTCTTTTGCAATATATCACTCTCTCCTTCTCTCCCTCTCTCCCTCCCTCTCTCTCTCTCTCTCTCCGTGTTTCTCTATTACCCAACACATAGTCAGAGACACTTCAGTTCTGACACCGAACTACACCACACCCAAACACATATAGACACATACTTTGTATTTTGATTAAAAGAGTTGAGTAAGTGATCAACTTGAAGCGGAACTACGTAGTCTTGTCTCGCGCGATGAATGCTCTGCCTGGCACTGAAGCCCCAGCAAGAACAGCGCCTCTCACACCCCCTCCCCCCTCTTCATCCCCTATCGATCTGGAAGGGATGTTCCAGTCAATACCTAACCCAGAGCACCACTCTTGTCCGGTGTGCAAATTATTAACTCAGAGAATCCTGGATCACACGAGCGTTCTTCCCCCCCCCCCCCCATCTCCAGCAATCCCCCCTCCCCACTTTCATCCATTACCCTACACCAGGATAGAAAACATGACATAGAGAAAAGGAGAGACAGAGAGAGAGACAGAGAGAGAGGGGAGGTTAAAAAAAATAAAAGAGGGGAAACAATATAATATCGTATTTGTTGATTTCGTTTGGTTTCTCTTCATCTCTCCCCGGAAGTTGACAGTAGGCGAAACCATCGATAAAGGGGACTTAACTGTACAAGTGTTCATAGCCTATGTCATACGAGTTGTCTCGAAGTGATTTATTCGCCAGTATTATCCACCGGCGACAGGTCAACGTGCCAACATCGCTTGATACTGTGTCTTGTTCTTTCTTTTAAAACGAGTGCGTAATAGTGTTGGGAGATATGATTACGAAAAGTAAGTATCGAATAGAGATGGAGACTATGGCCTATATACAAAAATACATCTGCATCTTCTTCTCCGTTTTCATATGCATAGTGTGCGAGATTCTAAAGAAATTTTTTTTAATAATAATGATCTTGCGTCCTTTTTTTTTTTTTTTGTTAAGTTATTTTTTTTTGTGTAGGAATAAGGTCCAATTCAATAAGGGTTTTAAATGTTTCTATTTAAACTATAAATCACTGATGAGAATTAGAGATTTTTTTACATAGGAACGTTCGCAATTTTATTTTTAATTTTTATTCTAATCTTGTTGCGTCTTTTTTTTTTTATTTAAATTTTGCAAATTTCAACATATTAAACCTATTGATAGACTTATTAAGTTCTTATTCACCTACTATCTTCATGAATAGACTCATGAGAGTCATCTTTAAGCATAGAAATTTCACCTATAGGCCTACCAGCTTCACCAATAGGCCTACCAGTCTCACTTATATGCCCTACGAGTTTCACCAACAGGCCAAGCGTACTTCGTTTCTCGTTAGTGAAATCTGAGCTCTAATTGTGACCAAAATGTCAATTGTTCTTGATCGCGCGTAGCGGAATCGATTTTGGTCATGAATATTTGAGTGACAATTACTCGACTGCATGTCCATCACGCCAGAGTGACCGGGAAACACGGGAACCCACAACGTGACAGCGTGGCTGTTGTTGTTTTTTTTCCCGTTTAGTTTCAATATATCTACATATAAGCTTTATGATGTTTTAATAAGCGTTCATTGTGTTGTTCATATCCTGCAAGGTGATAGTGTGTCTTCGCTGCGTGGATAGTGTGTCTACACTGTGTGGATAGTGTGTCTTCACTGTGTCGATCTGTGGCAGTTTTCGAGAGACGATCTATTCGAATATAAGAAAACGGTATTTGGGGGCATACATTCTTGTTCGTCTCATTCTGAGAGTAGCCTGGACATTTGGATTTCCGCATTTCGTTTTTATACGTTCGCACAATGTGACTGTATCGGAATGTTTGAAGAAGTCAAGTCATGTTATTATCTGCTGATTTTGTGAATAGTATTCGTGGAAGATTGTTTGACCAGTCGTAATTATCGTTTCTACTACCACTCCTACCCCCCCTACACTCGCATCTGCTCCCTTTCCAACCAAAGCTAGCCCCAGACCAGTGACCATGGCAATTGTTGCCAGGAGCAGCTATTGACCCTTGGGAAATTACAGGACACAGAACGGAGGGGGGATATTCTGATGTGACCAAGTCAAGGTGAGTTTTCCTGTTAGTGTGTATGTGTGAGGTGTTTGTGTGTGTCTTTCTTTATGGATGTATCTATATGAGCCGAATATGATTCTGTAATGACAGTCACGTAAAAGCCAACTCACTATGACCTGCACTCGCCCTGGCCACCTTTATGAAGGAGGCGCGGTGGCTGAGCGGTAAAGCACTTGGCTTCTGAACCCTGGTTCGAATCTTGGTGAAAACTGGGATTTTTATTTCGGGATCTTTAAACGCCTCTGATTCCATCCAGCTCTAATGAATACTTGACATTAGTTGGGGAAAAATAAAGGCGGTTGGTCGTAGGCCACAGAAACCTTTACATGACCCTATAGACCACTATACTTTTTTTATAAAGTGATGTAAGATCATGTAATAGAACATATTTTCTTTCAAATAGTCTATACAAACAAGGTTTAGAATCTATACACATCTAGTGTGTGCTATACTTTTTTCAAGGTAAACAAAACTAAAAAAACAAACTCTTAGAATTTCTTGCAAGGAAGAACACAAAAATATACCATAGATCTAGACTCTAGTTGAAATAGGTTTTGTTATTTTGAGTCTATGCTCCACAATTAAAGGTACACTAGTTTACTTGGTGATGCCAATTTTTGTTTTCTTATTACTGTAGGTAGATATGTCTGTTATCATGTGGAGTGCGCGTCAAGGTGTCAAGAGAAGTGTAAACAGGACGTTTACTTACACATTGTCTTCTCGAAGATTTTACCTTTGACACAGAATAGTAAACATGCAAAGGAAGTTCACTAGAAATGAAAACATTGTTATATTTTTTCCTCTTCGATAACTTTCGGTTTGAAGATCTTTGTAATATGGAGACGAACTTGTTCCAGAATCAATAACTCTGTCCAGTTCATACTGAATATATTATTGAATATAATAAATATTACGGCTTGTCATACTTTTATATAAAGTGTTTCTTATAAAAGTGTTTCCTGCTGAAAGATTCCATAACTGCTTTCATTTTAATAACACTAAACAAACGTTACAACAAAATACTATAGGATTTATCTTTTGTTTTGCTATTGTTATTCTTTACAATTATTAATAATAATAGCAATAATATAAAAATTATTAATATTAAAAATGCATCTTTAAATTAAGCTTCGTTTATAATGCTCTCTTCTGTTGGTAGCTATTTCATTTCTAAATAATAATGACATCCTTGCCTACGGACATTTTATAAATGTAGATGGAAAAAAGTAAGATCCCTTTAATTAGAAGACAAAAAAAGAGATGACGAGAGAGACAGAGAGAGAGAGAGAGAGAGAGAGAGAGAGAGAGAGAGATAGAAGGGAGGAGTGAGAGAGAGAGAGAGAGACTGGAATGCTAGATCATTAGCTGAGAGTGTCTATGGTGTCATTAATATCCTGCCTATTAATTTGTTTGGCTGGCCTTGACACTTGTGTTGTTCATATCATCAGTTTCACATCACGATGTTTTGTAGGCTTATCAAATTTTAAAAGTGCTAGATCTAATGTTATACATTAATCTATATGAATCTAGAAACTCTCTGCAACATTTAAACTATCAACAATAGATCCATATTTTGATTGAAAGGGATAGGGCTGTAGTAGAAGACAAAGCCGATATATATATATATATATTCCCGACTGGTATATTGAACCCTAGATAGATAGATAGATGCCAGACTATCTTTGTAAACTGGTAGAAGTATCTCCCTTTTTTTTGTTTTTTTTTTTGCTTTACATTTCCGACAATTATCTCTGCAGTGGTGTGCCTTATTTTCTTCTAACTTTAACCTTTGTAATTTGATTTCTGTATATTCTATATTCTTAGAAAGTCCTTTTTTTTTTACATTTCCCTTCCCATTCCTCTAAGATTATACAACCATTAAGACTCTAGAGACCTATATACAAAAGTGCACATTTAGCTTTCATCACATTCTAAACACGGGGCGCCAACAGCAATACATCTTGTCGCCCCACTTTAACCGTCACCTCAATCTAGTTGGCAGCAGAACCTGAAGCCCGCGTGAGCGCCCTATACGTTTGACACATCAAACGAATCTTTCAGCGCGTGTGTGTCGAGACGACCTCACCCCTGTCCTTTGCGTCTCCCTCCCTGGCCCCATCACTGGTGTGCCTATACAGAAGATGGATGGGCAGATAACTTCGTGAAGCTCTATTAAAAAAACAACAGTTTTGTGTAGCCATCGACTGAAATCGCGCATTCTTTGCGTCTGCTGCCTTTACTCGCAACCAATCATGTGATAAGGCACCACATGCCCAAAAGACCGGAAGTGACAAGCATCTAATGAGATCAACGCACTCTTAAGACAATTATCTTTCGTTCCGTATGCTGAAGAGCTCCGGGCTGGAAAGATTCACAGTTCTCCGTCTCCAATCGTTACCACTAGGCTACCTCATCGACCAGCGTCCAGCCCTAGACCTCCTGCTGTCTATAAGCCCAGCATCCCAGGCCTAACGCAGCTTAACTTGGTCAATGTGGTCAATATCACTTAATGTAATTTCTATGGGACCATGAAGAAAATAGGGCTGGATGTTTGCAAGCCACACAACATGGAAACAACAGCATGGGAGTGACATTAGTCTTCGACTTCAGCGTCGTAGACATCTTTCAAGTTTTACGTTATCCTTTTCTTTTCTCTCGTTATTTTTAATGAAACCTCATTTCAACATTTGCTAATATGGAACAAAAAAAAAATAGAGATCAAATATCTTGAAAGACAGCAATGGTGTGGAACATTCAATTTGATTGTTTAGTTGATTTCAACCAATATCTATCTATCTATGAATCTATCTATCTATGAACCTATCTATGAATCTATCTATGAATCTATCTATCTTTTTGTTGGGTTGCACCACAACTACAGGTAAAGGCCAGGGCCAGCGAAATGTGGTCACGCATGAATGATACATGGAGATACATGGCAATAATTTGCAAGTTTTTTTTGATGAATCCGGTGTCCACAATAAACAAAGTTAAACGAAGTGTTAAACTAAGTGTTAAACGAAATGTTAAAAAAGTTAGATTATTTGTTTTTGGGCACTTTTTAGCACTGCTAATCAATTTTTTTTATCTCTTGCGTAAAAAAAAGGTTCCCCTTTCAGACATTGTGGTCTATAGGTCAGATGATATAAAGGTCATCTGTTTCTTTGGCGTACAGTTAACGAGGGTGTCATGTGGCCAGCACAAAGACCAACCGCCTTTACTTTTCTCCGACTGATGTCAGCTACCCATCAGAAATGGGTGAACTCAGAGGCGCCCGAA
The DNA here is from genome assembly GCA_021533235.1 of Biomphalaria straminea. Lineage (NCBI taxonomy): Eukaryota > Metazoa > Mollusca > Gastropoda > Planorbidae > Biomphalaria > Biomphalaria straminea. The sequence continues at coordinate 16,668,824 of JADKLZ010000003.1, read as the reverse complement.
GATCCCGAAATTAAAAATCCCAATCTTTGCGAGGATTCGAACCTTGGTCCCCGTTTCGGAAGCCAAGCGCTTTACCGCTCAGCCACCGCGCCCCCAATCTCCTAACAACTTTTATTTAATTGACAATTGTGAAGTTTAGCATCCGTGACATTGTTAAGTCTATTGTGAACATCTCCATTACTGGTGTTCAGTTTGTCCTTGCATTGACGTTCTTGAATGCCATCGATATATTCTCTTGCCCCTCTTCATTCGAGGTCCCTAATAGTTTGGAACATAAACTGTTTGCGTGTATGATAGTATATGAGTATATATGTAAATTTGTAGTTCTAAATGTGACCATATCCAGCCCTCATACACAGAAAGGGAAAGTTTATGATCTTAGGTCTTTTTCTTAGGTCTTTTGATATCATGAACAGGATTTATATATGAACAATTCGGATTGTAGTCTGCGTCTGTATCTCAAAATAAGACTTTGACAATCAAATATAAAACAATCCATTGTTCACAAAATAAGACTCTGACAATCAAATATTAAACAACCCATTATTAATTAATTGTTTAATGTTTTTATAGACTTACGTCTTGTCTATGTCAATAAATAATTGTGTAGAGTTTTAACTTGATCTGAGAATGGGCGTGGGAGAAATAACATGTACAATTTTTTTTAGGAAGACAAAGATATAGACAGACAGACAGACAGACAGACAGACATATTGAGTTGATCTAAGCTTTTTAAAAGCAAATACACAACAAACCCAGCCGCATTGACTTAAAGTGGCTTAAAGTTTAATCAATCCTCGAACTCCTGACCTTTTGGAAGACTGCTGGGAGCTTAACGACATGACCACTCCTTTTGTGGAGCTTATTATTTAGTCAGTCAAATGTGTTCCACTGAATTGAAGGTGGTTTTTTTTTTTGGTCAAACACCCACGCAGGTTAACTAGTACACCGGGGTGTGGGGGGGGGGGGAAATAAAGCTTCTGGCTAAAGCAATCACAAAATTTAAAATCCTGTTGTCTTAAACAGGATGGTCATTTTTAAGGGAGAGACTGATAGTTTTTGGAGGACAGATTATCATATTTTAAAATTGGGACTAATGCCAATGGTTTAAAAAGGGGGTTGATGATGGTCTAGTTTTAAAGGAGAGGCTGATGACCCACAATGCACCTTAAAATTTGGAATATGTTTTTTGAAACTAGAATTTGTGGTCTCCTTGTTCAAACATTGTTTGTAAGTTCCTCGTTTTTTTTTTTCAATACCCAGTCGGGAATATTGAAGAGGAGATTGTCTTCAAATTTCTGGTTCAGTTCATCATATAATTGTTCGTTATAGGCATGTTAAACAGTAGGGGGGGCGAGTTGATTATTATTCAAATTATCCTAGCGAATAAACTGGCTTTAAATGAAGAAATGTTTAAATTGTATAGATGTTCATCTTTCTTCGGACTCCTTACTATCGTCTCGCGTACCCCTGGGAACCAGAGGACCACGTTTGACAACTATTTATCAAACTAAAAACACTCTCTGTTATTTTATTTACAATTTAATGAAGATTTACATACAATATAAATAAGTATGTTTTCAATCTTTATTATAAGCGTTTATATCACCGAGTCCCTTGAGCTAATGGGGACAAATTCAATAACGAACAAATCTACACAGTATGTCTACTGTTGAGTGTGGTTATAAAATTCACGAACATTTGTCGAGCAGGACCATAAGAATATCTCGAGAGACGTATTTGTTGGTGACTGTTGTAGCTTCAGACAGCTAACCAGACCAACTCTTGTAGGAGTCTTAATTTAATACACACAATTTTACACATTTCCCATATTCTCTTTTTTAAACAAAATAAACTTACATTTTTTTACGAATATTTAGAAGCTTTTAATTACGGTGAACAAACCCACCAAAACAAAAGTTGAACTACAAAATACCAAAGTCGTTACAAAGCAACTCACTTAAAAACTTGCATTTTAGAATATACAGCAACCGATTTACACAAACACACCAATATAAAAGCACGACTCCGAAGATTAAGGAGACATGTACTGATTCACGTGGATACAAGGTCCTAGCTGTGACCTACATATTTTGCCACTCCAACGTAGACATAACTTTTGTCTGCCGGTGAAGGGTTTAGGTTCTCTTTTCTCTACGCCTGTCCTGGGCAGAAGATTTCCATTTCCTTTAAATGTTGGCCATCGTAAGAAATCTCCACCTATCTTGTTCGTAAGCCACCAGCTGCCAGGTGCTCTCTTCTATGTTAGTTTAAGCAAGCTGGAACCCTAACTTTGTTAGGCCGACCACTTTCACCAATCAACATTGTACGCAACACACACACACACACACAGTCACACGCACACACACACACACACACACACACTATGTAACCATTATCTGCATACATTTGTTGATAAGCTTGTTATGAGCATCAATTTGAAATCAAAGACTCGCAAATGTCTATCACTACAACATATCACTATCATATCAAGATGTCACTGTAAACATGCCAAATATCATTTCTTTTTTCAACTCCATACCTTTTTTTAAAGCGGAAACAAAAATCAATTCTCTTAAGGAAAATCTTTCACTCTCTAGTTCGTAACAAATCTTTATCACTGTGTTTGTCAGTATTGATTAGCATCCATTACGGAGCTCAGGTGAAGGTCAAGGCGACTTTAAGAACATAATAAATGGCATTGAGAAAAAGAAAAAAGAATGTTATGGTCGAGATGAATCAGTATTACTTTCAAAGTATACACACTATAAGATATAAGATAAGATAACTGTATGAAATAAGTAAAAATTGTGGTGTCATTTTATTCATTACGTGGAATCAATGAACATATTTGTTATACATGGAGCTTGTTAGCAAGGGGTAAAAGGTTATTTGTAAGTTTTCGCTCATGCTTAATCACTTCCGGTAACAGATGTAACCTTTTGCAGATTTCACCATTGTAACCAGCACATGATTCGTTGTATATTCAACACAAGCTCAAACTTCGGTGAAGATTGCAGACGTTAACGCCATACCCTGGAAGCTGAAAGGCCTCCTCAACCTTTACATTCTATTATACACCCAACCCACATCAGAAGGTCAGCCAAGGTTAAGGCCGGCCCTGAGGCCAGCCAAAGTGACGGCAATATTTCTCAATAAAAATTTGAATGTGATAAGTCACTTTCCATTATGGACTTAATGCGTTTACGGGAACATTCAGGCCAGTTTACGGGCGGCCATTTTGACCCATATACACTATCCACGAACACAAAAACCCTCATTCTGATTATCTACACTTACAGTCCCTAGACTAGTAGTTAACAGAACCTCTTTTGCGTCATCATCTTTTAGGCAGCTGAATCCAATAGGATTCAATATCTCAAAAAGATCTACGCATTAAAATGGGATTCTCAAATCATGAGTCAGTGCATTAGGTCATCAAAACTAGTGTTTTCAGAGTAGACCACATAATATCTCTCTAGCCTAGTCACCAGACGAAGTATCAGTTTATATAGTCTACTTTTTATTCTTTCCATGAAATGGCGCCATCATCCTCCCAGTCATCCCCTTTCACCAGTGTAGTATTCTAAAAGAAAGGAAAAGAAAAACATAATTAGCTGCCTAAGGGAGAGAACAAGCGCGAGATGAATTCAGTCCTCCTTTTTTCTTTTTCTTTCCCTAAATAAAGACTAAGTAATGGGGAAGCTACTCTTGAAGCTGGCCGAGCCCAGGAAAAGACTTGTCTTCTCCTTCTTTTCAAATTGATCAATAAGCCGCAATAGAGCTATTTTAGAGGATCATGGTGATGAGACTTGCCACCAAACTTTTAAGTTGTTTGGGTTGGTGTCTGTGTCTGCGTGTGTATGCGTGAGTGTTTGTCTCTTTTTAAACACAATGAACTAAAAAGAAAAACAAACTTTGAGACTTAGCAAACTCGTAGGAGGCTAGTGTGGGTCAGTAGCTTCCGTTATATACACTCCATAATACACAAGCAAACAGCTATAGTGCACTTAAAATAATGACCTCGATACGACTAATGCTACATTTGAATAAAGAGATTTTTATTGCGTGTGTATAAATCTTTATTTTAAAGTTTGTTTTAAAATATGTTGATATGCATTTGCTTAAAATGATGTAAATTGATTTAAAAAAATAACAAGAGTAGGCTTTGCAAAGACCATTGATATCACGTACATTTGTTTCAACCTAGTTGAAGGAAACACTCCAACACTATTACACACTTATCACATAAATTATACAATATCATTACTTGGTATTAAAGTAAAAATGTACTCATTTTAGGTATCAAAAGTAACCTTGACACATAGTTCAAGTGATACAAAGACAATAAGGACATATCGAATTTAAAACCGATCTTTAAAAAAAAATGTAAGAAAAGAACATGAGAAGCAAAGAAAAAAAAACTTTCCCTGGGGGAGCCGATAAAAAAATCAGAAACCTCTGAAGTTAAGGGAGAAATGTGCCTAGAAGGAGGGAGGTCTAGAGAGCAGACGATGCTTAATTAGAAATCATTCGAAATTTACATCTGAAGGTCACAAAATGTGCGAACTTCCTGTCTCCTCTCTGTTCATAATTAAGAAAGGTGATTTTTTTTCTAATAACTATTTTTTTTATTAAGTGTTTAAATATATACAAAAATTATAAGCACAAATGCTTCCACAGCCTTAAGTTCACATTGTTTACTCTCTTTTAAGAACAGCGTACTACATCTAGTTCTACAATCTCACAACGTCTAGTTATAGCACTCACTTTTTCCCCCTGTCGCCACCTCTGAGTTCTAAGAGATAAATAAACAATGAGTCAGTGTCCTTGTATTATTGCCTCTGAGCTCCAAGAGTTAATAC
>JADKLZ010000003.1:16648957-16659368 GCA_021533235.1 Biomphalaria straminea | reverse complement strand
GTCTCTTTCTGCCTGCCTGTCTGCGTCAGTCTCTTTCTGCCTGCCTGAGTATTGTTGGATGTCTTTCATTGTATTTGTGTGTATAATGAAGCAACATGTCCTCCGTCGTGTGCTTTAAGATGATAAAAAAAAAATGTATTATGATTCACATTTATCAAGTTGCTATGTCCGATCTATTGACTCTATTCACTCTGTTTTGACACTTCTGCCTTGTATTATTGTTATCTAAATTGTAGGCTACGTTCTTCTAGCACATAAAGAAATACACAGTTTTTGTACTTGCATCTTTACACAGGCAGTTTGTCTGTATTGTATCTCTACATATCTATTTATCTGTAATGTATCTCTAAACATCGATTTACCTGTAATGTATCTGTACAAAAGCATTTTACCTGCTTTGTATCTCTTGGTTATTAGAAAATAAATGACCTAGCATTGCGTTGTTTCAAGTAAAATATTCGATAATAATGAAAGAGGCAGACAGAGAAAGCAATGGGACAACACTAATTTGGACGGACCTGTCATTGAAAGAGCGAAAGAGAGAGAGAGAGAGAGGAATGGAGAAAGACTGTCGACAGATCATTGGTGGTGCCCCAACCAACAGACTATGGGATAGGTGAAGCTGAACCTAGTAAAAAAGTAGCTAGCACAGTGAATATCCTAGGAGAAAAAGCCTAATGCTTGTGGTCCCTAATATTAACTCTTTCTCTCCGAACTGACGATACCAACGTTGATTTCACCAGAATGTGGTAAATAATTAAGGAGAGAAAGTGTTAAATAACAGAATGCCATGAAAGGTCAACGCCATTTACCCGAACAAATCACCCTAACCTTGAAGGCCGAAGTTAGTTAAATTGACCTTACCATTTTATTTTTTTTTCTTTGGCCAACGTATGGGGAGGCAATCCGTAACCTCATCTTGTTCTTGATGGTTACTAAGGATAACTTCATGATTGAAGGACACTTTAGGAAGAACGAGTTATCTCCAACGGTTATTGCCCTTGTACTTGCTATGGATTCCTCTGGTCTGATGGCTGTTAGGACTTACTTTTAAAGTTTTTTTTTTTTTTTAAATATTTGTAACTGTCGTTTCTTGATGTGTATTATAAAATCCACTGTGCCAGCGAGGTCCTTATGAAATTTGAAGGCTTAATAGGCTCAAACTTTTAAGAAATGACTTCATTCTCTTCACAGACTATAATTACTATAAAGGCGACTAATTCAAATTGTGCACCACATCTGTCAAGTACAATTTCTTGACCTTGTTCGATACCAAACAAAATAATTAATTACAAATAGTTGTTTTTTTTTTAATATTTTTTTTAAACTGATTCTTGTTTATCCAGGTATAAGAACTAAGGGCGGGGGGGGGGGGGGGGCAGCACGACCTGAATTGGAACTCTTGGCTGAAGCTTTATCAAAGCCGACATTGTAACCACTCTGCTAGTTCTTATGAACATAGAAGGTTGCGGAGTTATCTGTAATTCTATAGTCTCGTATTCATAGACATATATAAATATAGACTGGCCAATAAGATAGTTTTATGAAAAGAAAATTTGTGAATTGCATTGCAATGTGTGTACTTTATTTTATGTCTATAAATTTTGTTTAATCTCTAAGACTGAAGATCATGCAATTTTTTAATTTTTCACAATTCGGAAATCCGAAATCAATAGATATACATGTTTTCAAGCTACATGAAGTTACTTCCTTTTTCCAGTCTATATTTATAAATATCTATGCTCGTATTTCATGTTCGTGTTCAGTAAGACTCAGACGACGACCTATAAAGGGGACTAATTCAGCTTATACCAGTATTTCGGTGAATTAAATTTCTTTCTCTTGTTCAAGATACCAATTAAATAATTAATTACCAACTACCAACGTTTTCATGTCGTCCCTAAGCAGGAGGTTACTTGGTTTGGTGGAGTCGGGTATATAGAAACCCTTTGTGAAGTGGTTGGAGCACTTGGTACAAATAACGGACCACTTAGTAGAGTTTTTTTTTTAGAACTTATTGGGATCGTTGCAGCACCTAGTGGAGTGGCTGGAGCACTTTGTAGATTGGTTGGAGCACTTGGTGGAGGGGTTGGAGCACTTGGTGGAGTGGTTGGAGCTCTTCGATCAAATAACGGATATTTTAATGGAGTTTTTTTTTTTGAGAATTTATTGGAATCGTCTGAGCTCCTGGTGGAGTGGCTGGAGCACTTTTAGATTGGTTGGAGCACTTGGTGGAGTGGATGGAGCACTTGTTGGAGTGGATGGAGCACTGTACATTTAGTAAGATAGTTTACTCTGTACTGGTTGGACAACCTTAAACGAAAGTTTAGTCTGTACTGTTATACAACCAGATAAGTTGTGTGTTCATAAGTTCATAAGTTGAACCAATTCATTAGTTCTGTTCTGTAGTACTTAGTTTTCAAAAGCTAATTAACAAAACAAAACAAAAAAAAACTTGAAGTATTTGGCGCTAAGAAGAAGAGCTTTCTTTGAAATGAACTCATCAATGAACTTAAAATTGTGCTGGAAGATTAAGGGAGTAGTCCTATGGATACCATTAGGTGCGGATTATGCAGTGCTTTAGGCTGAGTCCCGGTGTTGTAACCGCAGCCCTTGGTGAGCAGTTAGTTTGACAGTTGAGGATTAACCGTCCAACGCCTATCAATAATTCAGACTGAGTCAACACCCGTGGCCACTGATGCCGTGTCTCAAGGATAGCAGATAGCCATTGGCCATCGTGCAGCTGTTAGCTTCAGTTTAAAGTTCAGGAAGCAGTTTTTATGACGTGTCGTAATGTAATATTGTCTTGTACAGTCGCTGACATCTTTACATTATGCTAATTCCCATGTTACTGTAATTCTCTCTGTGTATAGGTATATCGACAATTCAGCATATACAATAATTTAAAAAGAAATGAAACAAGACATTATCGGTTATAGAAGTAAGAGTTTCAGAGCCTTAGTCAAAACATATAACTGAAATGGTACAACTACAAAGACCCATGCTAGACTACATCTCCATTGTTTGGATTCTTCGTTTTAAAATCAAGATATTCTGTCTGTACAAAACTTTTCCTGCTTTATTTTTTATTATTTGTTCAATTTGTGTTGCAAGCTTACAAGTAAAGTAAAATTAGACATTCAATGCGTGCAGACACTTCAGAAATTAAAAAACGTTTCAATTAAATTGATATAAGGCTTAAAAGATTCGCAGTTCGCAATTTATACTATTCTATTCATAATAAAAAGGCAATTGCTTGTGTTGCTGAGATTTTATTGAGAGATTTTTATTTTAAGATAAGTTATCTTGATTGAATGAGTCTCTCTCAAAGTCAGATCATATAAATAACACATAAACAATTTTTTCCATAGCTCTTTTCTCTGATAAAGGTACTTTAAGTAAAACTAAATTCTTTTGTTTCTGCAAGCTATGGTTTTAAACCAGTGCCCACAAAAGTTGCTGTCTTTCTGTTTTGTTCCTAACTAGTATTTGTTAGACCATGGCCTATTGGCGTGAAGGCTTATTTACTTGGAAGTTTTTATCTAAAAATTAGTTATAAGAAAAGACAATATTCTTTCATCTCGACATCGTTAATTAAAATTTTCCTCATTTCAGATGTATGTGTCGTTCTAAACAATCGTTGTCAGTTTATAGTCTTGTTGCTAATAGTTGTAGTCAATTTATTTATAAATTTCAAATAATTCTAATAAACCTATTTCTAGATTACAGATAGTTCTAATTAAATTATTGTTAGATTAATAATAATAATAATAATAATCTTTATTGTCCGTAAGGAAATTTGTCTTACAATTTGTGCATTATACAAAACAAAACATTATTTTAAAAAAAATGTACATTCACACCAGACTCACTCACAATTAACATATGAAAAGTTTACATTCGATTGGTTCTATTTAATGATCTGATTGCCAGAGGAACAAAAGAGTTTTTGTGTCTGTTTGTCCTTGCTATCGGTGTCTTGTATCTCTTTTGTGATGGTAAAATAGCAAAATCATGACCCAAAGGGTGATTTTTTATTTCTAGAATCTTCTTAGATTTTGTGAGGATGTTTGCCTCAAACAGCTGCCCTAATGGGGTTTGCTTTTTGCCAATGACCTTACCAGCAGCATTTAGGATTCTCTGGAGTTTATTTTTATTCTTAGTGCTTAGATTGCCATACCAGGCAGTGATATTAAAATGTAAAAGATTGTAAATAGTTCAAGTTATTTTATAGTTTGCGTTTGAAAGAAATCTATCTTGGACAAGATCCACATTTATATAACTTGTTTGAATGAAATAATATACAAAAAATAACTGCAAAATATAAATTGGATTATACAAACCACTTTGTGGAAATTAAAGCATAGACTTTAGAAATAGTCTCTCTATGGAGGACACACTTTAGAAATAGTCTCTCTATGGATGACACAGCCTTACAATTCCAGCGCTGAGAAATACATTGATTTTTTTATGACAAAAAAAGTTGGTTATTACATTTTTCTATAAATAAAGATGACTTAAAACATTTTGAAATGAAATAACATTTATTGCAAAGGATTATTAGGTTTTGCTAGGGTATATTTTTGTATAGTTGATTATGATAAAAATATAATTAAAACTTCAATAAGTTTTTACTGTTCTACAAATTTGGTTTTCATGTTAAAAACGTTTTTTTTTTATTATGAGATATTGCATGCAAATGATGCAATTTGAAGTGTACGCATGATCTAATGTTTGTTTGTACATTTTCTACTTTAGTAGACCTATATCTGTATGGATTCTCATTATTATGTCTAAAAGAAGACAAACCCTTTTGTTTATAATGAAAAAAGGATTGCTGGTGTTTTATTGTGTTAGTAAACTTGTTCAAATCTAATATTTCTAATATTAAAATTAATCTTTGATCAGGTTCATTTTGTTTGCATTCAAATGTGAAATTAACTCGATAGTGGACAAGAAAATCTTGGCCCTTTATTTTCTTTCCCGAAAACCCAAATGTAGCAGACCATGATCACGTTTTTGGCTTATTTTTATCAATTCATCCTGGTTCAAAACATGTCTCCCAAACCAGCAAACCACGTGAGATATCGATTCCACCAGCAGCGTATCTCTCGCTACTTGCTCTCTCTCTCGTTCTTTCTCTCTCTTTCTTTCTCCCTCTCTCACTCTCTTCTCTCCCTCTTGTCCAGGTTTTTTTTTCTTCTTTTTTGTTCGTTTTAGTTCAACAAATAAACATTCACTGATTTTGTTGTTATCAGTGCGGGTCTTTTAAGTTTGTAGCTCCAGCATTAATTGATTTGAGCGTTGAGTAATCATCGCTACACTTTAGCGTGAGCAAATATAGGATGGGTGATTGTCATTGGGGGGGGGGGGGGACAAGAAGCAGAACCCGGGGATTAAGCGACTAATGTATTAAACATGTGGCGAGCGTCAACAAAGCTGGCTTGTATACTGGAATACTTTTAGAGGCCTAGAACATTGCTGGGAATGGGGAATAGGTCACACATTGAAGTGAAATGGAAAAAAATGTGCTTTTAAAAAGTTGTGTACTTTGAACATTGTTTTTTTTTTCAGCCACTTTACGAGGTCACCGGAAAATTTTAAAATTTTATTTCGTTGACAATTTTTAAACAGAAGACATTTCAAAATTAACTTAGCCTAGATAGCCCCTATCTTCATATGTGAGTGTATATACAATCAATTGGTGAGTCTGGGTCTAAGATCATTGTGTCTGTATGAAATGTCTCTAAGATCAACCTTTGATCCTCAATCTAAGATCTTTCTGTAATTGTATCTAAGATCAATTCTTTATCCTATATCCCCGGGCTACACTGCCAGGCCTCACATGTGGCGTCCTGGTGGAAACGATCGCAACAGGAAAAGATTAGGCCAATTAGGATAGCCAAACAAGATTCCCTTCGGGGTGTCTAACAAATTTCAAGAGCACTTTCATTGCACAGGTAGAAGTTGCAAAGAGAACCCTTACATCCATGTCGACAATCCACACGTCGTTCCTCATAGGAACGTTTCAGAAATGACGAGTCCTGTACGGTTAGCGTGGTTAAGGGAAGAAAAATGGCTGTGGTCCCCGCATGCTCGACCTTAGGCCACGTCTTTCGCCCCTTCGTCCGCATCGTCCGAATCACTGGAAATAATTGTGTGATACGTATGCTTCAATTTGGATCTATCTGGCCAGGTTGCTGAAAAGGGCACCCCTAACGTAAAGTTTCAAATGCATTAGGCTCAACTCACCCGACAGTTTCAAATGATCCTGAATCTAAGTTTAATTTGTGTATGTGGTCCACGCTTCAAGCTGGGTAGCATGTGTATAGTAAATGGATCTTTCTTCTATTAAAGTCAGGAACAAGAATGAGTCTTCCTATGACTTCCTCGTTTCTCCTTTTTTATAGCAGTCTCTTGAACTCTCTGTCTCTTGAACTCTCTGCCATCCCCTCTTCAATGATTGGAGTTAAAAGTCTTTTAAAGAAAAGGGAAACATATGTTAACAAGTTATGTATTATATATTCAGGTATGTGGAGAATATATGTTTGTGTTTGTGTAGAGTGTATGTTTATGTATATGGTACATGCAACGAGGAAGTGTTACAAAGAGCAGGTTGCCAGGACATCCGCTCTGTTATCAGCAGCAGACGCCTTGGCTGGCTTGGCCACGTTCGAAGAATGCCAGTAGGTCGACTCCCACAGGATATTCTGTATGGCGATCTAATAGAAGGCAAAAGAGCCGCTGGTCGCCCACTCTTACGTTATACAGATGTATGCAAACGGGACATGAAGCTCTTTAAGATCGACACCAGCAACTGGGAAGAGGTGGCACAAGATAGATCCACTTGGAGAGATAGCATAAAGAAGGGGTCTTTGATTGCAGATGCCATACACAACAGAAGCAGAAAGAAGGGTGAAAGTGCAACGGCGCCTGGTGACTACATATGCCCAACCTGCGATCGCAGCTGTGTATCAAGGATCGGCCTCTTTAGTCACACAAGAGCTTGCAAGGGGAAAAGATCGTCTCTAGAGACGTAAAATGCCACAGACATCACTTTTAATGTACATTTTTTGGGTCATTGTTTGCAAACGTATACTATTACCGTATACAACTAACAGTAACTGAAACTAAATACATTCGTGTTTTGTTGGTGTTACAGTCACATTTTGATCTAGATTTAAGAGCATCATGCAACTCAGACTGAACTTGGCCTGCTTAGGGATGAAATGCTGTTCTATAAATAGAAACAAGAGTGACTTTCTCCTCTTTGTGGTGCCGGATATTTGGGTTCGGCCAATCAGGATGTACAGATAACTCAATGGTAAGAATAATGTCGACAGATGCACGATTAATTAAGTCTACGTTACTATGTTTTCATAAACTTATCTAACGGCTATATCCTTCTGTGCTTTGTTGGGTAAAGGCAGCGGGGTCACGATCTGAGTTTATTATTGTTGTGACGGATATCAAATTGTGCTCATTGCTAAACACCTTACTACCAATTATAAACTCACGATTCTTTGTGTTATCTGGAAAACATCAAACAATTTTTTGTCGGGTTCCTGTTGTTGTGCTTACGATTAGATGCTAGTCCGAATCCTCGCATCTCTTATAGACTAAGTATTGTTTCCTGTAGTCGTGATTATGGATTAGATCAACCTTTTTCAATCATTAATGGAATTTGTGGACAAGGCGGGCCGCATATATGTGCCTATATATATATATATATATATATATATATATATATATATATGCTTAGTTTGAAAAGATTTAAGATGCACATACAATTCATGAGCAAACAACAAATTACAATGCTTCCAATGATAAACATGAAGTTCTCTTCATTAGGAACATTAAGAAGGGGTCAAAGTCAATGTCCATCAAGGAACCTAACAATTTCTTCCTTTAGATTCCATATTGCTCTAATAATTGGCCAGTGAATGCAACTGTGTTACTGAACATCAGAATGTTTTAATTCCAAAACTTCACATACTTTTCGGAGCTGCCAGTCGGGACTGGCCTTGGATAATTGGGGGCCATAGGCGAGGGGAATTAGGTGGCCCCGAATAAGATAAGAATATTCAAAATAAAGGAAAAAAAAACTAAAATTTTGCAATTTATTAAAGACGTAGTGTTCTTCGAGCAATAACACAATATGCAAGTTTCGCAATTCCTTTTCTGTAATATCAATCTATAGTACGTGTGCGAGCAATTCAGCAACCATGGATATCAGCAACTGCATACTTTGACTATGTCGATGGACGGCCCCTGGGTGTAATGAGTATTTTATATCTTAAAACAGTTAATTTAATGTAGCTTTGTGTAAACTTTCCAGTTACTAGTTTATGGTTGTTATAGTTTTATTATTTAATTAAAAAGTTTTTTTTTTTCTCAGTCAAAGCTCCATCATTGTTACCCTTGCCATCTTGTACAAGCCAACCTAACTCTTTCAACACAGTTCTCCATAGCATTGAATAAATACTGGCCATGGATTATGTCTTTTACTGAATTTGTATAGTATTGCTATTAAATATAATCTTCGTTTAAAAAAAAAACTCTTTAGAAAGACATGTAGAGACAATGTTTCTTTAGCCTCTTTATTACAAGTGATAAGAATCAAAAGTTTCAAAAATTTCTATAGATATTTACAATAATTTATTTAGGTTTTCGCGGGCCGCATAAAACACTTCGGCGGGCCGCATGTAACCCGTGGTTCGTAATTTGCCCACCCCTGGATTAGATGCTAGTTCATATTCCCGCATCTTTTATAGACGAAGTATTTTCTGTTATGAGTCATGGCTAGACATTGAAATGTGTAATAAGATATGAATATGAGATAATTGTCGAAGCCATTAACTTGTACCTAATCTAGAATTAGGTAAACAGAAAACAAGTAGGCCAACATTTCACGAAATCTTAATAAAAGAAGTCTAATCACTGGAGCGTGTAATTATGCTCCGCTGTTTTAATAATAATAATAATAATCTTTATTGCCAATAAGGAAATTTGTCTTACAATTTGTGCATTATACCAAAAGAAAACATTATAACTATAAAGAGAAACAAAATGTTCATTCACACCAGACTCACTCACAATTTACATGTCAAAAGTTTACATCAGATTGTCTCTATTACATGATTTGATTGCCAGAGTTTTTTTTTTACTCCTGTATCAAAGTTCTCAGTAGTATGGATGTAGTACTGAATGTGTTGTTTTGTTGTTATTTCGATAGGAACCAGTTACGTTTCTTTCTTTATTTTTTACCAGGGTATAAATGTGACCAGTAATAAGACACTGTTGGCTAGGGAAGTTTGTGAGTGATTAAATGAACTGGATTTTTGGACTTACTAAATTGTTTCGATTTTATTCGCTGTATTGTTCCAAGTTTAATAGTGCCTTAGTATTTTTGCAAGCAACATTCTCTTGCATAATTATCTTCATTACTACCAATGTCAGGAGAGAGTGATTCTGGCAGTAGTGCATGATCCCAAAGATCATAGTTATGTAAGTACACCAAGTCTAGATTTTTTCACTTTATTTAATTTTGTTTTCATTATCATTTTATGATGAAAATGTAAAACAAATGAAATCTGGTGACATATTGTTTTTCTTATTGTTTTTTTTTACCATGTAAACCATGGTTAGCATTTTTCAATGTTCCTGGTGAAATTGATTGAATGAAGAATGAATAGTACGGGACAAACGCTCGGAGACCAATGCTTGAGAGGCCCTTTCTTGATAGGAAAAAAACCAGTTCGAAACGAATCGATTTATTGAGTTCATTAAAAAAAACAACTTGATTTTGCATTTTTTTTAATTCCAAAGAAGTCAAAAGTCGGAATGTTTCAGAACCTTGTTTCATTGTCAGTTAATAAAATAACCGTCATGTAGATTGCATGTAGATACAATGGTTAAGAGACAATAAGACTTCTGAAAGTTGTAAGCTTTATTTGGGTTGAGTGTAAAATAACTTTGGACACAAACAGCAGTTCCACTTTGGCATCGAATTTTTATCTCTTTTACCATCATCCACTTTCTCATCTCTTTTTATCATCATTCACTTTCTCATCTCTTTTATCATCTCATGGACTTTATACCTGTTCCTTGACTTCCGTGCTGTGACGACCCAATCCAACTCTTCCACTCATTCTGTTTGGCTGCTGCTCTTAAGAGAATATCCAGAGAGAGGTAGGTCCATTCTTTCACGTTGTCCAGGCAGCTTTTCTTTCGACGACCCTTTCTTCGTGCTCACTACACTGTACTTGAAGAATACCTTTGAAAATGAGTCATGCCCACACTATAACCGAATCAGCTCAGCTTCAGTCTCTTGAAGAATGGACGACTTCCTATTTCCCAATCAGAATGTTGACTTGTAAAAATGTTGACTTGTAAAAATGTTGACTTGTAA
>JADKLZ010000003.1:16635531-16648947 GCA_021533235.1 Biomphalaria straminea | reverse complement strand
AAAAAACAATATGTCACAAACATATTAGAATGTTAATGCATGACATGAATGTTATGTGTACGATTCCTCTAATCATCTTGTAAATTCATGGGCTCGAAAACCTGAAGGAGTGGACAGATCACACAAAAAAAAAGCTTTAACGATTTTTTAAAATAAATTCGACTGTTGAAGAATATCATTTTGTTTTAAATCCAACATTCATTAGTTATTAAAAGCAAAATTATTCCTCTATAATCTGTGTAAAGGAATTTTTGTAAAAAATATTTTTTTTTAAATATTTTTATTGTTATGTTTACAATTCCTCATTACAGCTTTCTAATTCATAGGATCAAAAACTATCAAAAACTAAATGTAAAAAGGGCATCTTCTAAAATAAAAAAAACTTTATTTTTCATTGAACTAATTTACTGGACGAAAGTTAGGCCTTTTTAGAGTATATCACAGTGTTTGCTTTAGTAGGCGCCCACTTTTCAAGTCTTATGAGAACCAGTTTTTATTTACTTTACTGTCATGATATCTTAGCACTCAACACTTGGTGAAATAGCCCAATGGTTGTTGTAGCCTACAGTCTATCCACAGTTGGTGGAACAGTCCACTTCTTTATGTAGATTACAGTCTCTCACAGTGAGTCCAGTCCAATTCTTGTTGTAGGTTACGGTCTCGGGAGCACGTTACCCTGCCTCAACGTGGCGCTCCCGTGGAAACGGCTCACTAGAGGAAGTGGCTAGGCGAAAGGGTAACAAATATGATTCCCGTGGGAGTGCCCATGGGCGGACGAGAGTCTGCCCCTTCACGGTGCGGATTTGTAAGAAAGCTCCCACAAATCAGTCACAAATCCATGCGCTGTTCCTCAAGGGACCGTCTCATCAATGGCGGATTCTGCACAGTTAGCTTGGTACAACGAAGGTAGATGGTGGAGGCCCCCGGTGCCACCGAGTGGTATTGGAAACAGCAATGCTCTATAAGCATTGACTCGGGTCGCTCCCAGACAGGCCTGTTGGTCCGCAGGTTTGTTTTTTTTTACTGTTTGATTTTCGGGCAGTGAGGTCAGACAGGTTTTTTTTCAAACTTAGTGCTCGAAGAGCCTTCGGCTCAGCACTTATGACTATCCAGCGGTTACGGTCTCAGTCACAAATCCATGCGCTGTTCCTCAAGGGACCGTCTCACCAATGGCGGATCCTGCACAGTTAGCTTGGTACAATGAAGGTAAATGGTGGAGGCCCCCGGTACCACCCAGTGGCATTGGAAACAGCAATGCCCTATAGACATTGACTCGGGTCGCTCCCAGACAGACCTGTGAGGTTCGCAGGTTGTTTTTTTTTTTTACTGTATGTTTTTGTTCTCGGACGGATTCAGCTCTTAGACTATCCACACGGTTACGGTCTCTCCATAGTTGGTGAAACAGTCAAATTCTTGATGTAAAACATCACAACCGGAAACATCTATAACACATGGCTAATGATGTGTCTAATTGTACCACAGGCAGCATCGTGAGTGTGTTTGTCAATGTTCAATGTAAATGTAATGTATGAAGGCTGATACTTTAAGTCTTTAAAAACGACTTCTACTTCCAATGACACAGATTCACAATGTCTCCAGAGAATATTTGTGTAGGTCAAGAAAATAGAAGAATTCCTCAATATGAAATAAAACAATTTTATTCCTACGGTAGAAGTCATGAAAATATCGAACGCACACTGTAAACACACACCATAAACACACAATATAAACACACACTGTAAACACGCATTATAAACACGCATTATAAACGCGCATTATAAACACACACTATAAACACACACTATAAACACACACTATATAATCACACACTATTTCTTATTGACTGTTTCAACCCTTTCCAAAATAAGCTTTTAGTTCCTCCAACAGACAAAAAAAAAAGAGTCAGACCCTGATGTCTATTTTCCGTATTATTGAAAAATCGCTGCTTTTTTTCCTCGAAAAATAAATCTATTGTTTATACAATGAAAATAAACTTGATAGTTACTCTGTCGTGACATCTAAGTGTTAGACGGACACATCGCACAGCTTGGGAATAACCTGGCAACCTTCACTTGACCTTGACCTAAATTGCACAGCTATTAATTTTTCTGGTTCACCCTGATAAATGTGAAATCC
Source organism: Biomphalaria straminea (assembly GCA_021533235.1). NCBI lineage: Eukaryota > Metazoa > Mollusca > Gastropoda > Planorbidae > Biomphalaria > Biomphalaria straminea. The sequence continues at coordinate 16,646,811 of JADKLZ010000003.1, read as the reverse complement.
CGAAGATTGTTTAGCATATTCTGCCTTGTTCAAGGGCACCAGAATACTTGTATTATTTGAAATTGTTTCCGTCTGGCTACCCTACTACCTGTAATGCTGCATTACCAAATGAACATGATCAGCCTACTGGGTCTTTTTAGTTAGTTTTGTGTTCTCATTTGGTATAGATCAAATCAATATTTTGTTTTACGTATTGTGCGCTATCCCATCTTCTAAAACATATGTGAACAGTCTTAACATTATGCTTTCCAAGCATTTAATTTCTTACTGAGCCATCGGGTTGTCTACATTTGATTTTGATTTAGTCAGACTACTTTGTTGGAAGTCTTTTAAAATAACAGTGTTTCGTTAGTGAAAAAAAAATGTTTGAAACTGCCTCAAATGTATTACGTAACTGAAACAGGTTCCTATTGTTATCTCGAACTACCAAAGGAGATTTGCTGGCAGCGATGTAGCTAGTTGAAGCGCTGGCTCACATCTCATTCCCATGGCAGTTTTAAGTAACCTATATTACACGAGTTCTTCTGAAGCCTTGACATTTTAATAGAATGCATTAAAGGCTGTAATGTCTGCTCTGGTCTCACAGTAGTGACCGGAATAAGCTAACTGTATGTAGATTCTTCAATTGCTCAGTGTATACACCCCATCCATTCCCCCAACTTACTGTCTTCCTCCCCCTGTTCTCGTGAACTAGAATATTGGAATACCAAGATAACCAAGTATTCTGATCCACAGTCTATGGTCTCAATCTACAGATCATTGATCCATGTAATTGCTCTCGCGGGCTGAACTTCACGGGACTAGATAAACAATAAACAATAACACACTTCCATTTAGCAATACTTATTGTGGAAAGATCAAATATTAAGTCCAGAAAAATGATTTCCTTGTTTGATACTAAACAAAATTTCCAATAAGATATCAAAAGATAAGAATTTTACACAAACAACAAGCAACTTGATACTATACAACATACTTAAAAAAAAACAAAGCTTATCAAAAGAAAGAAACTTTGCAGTTAAAACTATATTTCTCTATAATGTAGAAGTTATTTCTCTTGGCCGATATCAATCGAAATAATTATTTTAGCAATAATAAAAAAAATAATTAATTGACTAATGGTTTAATGTTTTAATTAATTCATGTTTTGTTAGATAAACAAACAATTGTTTACATTTTGAAATTCCAAATGGATGTGGGAGAATTAACCTGTACAAACTTTTTTACCGGACAGACAGACAAACAGACAGACAGGCAGAGTTAATACAAGTCGCTCGTTACAAACTCGTTATTTGACCATAGAGCAACTTGCCCTGGAGGAGCTCTTACCAAATCTGCACTTTATATAGTCTCGTCTAGTTTGTGGAAAGTGGCTACTTTGAGTGAGACGACTATTATAGGCTTACAATCGAGAAGTGTCCAGACAAGGACTAAAAAAAAGGCTAAAAATTACACGATAGAGACTTGTGACGGTCTCTTGTTTTTTTTATGGTTAGGGTTATTGGTTCAGTTTTTAGTTCATATTGCTTTTGCACTGTAAGCCAATAGTATCTTGTAAGAATAATGTTAACGGAAGCGTCAGTGTCAGGAAATATAGTTCTGTATGTCTGTAGTTACTGATATTTTACCACCATCACCGGGAGTAGAAGTAGTTACTAACCATGGGTATGTTCTTCAGAGTAGGAATTGGAAAGAAATAGTATAAGCTTTTATTTGTTATACGTTTGACTGCTAGTGTTTGTATGACTTTATGTTTAAAAAAATGTTTTAATTTTTAATTAAAAGATCATCACTCTAATCAAAGTACATCGAACACATTGGCGACATTGAAGAAGAGAGGGATTTCCGCCAAAGTCTAGAGCTAATGAAGAAGCTACGCTAAAGACGCTATTATATACTCTCTGTTTGTGATGTCCCCTGGATAAACACAAATATTTGTTGAATTACCTCCATTTTGTCTATTATGGGATTCCGATGGTGTGCCTGTTTACATGTTCTAAATGTAGTCTCAACCTTCTTGTATAATCTCGAGGTCGACATCTTGTTGTTTAGAATTGGGAGAATATTGAACGAAACTAAAAAGTAAAGAATCCAAGGAAAGGGTTGTAATGAGACTCTTGTAAATGTGAGTGAGTGTGTGTATGATGTTAAATAAATGACATGATAGAAGGGGAAACATAAAACAAGAACAGAACTGTTATTTAATTTCTTGGCAAATATGTATCGTGTTGTCATACAGAAAGTAAAGTTCCTTCTTTCAGACCTTGCGATCTATAGGGCAGATGATGTAAAGGTCATCTGTTTCTGTGGCTTACCGTCAACGAGGGTGTCATGTGGCAAGCACAATGACCAACCACTTTTACTTTTCTCCACTGCCAGTTACACCCATTAGAGATGGCTGGACTCAAAGGCGCCCAAAGATCCCGAAATTAAAAATCCCAGTCGTCACCAGGATTCGAACCTATGACCATCTGTTCGGAAGCCATACTAAACGATAGTAAATTATCTTGAAGCAGTTTAAGGTTAACGGCACACTAAGCACGTTAAATACAACTATTGTAAAGTTGAATGAAGCGGGACTCTTGTCTCCATCCAGCTCATTAGTTTAAAATAACGTAAATCAATAAATGTGCAAAGTGTGATTTATACAACAAATAGAGATGGTCTTGTATTAAAGGGCACGTAACTACAGATTAATCTTTACGCGTGTTTTCGTAAGAAATCTATCAGAATGCCCTAGACTTGTTTAAAGAACATCTTTCTTTTAGTTCTCTTATGGTTGCAGATGTTCCACAAAGAATGGAAACAAGTATTGCAGATAAAGACTTACACTCAAAGAAGTCATTGGTTTTCCTGTCTGATTCAGTCAAACCTTCCATGCTTACTCTAGTCACACTCTTGTTATAAATCTCGAGTGTCTGTTCTAGTTTATTTCTCTCACTATGGGGTCGCAAACAGAGGACGGATATCTCGATATGGGTCTAACCGTCTAACCTAAGTAATTTTGGGTAAAATAGCCTTTCCTATGGTTTCCAGGGCAAGTCCTATGTTTCTATTTTCATAACATTCTTAAACACGACGTCTTCAATATCTATAAGCCCTGATCGAATAAATAGTCAGTAGGATTCCAAGCTGTGTATTTTTCTTTACTGCTGTTTCTTTTTCTTGGTTTTCCCAATCGATACTCTTCCCTTGGTGTGTACACAAACTTCATGCTTTAATCTCTAGTCATTAATACTGCTATTTTCTACGTTCGCGTCTATTTATAACCTGATTATATTTCTGGTAAGCAGTGTACAGATAATTAGAGCCAAATTGGAAATGTCAAGTGAGAGATGATTGCTGCTTTCTAGAGAGATGGTTTAGAAAGATCAGAACTGTGTGAAGTGACATAATGACTAAGTTAGTCAATGCCTTCTTTTATTATTCTTTTCTTTGCTTTTATCTATACACACTCTTTCAGATTTTTTAAATATGTTTTCTTTGTCTTTATCTCTTACTCTCTTACTACTTCTCTCTCCATTCTCTCTCTCTCACACACGCGCATTTTTTAAATCTCTTACATTCTCATTCTGTCTCTCAATCTTTCTCTCTACCTCTCAAATCTGACTTGTTTTCGCTCTAAAACCTTTTCTTGTTTATCTTTACTCTTTCCTTCTCTTTCCTCTTGGATGTACTCATCTTCATGCAAAGTAAAAGTAAAGTTTCCCATTCAAACCTTGGGATAAGGCAGATGCCATGAAGATCATCTGTTTATGCGGCCCACGGTTGTTTGTTTGTTTGTTTTACATGTTTCGGATGTTCCTTCAGAGTTGAAGATAGTTACTTCCTAGTCCAAACCTCCCGCAGGACGACGGGGGATGGGAGCGGGCAGGGTTTGAACCCGGGACCATCGATAAATCCAAACGACAGTCCAGCGTGCAAAGCGCTCGACCAGGCAGCCATCCGTTAACGAGAGTGTCATGTCGCCACGTAACAAAATGTCAGGTACTCAATGGAGCTGGTGGACTCATGAAGATCCCAGAATTCAAAATTCTGGATTTGAACCCGGGACTAATATTTAGTAAAAGTAGAAATATTTTTTATAGCAAACAAACATACAAAAATTACAATACAATTATAAACATTAATCCCCATACAATTTGTTAAAGAAATTTAAAGACATTGTTGGCACCAGTTTTAAACCAATCCAACATTATGTTTATAACATGATATACCCTCCATTACGAGTTACTAGTAACATGGTCCTGTCTCCAATAGTCTTCAATTCTCGAAACATCAGATTTGATTGCAAAACTTATATCAACTCACTTTGTCTGTCTGTCTGTCTGGTAAAAGTTTGTACACGTTCTTTCTCCAACCCCTTATTTCGGATCAAGCTGAAATTCTGCACAATTATTTCTTTTACCTGACAAGACAAGAATCAATAATAAAAAAAAATATCAACAAATCAGTTATCGCTTGGTAATCGGTAATTAATTATTTTGTTTGTTATCTGGAACAAGGTAAATTGTAGACTGAAGTGGTGGTATAAGCTGAATTTGTCACTTTATAGGTCGAAACTTTTAAGTAAATTTTAAACAAACAATAGCTATCTATATAATCTTCTATTTTCATAATGACCACACTAGCAGAGTGGTTAGTATTTCGGCTTGAGGAGGCGTGCCGCCATTAAGTTCGAATTGAGGTCTTTCCGTTTTTATTTTCTTCTATGACTGCTTTTAAAAAGTTATTACGATCAAATTCGCCCAGATATCCCTCCCCCATACCACTCCACAAAATACAAATCTGTTTCCCAACTGGTCCAGATAAGTGATAGGATCATAGTGTATTGGGAAATCTAAAAGCCCAAAATAGCAATGAACAAAAACTAATGGTAAAAATATTTGTAATGGCACAGATTTATTGTTGGTCTAGGTCCACTACAAATTTAATTACATGACTGATCCAAACTAATTAATACAATTACACTTTGTATAATTTTTTTAAAAGTATTTTTGAAATGTATTTTTTTTCTTCTTTATAAATTATAAATCTAGAAAAGCTGCTTTATCTTTGAACAAGTTTGATCCAAATGAAATGCTAGGTATGTCGCGTTCTCTCTCAATAGAATATAACTTGTTTTTTTCAACCTCACTTTGGCCTTTAGACCTGTAAAATTTACTGGTTGGAAAACATTTATATTTATTGGACTAGCACCTGTACTAAATAATCGCTATTAGAATTTGTTTTCCCTGCGGACATTGTGTCTGTGTAGGTGTCAATGATCTGTTTAATTGCATACGTTTCAAAAGTTTTCTCTCGTGGATGAACTAGCTCTGTAATCTTTGTTAATCATTCGTTACGTTTTTCTGTACAAACATTTTAATTCCATACTATAAAACAACAAATAAATAACAGGTGTTTGAAGAGTATATTTTGGGGAGCAGTAGTGAACACTAATTCAATAGGTAATTATAAATCCTTAAATAATGCGTTTATAAAAAAGCGTAAATATTTTTAAAAAATGACTCTCTGATCTAAACAATAAGTTTCAGTTGTAAGTCAACCAGTACATTTACATCACGTGACTTTTTTTTTGCTTTGCTTTAAGTATTGGCCATGTTTACCTCTCTCTCTCTTCTCTCTCTCACACATATATACACATCCTTTCTCTCTCTCTCACAAACACATTCACACACATTCACAACCTCTCTAGTTATCACTTTTTTTTTCTCAACCAATTTTTTTACTTTTACGCTCTCTCTCTCTCTCTCTCTCTCTCTCTCTCTTTTACTCTCTCTCTCTATTCTATCTCGTACTTAAGCACTCTCTGATTCTCTGGTTCTCTCTCACACAGAGACATAAACCCTCTCTTTCTCACTCTTTTACTTTCAATCTTTTATTTACTCTCTCTCTCTCTCTCTTCTTTCTCTCTCTCTCTTTCTCTGTTCTCTCTCTCGAGCAGAGTACATTGGCCCCTTGAGACCTCTGGTCACAACAGCGTCAGTGACCGGTATCTATTTGTCAAACACGCAGCCTGGTGTGTGATCTAGTGGTGAGGAGAAAACATTGAAGTACAGCTTGACCTTCCGCGACCTTGACTGGCCGGCTCACCAACAGAAGCAGCGCAGTGTGACCTTGTCATTAAGCTTCTACTTGATGGGTGAAATAATCGCCTCTAAGTAGCTCGAACGGTCACGTGGTCTGGCTTCCGAAATAAATTGTCACATAGTTTGTATAGTAGAACTCACGATACTTTGTGATCTTATCTTGTCTTATAAACTACAAACGTTACTTCAAATGATAAGATAATTACGCCTCCATGTGTTAGACTAGTTGTGCAAGTTGTTTAAAAACGTAAGCTAGCTTTACTTAATATTTACATTTCCTTGTCCTAGAGGATTTAGGCGACCCCCGTTTCATACTCAAGTAGCACAAAGGAGAAACAAAAGAACGTATAAGAATTTGTCCTGTTATATAGAACTAGTCGACCGGCGGCATACCATACGCCTCTATTTTGCAGGGCACGCCTTAGGCACTGCAACATATGCGACCGCAGTGGGTCCCGCACTTTCTTTGGACCCGTGCTAAATTTTAGGTGTATAAATTATTAAATTGAACCATTTTATAACATATAACAGATTTCCCGCGGCCTCTTGATTTACCAGGAGCCCCTTGGAAATCTCTTGAAATGTTATTAAATGCTATGCCGCCGGTCGAAAAAGTCCTTGGAAATTTACGGACATTATTAAAATCTTTTTAAAGTAAAAAAAAAATACTATGCTATTTTGTGAATGAAAATAGTGCGGATTTGGATATATTATTTCCCATTCACACCATGCTGCGCCATGGGATCTTCCCATTTACTTGTTATAAGTGAATGCGTGAATTCATGAATACAAAATTCTATGAATGGAGCTAAGAATATCTAATTGACCTTAATTTACGCGATATTAAGAATAGAGTTGCACTCATGTAACAATGCTTTAGAAAAACCAATTTGAATGTTAATTTGATTAAAATATGAAATGAATGGACTATAATTAGTATGTTCATGTGCAAAAGCATAAAACTATATTAGCGAAGAGAAGTTCTATAATCTTAGAGTTGAATTCGAGTTTTAGATCTAGATCTAGATCAAGGAATAGAGAGATGAGTTACCTTTCGTAATCATGTCTAATGAACGAATGTGCGTAATTAAAGTAATTTCTAAAGTGAAACCTGAGAGTATACTCTATCTGTGTATTGTTTTTCTAGTTTCAATAGTCTTACGACACAATAATCTGGAAATACTTTTAATATTATGACAAAAATTGAGAAGAAGAGATAATTATATAAACACCACTTTCATTCACAAAATAGTGCGGATTGGGATGCACCAATTTCCATTCACACCGCGTGCTGCGCCATGGGATCTTCCCTATTTACTTGTTGCTTGTTGTTGTTGCTTAAACTTTTGAACTTGAGAAATATATATATAGATAAGAAAAGCGCCTTTATCTTTGTGTCTTTCTGCATGTTTAAGTTATTGTTTTTTCCATTTTCGGTTGAGTGTTTTATGTTTCTTTACTTGTATGTCTTCTATCTTAGAGTGCCTCTATTGTTCGTAATGTATCTTTTTTCGTTACTTTAGTCTAGTCAAATGAGATCAGTCATTTATTACAAACCTCACAGTTCTTTTTTACCTTTGGTTCAGTTTCTTTTTCTTTTGTTTTGTTTTAATGGTTGAGTAGTCCTCACTTCCGCACTAAAAAATGATAATTACAATAATAATAATATATTGTTGTAACTCCGCTCCCGCGCCACACTGATTGTGCGCATGAGAGCACCATTCAACACAAATAGTACAAGACATGTTGATTCTACAGGAAGAAGTACTGTTGGAGATCCGGATCACGTTATGGGAGTCTGAACAGTCTGCGGCTAAGTGCTGTCCTGTGTGATAATAGGGAACTGTTGGGAAGACCTGGAGCGGCAGTAGGAAGTGTGTCTGTAGTCTGTTCTAGTATTAATTAGGACTCTTAGAACTTAAGACATTACTCCCTGAGGATTGATATCGGAAGCCCAAGTCTAAATATAAAACAGGAAGTAGTTAGATAGAACAGGAAGTAGTTAGATAAAACAGGAAGTAGACAAAAATAGGATGCGGGAAGATAAATATTTAGGCTATTTTCTACCCATAGGTCATTGCGTGTGCTTACTGTTCTTCTCGAATGATTTGTCTTCAGAGTTCTGTTAGATTTTCACGCCATCCCCCCCCTCACTTCTTAGTGCACTGGCCTCAGTTTCCAGGCCAGTCTCCCAACTCAGACTAAGTGATCAGGTCTGAGAAAATATGGTGCCTGTCGCCATCTCTGATTTTCAGGCCGACACCCCACCATTCACTAATGGTCCAATGATCAGGACAATACAGAAAACGATCAGTAGTTCAGTGAAGCAGATAGAATGCTGAGGTCATGTATTTATTGCCTCCCCTAAAAACCCAAAACCCAAATTAAATAAAAGTTCAGCTTCCTTGCTACCTTCCCCCTGTTTCCTTTGCCCTTCCCTTTAACCAACAAAAAAGTTACCCCCCCAAAAAAGTTGTACTAAAATGGCTTGGGCTGTAGAGTTCTGTTACATACATCACCTAAAACTACGAAGTACTGTACTAAAAATAGCTGGGGCTGTGGGGTTATCGAGTACTGCATCGATAGAAAAAGAAAACTAATGGATGTTTCTAAGGGTCGGTGAGATAATCTCAATTTCCAAGGACTTCCACAAATTTCGGGACAAATGATATGGATCCTGGTAGGTGATGGGTGAGCCGAAAATATGGCTAAGGTTTATCGTTTTAGGAATATAGTTACAGTTACCTTTTACCTCGCACACACGCACGTACTAAGCGCTTATCATTTAATTCTATAATCCTAAAGCGTGAGCCCCTCAGAATCGATAGGATTAAAAGAAATCGATAATTATTTGTATGTCTTTCTAGACACGGAAGTTTGTGAGGTGGAATGAGTTATACTATCTCTTGTTGGATCGATGAATGAATACACTTGCATGCGGCCACTGTTTCCTAACCATACAGAGTTTACTGCCTAGGGCTTATTAAATTACTTTTTCTGATAATGAATCCTAAATCAAATTTAATACAAGCTTTAGTAGGCGCTAGCTCGTAATATTCCACAGTCTGTTCTAGTATCTCTCTTTAAAAGAAAGATATTTAATAATACTGTAAAAAAAAGTGTCTGATTAGGCAGCTTTATGCCAATTATGCATCGGGTTTATTTGCAATGATGTTGAGGAAAACTTTACAGAGATGTGTCAATGTTATATGCAATAACGGATTGGCGATATGTTGATAGTAGTGTTGTTATCAAGTACATTAATATAATATTATGTTGCTCCGAAATAAATTTTGTACACGAATTCGTTAAGTAATACATTATTTTGTTACTATTGTAATAACTGAAATCAGGACACTCAAAGAGGCAAGGATGTTTATTCACAGGACATCATAAGCACATAAAATATCATCTATCTTTAGCACAGTCTTTTCACTTCTTTTTGGGAGGAAATCGTTCTTCTTCCTAATGTTGACATCATAGACATAAATAAATATAGACTGGATGAATTTAAAATGTGTGAGTTGCATTTGTGTGTACTTTATTTATGTCCATGAGTTTTGAATAATCTCTAATACTGAAGATCATGCAGTTTTTAAATTTTTCATAATCTGGAAATCCGAATAAAATAGATATACATGTTTTCAAGTTTCATGAGGTTACTTCCTTTTCTAGTCTATGTTCATAAATGTCTATGGTTGACACATAGACAAATATAGACTGGAAAAAGGAAGTAACTTTATGTAACTTGAAAAAATGTATATCCATTGTATTCGGATTTCCAAAATCTGACAATTTGCACGATCTTTAGTCTTAAAGATTAAACAAAACTACACTTCCTCCTTATTTACGCAGCATGGTGTGAAAGAAAAATGGTGTATCCAAATCCGCACTATTTTCATTCACAAAATGGCATAGATAGCATAAATAAATATACACTGGAAAAAAGAAGTAAATGATTCAGTCCTTAACTTGAATTAGTGAAACTAGGAATTTTTTCAGCAGAATGTCCAAATAAGCTAAAATTTAAAAAAAAAACAGTTTCAGAACAAAAAATAAACATTATGATTAATTGACATTACAGTCACGCTAAGAGGAAAAAAAATGCAATAGTGAAAATATTGCAATACTTATATAGGTTATGGCTGAAATAGATATGAATACTTAACTTTTATACTGCTCATGCTGTATAGTATAGTACACTAATTTGCACATCACAAATGTTCCCTTCATAAAAATATCTTATTGGCCAGTCTATACATGGGTTGGAAAAAGGATAATAAGTGAAAATTAAGATTTTGTATTAGAAAAAAATCGACTTTGAAATTTATTCATTGTTTACTAAGTACATAATTTCAATCAAATTAACTTTATTTTTCGAGGCTTGTCTATTTTTCATGAGATTTTTTATGAGTTTTCATGAGATTTGAATAAATTTATGAGATTTCATGGAATTTTTCGTATATATTTTGCAATTTAATAATTACACCTATAGTTATTGCGGGGCCTATGAAAGCGCGTGGACCACTGCCACCGCATAGGTTGCAGTGGCCTAGGACCGGCCCTGCATCTTAGACTTTGATAGTTCAAGAATAAACAGTTCTATGAAACAAAGATGATACAATCAATTCCATCCCCGTCCACTGTAACAGTTTTGTCCCCACAATCTTCACACAATCAAATCATCCAATCATCCTCTCAAGTTTCCAGTAGCCTCCCCTGTTAAAAATAAGAAAAAAAAATTCTGAGAGATCTTATTTCTGGACATCACGCTCCATTGCTTCTCTTTATCTTTACTGAAGGAAACATTCCAACAGAATAGGATGTTTCATCGTCAAAACAGGTTCTTTTTATTTTTATTGTTATGGTTATTACAACTCAGGCTTTTGTTTCTTAATATTTTATCAAGTAATAGCTCTCTAGGTTCAAAGAAAAATATGTCACTAGGTTAAGTAGATCTTGTATGATATTAGGCACTAGACTCTATAATTCGAACCTCTAGCTTGGTTAAGTGATCTTGTATGATGTTAGGCGCTAGATTCTATAATTCGAACCTGTAGCTTGGTTAAGTAGATCTTGTATGATGTTAGGCGCTAGACTCTATAATTTTAACCTCTAGCTTGGTTAAGTAGATCTTGTTTGATGTTAGGCGCTAGACTCTATAATTCGAACCTCTATCTTGGTTAAG
>JADKLZ010000003.1:16554223-16569272 GCA_021533235.1 Biomphalaria straminea | reverse complement strand
GCAACACAATACTTTGGCTCCGAGTTCCCCTAGACCTGAGGCCCAGATGGCCCGCTCTGGGTCAACCGGCTGGTCATGCCGAGCTACCAGCATAGGTCCTCGACCTATGCTGGAGGGCGGTGGCTAGAGGGTCAATCAGCCAGCTACTGTATCGGACACATGTCCGATGCAGCAGCTGACTGAGTATAGCACCTGTGTAGCCCTGGCGGGCTCATTCTGGACATCCGAATGGCCCGTCCCCCTGTTGGACTCGATGGCGGGTGGGGAGCACAGGTGCCGAACTATTTACCTTTCCTTATGGATACCCAAAGAAAACAAAAATCACTTGCCACAGACCCATGTCTTGGCAAGAAACGTCGTATTGAAACGAGAAAGGAGGAGGCCACAAAAAGCTGTCCTACCTGGCCATCATTTCTGGTGGTCAGGTGCACAGAGGAGGGGAAAAGCCTGACAAAACTGAGCCCTTTCTTCATATACAAGGGACTCAAGTCGGTAGTGGGAGAGCCCAAGGGTGTATCAAAGCTACACAGAACGATGGAACTACTCGTAGAAGTAGATAGCAAGATACACTCTGATGGGCTTTTGAAATGCAGAAGACTCTGTGATCTCCAAGTGGAAGTCATGCCACACAAGAGTCTGAACACCAGCAGAGGTGTAATCAGCTCTAGGGACCTGCTGGAATGTTCCGAGAAGGAAATAGTGGAGGGTATTGAAGGAGTCACCCATGCCCGGCGCATTACAAGGCGCAGGGATGGTGAGGAGGTCAAGACCGCCACTATTATCCTCACATTCGGAACTAGGACACCGCCAGAGTACGTGAAGGCAGGATACCTACGAGTTCCAGTGAGGCCCTACATTCCTAACCCTATGAGGTGCTTTAAGTGCCAGGGTTATGGACACGGCGCGGCAGTCTGCAAGAGGAACACTGTGTGTGCTAGATGTGCCGGAGAGGGTCATGAGGACAAGGGCTGTATAGCCCAGTTCAAATGCCCAAACTGTCACGCTGGCCACTCAGCCTACTCCAAGGACTGCCCTGTGTGGAAACAGGAGGTTGCCGTGCAGGAGTACAAGGCAAGAAATGGATGCACCTTCAGCCAGGCGAAATCAGCCGTATCGGCCCTACCCAAGGGCCAATTCGGCTTGACAAAGACGTACGCCCAGGCTGCGGCAAAGACAGGAAGATCCATAGCCACACAGACGGACACATTGACCCCACCCCCTCCTCCTCCTCCTCCAACTCAGAAGAAAACTCCGCCCAAGAACTTCACTCAAAAGAAACCAGAAAGCCCCGTGGTCATGCTACAAAACAGGTTCTCTGTGCTCACTGATGAGAGCATGGAGACCGAACAGCATGTCCAAACCAACATTCCGGGAGAACCCGGAGTCACCATGTCTGATAGAGGTTCTCCTCAGAGAACCCAGTCAGACACCCCAACCTCTACTGAATCAGAGGTTGACAAACTCCCTAAGGGGAGAACTCAAAATGGAGAGGATGCCCGAGGTGAGGGAGGAGGATGTAGCCTCCGCTCTAACCAGAGGGATCTCTCCTCTCCAGAGAGAAGGACTCCCCCCAGGAGAGGGGTGTCCTCCTCTCCAACCAAGCAGAAGTCCAAAAAAGTCACAGGAATAAAGGGAACCCCCTCCGGGGGCCTCCCGAAGCCTAATAGCTCCAAGTAGGTCATCTAGAATAAGCCATGGATTCCAGAATTGTACAGTGGAACTGTAGAGGCCTCAAGGCCAATTACGAAGAAATGCAGCTACTGATGGACTCTGAGGCTCCTGTAGCTGTCTGCTTACAGGAAACATTTCTGAAAGATAACATCAGTTTCCGAAGCTACATTGCTTACAGCAGGAATGTTGAGGATGCAGAAAGAGCATCAGGTGGAGTCTGTATCCTTGTGAAGGACAACATCCCCCATGAGAGGGTAGAACTACAGACCACACTACAGGCCGTAGCAGCTAGGATAACTTTACACAAGGTTATCACTTGCTGCAGCCTGTATCTACCACCAGGCGCTCCATTGGACCCAGCAAGTATGGAGGACCTGTTGAGGCAGCTCCCTCGGCCTTATATTATCCTTGGGGATTTCAATGCTCATAACACAATGTGGGGATCCAACAGTACTGACACAAGAGGTCGTATGCTGGAGGATATCTTCCTCCAACATGATTTATGCATACTCAATGATGCATCACCGACCTACTTGCACCCAGGAACTGGATCCCTCACGTGCATTGACCTCACCGTATGCGTCCCCGGACTTCTGGACGACTTCAAATGGTCAGTTAGTAATGACCTACGGGGAAGTGACCACTTCCCAATCATCATTACTAACAATCTCCCCTCAATGGGACGACCTCAACGGTGGAAATTGAACAAGGCCGATTGGGAGCAATTCCAAAAAAGATGCTCAGAGGATATCACAGAAAGTATCCTCGATGAGCAGAACCCAGCTGATATTTTCGCTTCCAAGCTACTCGACATTGCCAGGAAAGTTGTCCCCCTAACCTCCGCAAATCCAAAACGGCCCAGCAAACCATGGTTTGATACAGCTTGTAAAAGTGCTATTGGCGATAGGAAAAAACGACTGGCTGCATTCATAAAGAATCCTTCCCAGGAAAACCTAAAGCTATTTAAGATAGCTAGAGCAAAGGCTAGACAAACTGTACGGTCAGCCAAAAGGAATTCCTGGAGAAGCTTTGTCGGCAGTCTGGATGCCAAAACTTCTGCTAGAGCGGTCTGGAAGGCAGTAAGGCGAATCAAAGGGAAAGAATCAAATGCAATAGGGCATTTGAAAAACCAAGGACGAACTGTCACGTCCCCCAGAGAAATAGCTGACTGCCTTGCATCCTCAATAGCAGAAAAATCATCCACTGCACACTACACGCCAGAGTTCCAAAAAGTCAAAATCAGGGAGGAAAGACATCCCATTGACTTCAGGTCAGAGAATAATGAAGCCTACAACAAACCGTTCTCGCTCGAGGAACTGAGGGATTCGCTGGACAAGTCACATGACACAGCACCTGGAGAAGATGAAATCCATTACCAGTTCCTCAAGCACCTTCCCGAACCCTCATTGGCAGTCCTGCTAGGGGTCTATAACTGTGTGTGGCAAACAGGCGCTTTCCCAAACAGCTGGAGGAAAGCCACAGTTATACCGATACCTAAACCGGGAAGAGACGGCTCTGACCCAGCTAACTATCGACCAATAGCACTAACAAGCTGCATCTGCAAAACCATGGAAAGAATGATTAACAGTAGGCTGGTCTGGTATCTTGAGAGGAACAACTTGATCTCCAAATACCAGTGCGGATTCCGACAGGGGCGGACAACAACCGACCACCTGGTAAGGCTTGAAGCTTTCATAAGAAATGCTCTACTCAGGCGAGAACATCTAGTAGCTGTATTCTTCGATATAGAAAAGGCCTATGACACGACCTGGAAACATGGCATTCTACGTGACCTGGAGCTTATAGGACTTAAGGGACACCTCCCCCGTTTTGTAGGGGAATTCCTGAAAGACCGAAAATTTCAGGTCCGAGTGGGCACCTCCACTTCTGACACATTTGAACAGGAAATGGGCGTACCCCAGGGCAGCATTCTGTCAGTCACCCTGTTCAACATCAAAATTAACAGCATCATAAATGCTCTGTCCCCTGGCATAGAGTGCTCTCTGTATGTTGATGACTTTGTCATTTTTACTTATGGGAAAAATATGAACACCTTAGAAAGAAAATTACAGTTAAATTTAAACAAAATTCAAAATTGGGCAAATGATAATGGTTTTAAATTTTCGGACTCCAAAACAGTTAGTATGCATTTTTGTAATTTAAGAGGGCTCCACCCAGATCCTGAATTATTTATAAACAAAAAGAAAATCCCCGTTGTAAAAACTACAAAATTTTTAGGCCTTACCCTTGATTCCAAATTTAATTTTCTCCCCCACATTAAAGAACTTAGGAAAAAATGTCAAAAGTCATTAAACATACTTAGAGTACTCAGCCATACGGACTGGGGGGCTGACAGAGACACCTTGCTGTTGCTGTATCGAAGTCTAATCCGATCCAAGTTGGATTATGGATCTATGATATATGGAGCAGCAAGGAAGTCTTACCTAAAGATACTAGAACCAATCCAAAATGCTGCCCTGCGTCTCTGTCTCGGCGCGTTCCGCACGTCACCAATTCCGAGTCTACATGTGGAGGCTGGAGAGCTCCCCATGGACATAAGGATGAAAAAGCTTGCAATGCAGTACATAGTAAAACTAAAATCTAACCCCACGAACCCTGCTTTTGATCCCGTATTCAATCCCATAAATGTTGAAATATACATTCGAAGGCCTAACGTCATACAGCCGTTGGGCCTTCGAATGAGAGAATCCATCCAAAATTTAACCCCACCCATCGACCAAATTTTCAAAATAGAAACCCCACAAAACCCTCCTTGGTTAACTAGTAGACCCAAACTAAATTTATCCCTCCTTAATTTTAAAAAGCAAAACACAGACCCAACCCTATTACAAGTCCACTTTAGGGAACTGCAGGAGAGCTACGGAGATTGTGGCACCATCTACACTGACGGATCCAAAATGGATGGAAAGGTCGCGTGTGCCTGCTCCTTTCGGAGCAAAACAATCTCCCGTAGACTCCCTGATGGATGCTCCATCTTTACGGCCGAATTGCATGCACTGTCGCTTGCACTTACGGCCGTGAAAGCATCAGAAAGGAGAAAATTCATAATCTGCTCCGACTCCAAATCTGCATTGCAAGCTTTGGGGCGGATGAAGACTGACATTCCATTGGTACACAAGTGCCTAAAGCTGTTGGACCAAATAGCAGCCAACCATAGGGATGTCACCTTCATCTGGGTCCCCTCCCATGTAGGCATAGAGGGAAACGAAGCCGCAGACAGAGAAGCAAAGAAAGCCCTAAACCAAGCAGTGTCAGGAACCCAAATTCCCTACTCGGACCTGAGACAAAGTATTGCCACTGCCACCTATCAAGAGTGGCAGGACCGATGGGAGGCTGAGAATCACAACAAACTCAGGCAGATCGTGGCGGATGTCCGGTGGCGGCCCATATCTAAGGGTCTGACAAGGCGTGGCAGCACGACCATGTCTAGACTTAGGATTGGCCACACCTACATCACACACTCTTTCGTGCTGAAGAGAGAGGGGCCACCACTTTGTGAGCGTTGTGATTCTCGCCTCACAGTGGAACATATCCTCATCGACTGCCCCAGATACCAGGATGTCAGGGAGAAGTTTTTCACATCCACTGACTTAAAAATACTGTTTGACACTGTCGACCCTGGGAAGGTACTGGGCTTTATCCGGGAGGTGGGGTTGTCTTCGAGGATCTGATTCGTGAGTCTATATACACATATTATTTACACTAGATTCTTATCAAATATCAAAATTTTTACATATGCTCTTTTAACTGTAAATGAACCTTAATTTTAACTAGTTAATTGTATAAACTTTGACCTTTATATAGAGGGAGAGTAGTCCTTAAGGGACTACGGGCACGACATGGCCTATACTGTGCCGATGTGCCCAAAACTAAAACTAAAAACTAAACTCACTCCAAAACGTCTGCTGAACTCTAGTGTTAATAGCATACTTGTTTTAATGCCTCGAATGTCTCTCACTCTAATATTCGGTCCATCTGTTCATGTTACCTGTTACCTGTTACCTATCCCTTAGTCTGGTGGACCGTTGGGCACCAAGCAAGACTTGTGGACCATCTTTCTCCATTCCTCTCTATCCTTTGCCCTGATTAAAACCTCGTTCAATGGTAGGCCTGTCCATTCTTTGATGTTGTTCATGTATAACTTACTAAATACTGCGTTGTTCTACGGTTGTTGACTTTAGGAGAAGGAGTTCTCAAAGAATGCATGTATGTACTTACCTAAGAGACGCGAACGTTAATTTTTGGTCAAGAGTAACAGTTTGAGAAACACTGGTTTATAATTTACACTGAACTATTGCAGGGCGATCATTAAATAGGAAACAAGCCATTGCAAGTACCCGTTGAAAAACAAATTTACTTTAAGTGCGCCTAGTTAAAGAGAGAGATTTCTTGACAGTAGCGGTATTCCTTTTTCTGTTTCAAAATCATTTAAATGAAAATCAGATCAACTAAAAAATCTTAATTGACTAAAACGTTGCAGACATTTGTACATTATCTCTGGAATATTTTCTCATTGTAGTTTTTAAATGTATTTTTAGTTTTCTTTCTCTTCATATAGATGTACATATTTATGTATACTAATTAAAATTTTAGGAGTGTCTAGCCATAGAATGTATGTTTCAATTCAAAAGTCGGAACTTGAATTTAGGCTTTATAAAAGTATATTACTTTATATTTTCCTGCCACTGACAGTGTTACATTTCTGTCAGTATTACTATTATGTTCCGAGACTTCATTCTAACGAACTTCCCAAGCATGTATTCTTAGCCAGTAGTCCAGCAATAAACTGGACGGCAATCAGTCTCCAAAGACGTGATTGTAATAGAATCTTTAAGAGACTGAATCAAACGATGAGACAGAGAATCTTTGGTCGATGTACACTTTTCGTGCTCATTGCTGCCTGGTCCCTGGGGACAAATTGTTTTGTCTGAGCAGCGACTGTCATCCGTATGTGTGTGAGTGTGTATGTGTGTGTGTGTGTGTATGCAGAGAACAATAACTCTATCCTGGAGAAGATGACTGTGTGTGTGTGTGGGGGGGGGGGCATACAAGAAACTGTTTTTGTGTCTAGGATGCATTCTAGTGTGTGGATGTTTGTGTGTTTCTGTGTGTATTTATTTGTCTGTTTGTGTAGATGCGTGTCCGTCGTTTTTTTTATATCATGTCCTTTAAATCATGTCCACTAATCATGTCCTCTAAATCATGTCCTCTAAATCATGTCCTCTATATTATGTCCTCTAAATCATGTCCTCTAAATCATGTCCTCTAAATCATGTCCTCTAAATTATGTCCTCTAAATTATGTCCTCTAAATCATGTCCTCTAAATCATGTCCTCTAAATCATGTCCTCTAAATCATGTCCTCTAAATCATGTCCTCTAAATCCTTCTGACATAAAAAAATCTGTTCACAGTTTTGTTCAAGCTTCAAGATGGCCTGTCAAGTTGTTTTAGCTTGTGTAAAGAACGGATTCTTATTTTCTTCTTTTAATCCCTTTTTTTTTTCTTTTTTTCCTTGTCCTCAGACCTGTTATCAGCAACTTAATGAGGTCACAGCGATCGAAGTTAAACATTCCATATTTCTGGAATTTTCCAAGCTTTTACAAGCTGCCTTGGAGCTGATGAGGGGTAAGCAGAGCCTGCACTTCACGGCTCTCTCTACTGTCAACAGAATCATGGATATCTGTATAGTCAATAAGAATTACGAGTTCGGTTCAACCGCTTGCAAGGCGGACACCGACCCGTCCTCCTTTTCGGATGTAGGACAAGAGTTTATTCTGGGTAGAAACTGTCACGGGGTCTCCAAAGGTGCCAGTGTTGGGCGGGATCAGCATACGGCCAAATTTCAAAGCCACGCTCACCCGCATACGGGTCTGTGCAGCTGGCTTAGTAGCTCCGACGACTCTTCCACTTCCGCAGCCTTCATGACTACTTCCCGGGGGTTCTCTCACGCTAACACGGCTTCTTCTTCCACCACGTCCCCCAGCGCTCCAGGGTCCTTCCCTGTCACCACCAGCGGCGTCTCCGCTCCTTCCGCCTCAGCAACTACCTCAGTGACGTGCTCCTCAACGCTCAACAGAATCTCATCCCTTCACAAGAGACGCTCGAGCCAGCCCTCCCACGAGCACCAGCAGCATCCCGCCGCCGGTGCCGAGGAGGATGACCCGTCCAGGGCTGGGGCCCCCGTGGTCAGGACTCCATTGGAGATTCTCTTGTCGCTGGACCCCAGCCAGATCGTGTCCTGCCTGCACAACAACATCACCATGCACAAACGGATTATCGGCACCAGACATAAGTGCACACCCAGCGTCAGACAGAGGCACTGTACCCACCACTGTCTACAGATAATGAGCGCAAGGGTTCTCACACTTATGTGCCACAGTGCTCACGTCCAACATAAACTAGTGACTAGAGGACATCTGAAAATGTTGGTGGAAGCATTGGATCCTAATCATGACCCTGTAAGTATTTCAGTTTCTTTTAAAATTAGTTTTTTCATATTAATCATTCTTTATGTATTTCGATTAGAACTTTAATTAGTTCTTTAATACTTTTGTTATATTGTTTTGACACACCAAAATTTTTTATCACCGCAAACTGTACATTTTGTTCGCCATCCGATCGCGATGGTTTTTGACTTATCAGACAGTTTTTAAATCTTCTTTGAGTTTATCTAGCAAGTGTAGAGACGCTGTGTTTTCTGAACCAGACGTTTTCAGGTTCGAATCCTGGTTAAAACTGTAATATTTTATTTTGGGATTTTTAGGGTACATTAGTTGGAAAAAAGGTAAAGGCGATTGGTCGTTGTTCTGGACACGTGACACCCTTGTTAAACGTGGGCCGCTGAACAGGTGACCTTTACATTATCAGACTTATAGACCGAAAATACTGAAAGGGGAAATAATTTTTTTTACACTACATAGCAAGCAAAGTAACTATCCGAAATCTACCAGTGCCACGTGATACAACGTATTTGCATAAAACCACAGAGAAGTATACAAAAAGGTTAGACTGCACAATAACAAGCTTTAATATCATTGTAATACATAGACAGAGATGGAAGTGTATTAAAAAGGGCTAAACTGAGCTTTACTTTGACAATATATTCGTTTTACCTTTTGACCTGTTTGATTAGCATTGCATCGCAATATTTGAATTATTGAGTGCGGTTATTTATTTTGCTGTTCCCCTTCGGACTATTAAAACTATTCAGTTCTCTTACGTGACTTTGTATTGATTTCACATGAATCTGCCCCCTCCCCAAGCCTTGCTTATTGTATCCCCAGACGTACGTGTAGAAATATTGATGTCAATTAACAACGAAAATATCAGCTCCGGTAACGGGTGTCCTAATATTGCAAACTTCATGGCGACGTTTCTTGATTGGAAATTAAAGCATTTGCTCACTATTGGTGTCCAGGAATACCAGTCGTCATTACAATCATTTAAGCTAGATTTACACCCGTCTCGCTGGTAAGGTGAACCACTTGTAGATACAGTCAAATCAAATGTGTCGATCCATCTTTCCCTGTGCTAGTAAAAAAAAGAAATCCTCATCTTTAAAAAAAAAATAATTTAGTGTGACATATGGTTTCATTAAAAACTTGAAACATATAGTTTCATAAATGATTGCTTCTAGGTGTATCAGGTGATATGACACCGAAGTAATGTTTTTCAAAAGTATCAAATATTTTGTTTCATTTGTAGCACTGCTGTAGCTAATTTTGAAGTTCTTTCCCTTCGTAGCATAAATTTAATTTGTCATTTTTTTTGCCAGCAGTTAAGCGTCCTGGACATTGTTTCTTTTGTCTTTTTATTTCAATATCACAAAAATTTTCCTTTCTTTATTTATCCTACTTTTTTAAAATTACGTTCCATTACATCACATCCATATTTCGCTTTATCGCTCAGTCTTCATTCTCTTTTACTTTCAATACATTTTATTTTTTTTTTCAAACAAAATATTTTTTTAAAATCCTTTGAAAAACAAAACAAAGCTTATCCAAGGAAAAGAACTCCTCACTTACAACTACATCTTTCAATAATGTGGAAGTTATTTTTTTTTATTCGATATGACGATATCAATCAAAGGAATTATTTACCAATAATCAATCTACTATTTGGTTAATTTTTTAATGACTTTATGTGTTGTTAAATACAATAAATAATTGTTTTCATTACATCTTGATCCAAGAATGGGAATGTGAGAAATAACATGTTTAATTATTTAAGGGGATGAAACCTTACATATTTTACTGCATCTACGAATTGTGAAGGAGTAATTCTCTTTGTTGGTATCAAACAAGTTAATTAATTGCCGTTTATTAATTCACTAATTGTTCCATTTTTTAATTAATTCATGTCTTGTGTATGCCAATGAATAATTATGTAAGTGTCAAGTTAATTAGATTTATGGTTGTGGGAGAATTAACGTTTTCAAACTATTTACCAGACAGACAGACAGACAGACAGAGTGACTCATATAAGCTTTGTAATTTAAAAAATATTAAAAAATTGAAATTCCACCTGATATCCAAAACTAAATTAGCATGAAAGAGAACCCTGCATTACCGTGATCAACTTTATTCTCATGTAGTCATTATATGGTGTATTGTCTGAATGTTTAAAAAGCGTGTTTTTTATATTGAACATCACATGTCTCTGTCGCCCTTCTGTCAGATCACTTAGGCCTTGAATAAACAGATTAACGTCTTAGTTCTCAAGTCAAGGTGACAGGTCAGGCTGACCTCACAATGTTGTGCCATGTAAAACAACTGCAGACGTTTCACACGTGCATGCTCTTCTGTTGTATAAATGTGATGCTGGGAGGAGGGGGTTGTGTGTGCGTGCGTGCGTGCGTACTGCTTGCTGTGTATAAAACACTTTTAGGAAACACTCCAAAGAACTTATCATTACAATGTGATATTTGTCTTGCATTCATTTTACCTCTTGAGACAGACACGCCACTGTACATTACTTGAGCGTGGCCCTCTTCTCCCCCCCCCTGCCACTCTCCCCACCAGGTAGATGGCCAACAATGAGTAGCGATAGTATTTCCCACCGCCCCCCCCCACACACACACTCACACGTTGGTATATCTGGTAAGCGGGGCGTTACCATTGAACTATTGGGTTGATAAGCTCTTTGGCCTCGGGAGATTTCATTCCCCCCCCCGCTTCCCGTTCTTTCTCTCGCATGTGCTGCACTCTATCCCCCAGCTTGTTGTGATAGTCGAGTCGGAAACGACATGCTTGTTGTGATAGGGTTTGTGATGAGCAAATATGCCGCCTACGTAGGGTGGTTGGTTTTCTTTAAAGGTTTCTGACTGATGTTCGAGTGGTGTGGATACTGACATACGGAATTGCATATCTTTAAGAATCGGCTCATATAGGTTTCAAAGTAATGCGCCACTAAAAATATAAAGTAAATTATAACGAAATGTAAGGGAAATAAAAAAGGAAGATTTTGACTGATTTTGAAATAGAAAGAAAAGAGAAACAATGTTTAGGACGATTCCCCACCCCCCTCTAACTACTAAAAAATACAAGTTACTTTGTGCTGCTATCGAGATAGCTTAGAAATTTGACACTATACTGCTAAAACGATGGGAAAGAATAATTATTATATACTTTTAAAATAAAACAACTTATTTAGCATTTAGCTATCTAAAGAAGATGAACAACTGGTAGTTAGCTGAAATACATTTTGCTTTAAACCGACAACAAAAAGATAAAGGTTATATACTTAGTTCAACACCCATACCCAGTGTTGTTTGTTCCACTATACAGTCATATCAACAAAAAAAGCAAGTGTTTTTACAAAGCTTATATCAACCCTGTCTATGTGATAGTACTGATACAAAGTTATAAAAAGTACACGTGATTTCTCCGACACCCAGTCTCGGTTCAAGCTGTACATTTTGCTCATTTTTTTCTTTTACCTGACAACACAAGAATCAATTTAAAAAAAGAAATCCAGTTAGTTGATTAACTGTTGAGAATTACTTCTTTAGTTCTCGAATATGGGAAAGAAATTTAACTTGAAGGAAGTGGTGATATAAGCTGAATTATTCCTCTTTAAGACGTCGCCGCTTTAAAGTAAGTTTGAAAAAAAAAGATAACTCTACAATCTTTCATATTCCCCTCACTTGCAGTATGAGCATGGTTCTCTCTATGTCAGGAATATATTTCTTTTTTAAAATTTGTTTTAGCATTGCCTCTTCATTACACGTCATACTGGGCTCAATGGCTCTTTAAACTTTTCATGTTATCTTATATATTACAGACGTTGCTTCAAAAAAGAAGATAATTACGTCCTACGCATTTCATGTGTCAATCTAGCCATGCATGTTAATCAATTACGTAAACTCTGCTAAGTCGTTGGTTTTCCTGGCTGATTCAGGCAACCCATTCCATTCTCTAATGGTACTTGGGACGAAGGAATAGTAGCCTACAAATTTGTTCTAGCTTATGGACTAAGAAATGTGCCTTTAACTTTGTGTCTTTCTGAGTTTTTCATTAGCCTTTTGTTTTTCTATTAGTAAGTTATGGTTTAGTGTCTTATGTATTATAGCTACTTTACTTATTATTCTTCTGTCCGAAAGTGTCTCTAAGTTTAGTGATTTTACCAATGATGTTGCTCGAATCAAATTGGAATAATCGTTTTGTTTTAAGACTTACAGCTCTATTTTGTATTTGTTCTAGTTTCTTTATGATTTCTTGAGTTGAGGGAACCCAAATTGAGAATGCATATTCTAATATATTTTTGTTTGATTAGTAAAAACAATATTCTAATAAACCCTAAAGTTTTGATTGATTTTTGAATAATTTCATCAATAGTATTGAGAACTGAGGTATTTTAAAATATAGGCCGGGTATATTTCGCCAATATAGTCTATAACGTATCATCGTCGTATGGTCTCGGCATAGCCTAAAGCTGTCGAGGATTGGCCTGTCATCTACTTGTCATAATTTGTCATCATTAATCCTATAGTCTACAAGGCCAAAAGTTTTTTAACCATATCTATTCAATGGCAAACACTTTGATTCACTTGTCAGGTGTACCCCGTGATAGCTCAGTTGGTAGAGCGGAGGACTGTAGTTGCTAACTTAGGAATCCTTAGGTCACTGGTTCGAATCCGGTTCGCGGGATATTTTTTTTTAAATAATTGTTTTAATTAAATGTTCTTTGATTCTGTCGTATATGTCTAAAATACAGAGTAAAAAACATTAGATCAACCTGCAACAAAGTTTATGTCAACCGTAGAGCATTTTCCCTGATTATGTAAAAATATGAAGTCTCTTTTTAACATACAACTGTGTGACATATTTTGTTTACCACTTTCGGTTTGATCATGGAACAAACAAATTTGCATATTGATGCATTATTGACCCAAAACGTAAATAAGACAATTTATTTCTATTTCTAACAATCTAAGATGTCATTTTTCGTCATCTTGCATTTAGAGTCATCAACTATGACACAGAAAATCAATTATTGAATTCTACTTAATTATCGAAATTGAATATTAATATATTTTTTATAGGTCTATAAGCGCAAAATTTCACATACTGATTCATTCACTCATCTATAACGAAACCCTTTTATTTTAAAAGTATTGTACATTAGTTTGTATTTTTTTTATAAATGCTTTTAACAATTGCGGTAAGATTCACCCAGATACTCTCCCCGCACCCCCCCCCTCCTTCACAACTGGTTCAGATAAGTGATAGGACGATAGCGTATTGAGAAAGCTAAAAGCATGAAATAGCGTTAAACAAAAACAATTGGTAAAAATATATATAAATATATCGCGCAGATTTATTATTGTGATCTAGATCTGTTACAATTACAAATTTAATTAAATGACTAATCCAAACTAATTGGTACAATTGCACTTTGTACAAGCTTTTTTTTTTAAGTGCCCCAACGCCCTTTATATTTAGAACTGTTTATAAAATTGATAAAAATAAATATATTTTGGTGAAACTTTTTAAATATTTTAGTTGCATTAGTTATTTAAGGGTTATCACGTGTGAGACCGCTGTTACTTAACCGTAGAGCTTATTGGTCGTCATCTTCGTCATCCATCAGCTCGACCACTTCAGTCGGTGAAACGAGGATATCTGCTTCTCGTTCCTTTGATTCCAGGTAGTCTAGGGCTCTAGGCCAATGGCTTTCTCCATAGTCAAAAACTGTCGAGGAAACATCTTGTACAAGAAGGTGTAGTCGTAAAATATAAAAAAAATTATGAAAATTATTATATTATGAAATTATAAAATCAAATATTGTAAAAAAACAAACAAACATGGAATTCCTAAATTGTAATATAAGCAATGACGTACCAGCGGTATCAAACGAGATCAATCAAAGTCGCTCATCCATATTTCATATCCATTGTAAAAAAAACGATAATTTACATTTATTTCATGAAAAACACATTTCTAAAGAAAAAAAACAAAAACAAGCAAGAATATTATTAAAATCCATTTGAAAAAAAAAATTAAACCATATCCAAGGGACAAAACTCCTCACAATTATATTTCACAACAATGCAGAAGTTATTTTCCTTATTCAATATCTTAAACAAAACAATTTCCAATAATTAATTGTGGCATTGGTTAATTTTTTATTGCTTCGTGTTTTGTTATGTACAAAAAATTGTTCGAAGTTTCAACTTCATCCGAAAACAAGTGTGGGAGAAAAAACCTAACAATACAATGGAATCAGGTCAGGAATTCTTGTAACAGATTCAGAATTTTCATTGCGTTACGCAAAACAATGAAGCGGTAAATCCCAGGCGTTTCGGGTTCGAATCTCTGTATCTATATCGAATCTTAAAATTTCGAGATTATTAAGACGCCTCTGATTCCAACACTAATGGGTGCTTGACATTTGCTGGGAAAGAAAATGCGGTTAGTCGTTGTGCTGGCTACGACATTCTCGTATACCATCGATAGTAGAATCACATGACTTTGACTGTGACTATATATAGATCGATAAGCAGAAAATATGTGGAAGAATGGGCGGTTTGTATCCATTTGTAGTCCAGAGAAAAACACATTTTGAAATAAAAATTAAAAACAAACAAGAATATAAGTAGAAGTCATACAAAGTTTGAGCACGCATTATATATCAAACAATACTTTACTTTATATTTCCAATACAATGATAGATATACTTCAGTAACCTGAACATGAATCTTGTTGTCTTTCCTTCTATTTATACCCTGTTTAAATTAGTTTCTATTATTGACGAGAAAGAGACATAATCTTTGACAAAAGAGATCCTCGCCTCTGTTTCGGCCTAAACCTAACACATTTGGCTATTGTTTTAGTTCTATGGCAATCTTTTTTTTTT
>JADKLZ010000003.1:16517939-16533166 GCA_021533235.1 Biomphalaria straminea | reverse complement strand
TGTATGCCTCTTTAAGTTGTCTACATATTGTCTCACTAAATTTTGGCAACTTTTAAATTGTTTTTTTTTTGTTATCTCGTTCTTCTGAGCAAGTTGGATCATAGTTCATCCAATGTTAGATGTTGGATCATAGTTCATCCAATGTTAGATGATGGATCATAGTTCATACAATGTTAGATGTTGGATCATAGTTCATACAATGTTAGATGTTGGATCATAGTTCATACAATGTTAGATGTTGGATCATAGTTCATACAATGTTAGATGTTGGATCATTGTTCATACAATGTTAGATATTAGGGGAGGGGGGGGGGTTTGACGTAAAAAATAAACTGGACTAAGGCCGAAGTGAAATAAGCATAGAACAAATGTATGTCCTGGTTAGGCTATATCTCTATTGAATCGATTCTTTTCACTTCACAGATTCTTTGGTTATGACTTTTTATTCGCTTTATCTTATGGCGCTGCGCTGTGATATTTATATTCTTACTATGTGTATATGTGCGCGCGGCTTTTTTTATATTTATTATATAATATTTTGACCTTAATGACTTGACCACTGGCTAAGTCACAGAACTGAGGACCTTTAGCTCCACTACAGCAGACATACTGCCACATGCTAACAACCGGTAGAAGAAGGAGACAGACGTGCAGACATTTAGAAATATGTATTAACACTTAACAGTCAGTTGAACCAGAAATGTTTTATTCATACTCACTTGTCCCGGTCAACTCACGCGCATGTTAACTCACCCACATGCATGCAGGTCGATACACGTTCACACACACATTCTAGCTCACACATATAATTAAGAATTCACTCAATCATTTATCAATTCGAGAGAGAAAGAGAGATAGAGTAATGGCAAGGGAAGAGAATAAAAAAAAATGAAAAGGGGGGGGGGAATAATAAAGGGTAAAAAAGATCTTTCTTGTGCCTCTAGATCTAGATTGTAATGTGTGCCGAAAGCTAGACCCAGCTCCAGGCCTCTACCCTAGTCTGGGAATAAATTAGTTGGAACTCTCAAGATCGATAACTCACATTTTTCACATATCACTTTGACGTGACTACATTCTGGTTGGCAACAGAGTTTGTTCCCTTTTATTATTTATTTTTGTTCCATCTATTCCAAAAGTGTATTTCCATAATTGTATATGTTGTTATGTTGTTAAGGCTGCTTGTGCTTCCATGTGTTGGGATATTATTAGCATAGAAGATGTTATTTATGTGTTGTTGTGACCCTATATTAAATTGACTAACCTTAAATAAAGCTCTATCGATAGGAATTGTATGCTGTGCTATACCTGCCCGTAGGTCCATTGCAGTTTTATCGAATATATGTATGCTCATATAAGATTTTATATATGGTAGCCCCAAGTTCAATGTTTTTCTCTGTCCCACGCTCTCTATCTCTCGTACTCTCTCTCTCTCTCTTTCTCTTTCTCTCGTTCATCTTCTCTTTCTTTTTCTTCGTCTTTTTCGCTCTCTTTCCCTCTCCCATTTCTCACTCTTATTCTCTCTCTCCCTCTCTCTCTCTCTCTCTCTCTCTCTCTCTCTCTCTCTCTCTCTCTCTCTATCTCTCTTTCTCTCTCTCTCGCACACATTTATGTTTTGATGTGTTATCTATCTATTGATCTCAATGATAGATGATAAGCTTTCTACATAATTATCTAGCTATCTATTTAGTTACCTATCTCTCGTTTTATCATCTATCTATTTATCTAGCTATCTATTATCTAACTATCTATCTATTATCTACTTATTTCCATCTATCTATTTCTGTGTCATTTTTCTACTTCTTTACATATGGTCAGGGAATTGTAGCCTTGGGTATAGACTCCAATAATTATTTATTTATTCCATTGTTCAAAATAATAGCTATGAACGTTATTTGGTAAAGACTTTTAAATGAAAACGTTTAGTTAGTATAGAGTGACTTAGTATGGTGTGACGCGTCACTAAGCTGCAAATCGCTTAGACATCCAACTTATGGCCCAGGGGTTCA
The DNA here is from genome assembly GCA_021533235.1 of Biomphalaria straminea. Lineage (NCBI taxonomy): Eukaryota > Metazoa > Mollusca > Gastropoda > Planorbidae > Biomphalaria > Biomphalaria straminea. The sequence goes on along the minus strand of JADKLZ010000003.1, from coordinate 16,531,160 downwards.
ATTATTGGGCAGAATCTTTATTTGCCATTTTTTATGTTCACTCTGGGTCCACTTTTCAGTGAATTAAAGTTAATGTCCACTCAAAATAATCATACTAGTTTGTTTTTTTTTAAAGTTAGTTGGTGATAAATTAAACTGGACTTTTACTTGTCAATACCTAGAATATGGAAGATTTCAACGAATTCACACTATCAATCTTATTCGTACCCACACACATCCTCTAATACTCCAACACACATTAGCCTCTCAGACACTTTATTTTCGCTTCAAATTATGTATATAAATATCGTCAGAATTTTAAGAAATTGTGATTGACACCTCTTTCAGTTCAATAAAACTGAGTTTCACTCTTGTGTTTCTAGTCTCTTGTAATTAGTTGTACATGTATGGTGTGAAGAAGTGAATCGCTTAGAGGTCAGTCTTCCTGCCTCTCCCTTCATCTACAAGTTTAAAAGTTTAAATCCTGTTTATTTTCGTAAAGAGCTATGAATTATTCAAAAGTTCCTAGACCACAATACATAGCCCTAACCCCTTTTTTATTATTTCGCTACCATTTTTACAAAACGTATGTAATACATTGCTCTGTCTGTCTGTTTGTTAAAAAGTTTGTACATGTTATTCCTCCGACACCCTCGGACCAAGCTCAAACTTTGCACAATTATTTCTTTTACCCGACAACACATGAATCAATTTAAAATATGAAAATAACCAATTAGTTCATTAAGTATAATAGGAATAAATTACTTTGTTATTTATTTAAAACAAGGGAAAGAAATAGTGCTTAACTGAAGTGGTGGTATAAGCTGAATTAGTTCTTCCAATGAAAATAAATAGTAATTGACTGAAGTTGTGGTATAAGCTAAATGAAGTCCCCTTTATAGATTGTCGTCTGAGGCTTATTTCAAATTCAATTACATGACTGAGCTTAACTTATTGATACACTTATTGTAAACATTTTTAAAGTATTTATTTGTATTTAGTTTGTTAAATATTTTCACTTTGCTGATATAAACTGAGTGACCCTTCGTAATTTTGACTTTCTAAAGTTATACTGTTTACGAAAACACCATGTGGCCTTGACAACGTCCAATTTCATTTACTCTCTGCACCTGATTTCGAAACCCTCCAGAGCTTTCGAAACTTAATTACTATAAGGAAAAAAAGAGTCTCGTATCAGTAGCCAACTGCCTGACAATGAACTAGTAACGATATTTAGACAATAACTATGCATTTGTTGTATTGGATTTAATGTATAAATTCCTATACATGAACTAATGCCTGATAGGGTGATAGTGTGTTAGTGTGATATGCGCTCTGGACACTAGTGACTGGGTCGAAAGCACATCCACCGCCTTCCCCTGCAGTGGGTTTGAGGTCATGTGCAATTCTGAAGAAACGTCTGAAACCTAGACGTCTAAGAAAAACAAGCAAAATGAAAAAAAAAAATTTAAAAAAAAGGTTATTTAAAGAGGAAGAACTCAGCCCTTATAACTATTTCTATCATTAATGTACATGTTATCGCCCTTATTCATTATGAAACAAAATAATTAGTGACCAAAAATTAATTGACTAATTGACTATTTTTGTTTCTTGATTCATGTTTTGTTAGGTATAATAAATAATTGTTTATTGGATCAACTTGGTCGGAGAATACGTGATGGAGAATTCGCGTTAACACTTATTTAAGGGGATTGCACGCAACAAATGTAGTGTATACTGAAGTATTAGTTTCTCTTGTTGCTATTAAACATAATAATGAATGAATGATTAGTTTTTATCAGGTGAACTGAAATGTGCAGTCCCAACTGGAATACACTTAACTAAGGGAATTATTTTTTTTTAATGGAAATGTTATTTTCTTTAGGATTTATATAAGAAATTGACCCTTTACAAAACAATTAGATATTCATTATAAGACATCAGTCAGGCCAGGTTCACATCGAACATCTTTTTCACTTTCACCTATCGATTGGTCTGCCAGACCGCTGGGGCACCACACAAGATCTGTCAACTTTCTTTCTCCATTCTTCTCTGTCATTTGTCTTTAATAGAATTTCATTCTGATGTTCTTTCTGAAAATATTTAAACCTGACTTTTAACCTACCTGGGTGGACCACTTGTGGGGGCCGAATTTGAGTTTGTGTTTCCACTCAAACTGTCTTTGTAACCTTGTTAAATGTTACATTGGCATTCAAAATTAAGAATTCAAAGTTCTAAGTCCTTGGTTTTATGTTGCAGCGTTTCAGACACATTTCCCCCACGTCCAGCTGAACGCCCTCAGCCTACCTCTCCATTTCTCGATGTCATCACCAAAACAGAAACTTTGTACTTTTTAAAAGAAATAGTCCGCCATTTCCAAAATTGGTTCAAGTCCCCCCCCCCAAAAAAAAAAAAAAAAAAAACAATTTATCAAAAGCCCTCGAGGGTATCCAGCAGGTTAGAAGACCCTTGTTTTAGTGCACGGAATAGAATGTATTTCATAACAATAATAGACTTTCTGTTGTTTTTTCATTTTGATCGAGAGGATTAGGACTACACTTATAGCTCATTTCAATTTTCTTCTCAGAACTATGCTGACTACTTTTGTCCTTGTTTAACGGTCAAGTTCTAAATATGTTTTACTTTTGTAGTCTAAGTCTAAATACAAATTCCGGCTTGCTTGTCATCGGCTCACGTTCACTGGGTTAAAATTGTCTTTGGCTTCTTGTTTTAATCGGGTGAAAAGCTAAATATGTTTTCTTTCTGTTTTAGTTTTCTCTAAATTTGTATCGGATATTTCTTTTTACTATTAGGTAGGCCTGTTATTTTGTGTTTCATGTAAATTTACAGGACTAGAATTAGACTTGGTATTTTTTCTAACTATTTAAGATATAGCCAAGGGTTCTTTTATACTAATACTTACACTTGCAATGCTCAACATCAGGCAATTTCACTTAAGTATTGAAAATCATTCGGAGATTTTTTGCTCCCCCCCCCCCTTTAAAAGTGGGGCCCTAGCTAAGCTATAGCTGGTGCTGCATATAGATAAATATAGCATTGAGAACGAGTTGAATTGTTGTTCAGTATAATTGTAATAATTAGCAATAAACTTGTCAAGTTTCACAAACAGGTGTCACTTTTAAAGGCTAAGAAGTCTCTGAATTTATTTATATTTATTTATTATGAAATATTTATTCTTCTGCTTTCATGTTTATTCATCATTTGTTTTATCTCTGGAGCTTCAATCACTTCTTAAGTTTCATTAGTTTAATTACTTCAACCATCTATTTGTAAAAAGGATTATATGGCGTTCTGATAGGAGAATACATGCAATTTAAACGGGTCATTGTCATTGGAAGAATCATGGAGCGCCAATGAATGGTAACCCTGATATAGAATTATATGTGAAAGCGAGTAGGAAAAAACTATGAGCATACTGTTAGTCGGGTCGCTTAGCCACGTGATACTTTACTGACTTCAGACGTTCTTTTTTGTGGACCTGAATTGTCAATTCAAGTGTTAACCTGATATCTGAGTCGCTGGTATGCGATCTATCCAGTCGGAGGACCGTGGTTCAAGTTCGGGTTGGTGATAATGTTTCACTATATTTTCTTCCCCTTCTGTAAAGAACTATTGTGTTGGTGCTACATATCGTCATTTCTGGAGGCAGTTCAGTTTCAAAATCTATTTATGTTTCTTGCGCAAATTTAACAAATCAATTCAACCTTTAATTTCTTAGCTTATGCTGCAATAACTGTGCATGCCTGTATATGCTTGATTAAACAAAATACAGTTTATATGTATTTATATCGGTAATCGCAGTATGTGTACAGTATGTGTGTAGCGCTGTGTACTAAAGAGAACGATGTCGTAGATGTAATGTCATTTAGCAGAGTTTGTTGAATATACTATTACAAATTCCTGAAGAACTTTAAGTCGTTTCTTGCATCATTGTAATTTACTTGCATACATTAACCGTTTATACATTAAATATGTTCTTCTTTCCTTCGGCTGATTGGCCTCGTTGATGCATTCACACTAGACCGCTCTTTGCTTACATTTGTTGTTATTTAGGCTCTGTTTTTTTTTTCAACAATAAAATACAGTAATAAAGAATAATAATGGGAAGCGATTTGAAGAAGAGCTGGGGTGATATAAGGGAACCTAAATACAAAAATGAAAAGAAGAAGATTGGGATAATTTTTTTTAATGACGTCATATTAGTCATGTAATCAATGCCAAGGATGTCAAACAGAACTAACACATTTGCTTACTAAATATATCAAGAGTAGAATTTCGTACCAATATTTATTAGTACCGCTATTTATTATTACCGCTATTTATTACTTTATTGCCTATTTGTTTTGAAATACAATTTAATTTGCACTACCGACGTAGAACAATTTTCTTTTCCATCCTCAAAAAGGAACATTACTTAGTGCTAAACAGAGCCAAGAAGTTTGAGGATTGCTTGGACTGTTTAAGTTTAGGTGCAAAGTTAATTGAGAGAAAGTGTTTAATGAACATCTGTGTACTCAGAGACCAAACAATACACACTGCACTCTAGTTGATGGTATTACGACCTGATGGTATGTCCTCTTTACACTTCTACCTTAATGTCCTCGGCCCTGGATCACGTGTTTAATCACGTGTTTAATCCTAAGCTTGGTGTCATGATACCCTAGTCTATTTGTGCAGTCGATGGAGCTTGCACATAAAGAGATGTCGCCTATTGTTGCAAAATAATCAATTTTAGACAAAAACATCCATTAAGTTATGAGAAGACGAACAAGGTTTCAAATTTACATTCAAAAGAAAAAAACATTCAGAATTATGTGGAATTAGACATTTTTTTTATTTATATTTCTTTTTGTTTTTCCTTTTATTTTGATGTTTATTTTTTTATTTTTGTTTGTGTTGTTTTGTTTTGTTTTTACTTTTACAAATAATTCGTACACGTAAAAAAAAAATGTGTAACTTATTTTATTTCAAAATTTGTTTTTACTAAGCCTGGGCATTCGCGGAGAGATGCCACCATCGAAGAACGGCTTGATCTTTAGAATTACAGATCCATGGTTTGATAGGTGACATGCAACTTAACGTCAACTGCTGCGTTGTTTTCGATAGGATAGGTTTCAAAGATTTCGCCTTATTATTATCTTTTTATTTAAAAGTGAATAAGTTTCTCGACTTCTCGTTTAATTCTCATCGAAAAAAATTGTTACATTATCATGTTATGCTTCTTATGTTAATCTCAAGGCTCGATCTGTTGTAGAACTTTGATATAAATTTCACAATTTAAGATCTACTGTTATTGTCTTTTCTTTTTCTTAGGATTCTTCAAGAGATAGCCACGTTTGTGAGCAGTGGCGTAGCTAGGGTGGGGGAAGTAGGGGGAAGAATTTGAAAATCAACCCGTTCCCCCATTTGAGAGGCCAAATGAGTGTTTCTTTCATTAAAAATGAGATATTACGCAAAATGCTGGGGCACCCAATGAGGTCAAACCCCACCGGGTCCCCAGAGATGGAAAATTCGTAGCTATGCCCTGTTTGTGAGACTTTGAAATGAAACATATTTCCAAATTATACCAGAATTGAACATTTAAAAAAGGATGAAAGCTCTGCTCAAAAGCCTTGTAATAGCCACAACTTAAAAGTAGTTCCTTCAAGTGTTGTTGCCTTGATACCACGGAAGTAGTGCATCATAAAATAATCTTCGAACAAGAAAAAAAAGTTTTCTACTGATCAATAGCCATATCGGTTACGTTCAGATAGCCAGCATGAGATTTGATGTAACAGATCAATGAATTAAAGCCATAGTTGGTTGTTGTAATCATCATTTGTTTTGTTGCTTCTTTTCAATTTAACTTTTTTATAAACACGCTTTAAAATTATTCACATTTGGACAGTTTTAAAGTCAGTGTAATTTAATAAATGAAAGAATCTGTTGGTTAATAAAAATTGTAATATGTAATCATGAACTTTACTATAGCCATGTGGGCTTTTAAAGAGATTTCCAAATGATTTTAATTATGCAATTTTTTTTTATTTAATTTTTTTATAATAAACATCTTATTATATTTTTCAACACTTCAAATTTAATTTTGATAAAGTGGTACTTTCCAGTGTATTTCCTAGTCATATGAATAATAGAGTAACTCATTCTATTATGTACATACATATTAGGTTTGCAGCAAACCAGCTCTACATATACCTCGAAGCAGGGGCGGACTGGGTGTCAAAATCGGCCCAGGCATTTCTATACCATCCGGCTCATAATGTGTATATTATAAGATGGGCATCGAATTCTGTACCTCCTGTACGTTACTGTTGATAAAGTAGCCCTTACAGAACTTGCGATCTACGCTGCAGATAATTTAATGGGCATATGTTCCTGTAAAGGTCATATGTTTATGAAAATGTCATATTTTGTTTTGGCCTACGGTTTACGAGGGTGTCATATGACCAGCACAATGACCAACCACCTTCACTTTCCCCAACTTATGTCAGTTACCCATTACCTGTGATAGTCTAGATCTGTACCGATGTAGCCCCAGTGCACTGAGTTTAGAGCTGGGTGGATTCCAAAATTAAAAATCTCAGTCGTTTCCAGGATTTGTACACAGGACCCCTCGGTTCGTGTCAAAGCTTTTCCACTCAGCCATCCCGCTTCTGTCTGAGGGTGTAAGCTCGTCATTAAATAGAGAAAGTGTTCGGTTCAATCAAGTATTACACTGTAGTTTTACTAGGTTTTATAAACACGACGCTTACATGGTCACTTTTATAAGTGAATTTATAAAACTTTTAATAATTCAATATGTGCCATAGTGGTATCCTTGCGGCCATCTGGGTGGCCCTACCGGCCCATTTGGGTACCGGCCCACCGGGCATTTGCCCAAATGCCCATATAGCCAGTCCGCCCCTGCCTCGAAGAGAAACATACATTTTTAAGCGTACCCCATATTCAATAATATAGCAACCCTGACGTATTTTTAATATTTGTTATTTGTAGTTATAATAGACTTAGCAAGCAATATTTAAAATAAAATATTTAAAAAAAAAACGAAGCTTATCTAAAGGGAAAGAATTCCGCCCTTAAAAGTATTTCTATCAATAATGTACAAGTTATCCCCCTATTTGATATAAAACGGAAAAGAAAATAATTAACACTAATGAATTGACTAATTGGGGAATATTTTTTTTATTGATTCATGTATTTGTTAGCTACAATAAATAATTGTTTAAATTATCAGCTTGATCGAATAGTGCTTGAGGGAGAAATAGCATTAACAAATATTTAAGAGGACTAAATGCAACTAATTTAGTCATATTGATAGATACTGAAGGATTAGTTTCCTTTGTTGATATCAAACGAAATAATTACCAATAATTACTTTAATAATTGGTTACTTTTTTTTTATTGATTCATGTCTTGTTGTCGCAAGTTCTCTCTATCGATGATGAATGAAGAATGATTACTTCGCCAACTTTATCTTGAGGTGTAATAAGAAGTTGCTGTCCGATAGAAGAGTAGTCTTGTGCTGCCGGGGAGTTTAACTTGAATTAGATACAATAATGAACAGAGACGATCTAGGAATCAAATGAATAACTTCTTCGATGAAATAAAACACTGGAAACTTTAATACAAATTTAACTTAAGTACAGCTTATGTACAAGGTACATATCAATAAAAATGAAGATATAATACAAAGGCTTCTTTCTTCAATATTATTTCAGAGCACACTAGAAACACAACCTATCGTTTTGAAAGCTCGCTCCAGACTGAATCTGGCGCGTCCTATTCCAGCCCGCGCTAACTCCCCCAAAAAATGTCTTTATTTATTTTTAAATCAACCAATAGATTTGCAACATCATAGTTACGTCTTGAGTTAAACTTGAGGTGCTGTCAAGGGTCTAGATTTGTTGGGTAATTCCTGAGGCTCAGTTAGGGATTTCTATTTCTATTTACACACAAGCTTTTAAATGTGAAATATACAAATAAATCTATAATGGCATCTGTGACACTTGTCTAAGCCAATGAATAATTGTGCGAAGTTTCAACTTGAATCGAGAATGGGTGTGGGAGAAATAAGGTGTGCACACTTTTTACCAGACAGACAGAAATAGAAATAAGGTGTGCACACTTTTTACCAGACAGACAGAAATAGAAATAAGGTGTGCACACTTTTTACCAGACAGACAGAAATAGATAGAAGCTTTGTAAAATGAAATTCAAATGACACTTTTATTATGCTATAATTAGATTTCACGTCATTTTCTGACCGACATTCTGAAAATTCTGAAGTACACGGGATGTCTTACAATATGATCTTCATTGGGAAGAAGAATAATTGTAATAATTACACCAATTTGATTTGTTTATTCGACCTTTTTTTTGCTGGATCTGACCCTGAAAATCAGAACAAAAAAAAACAGAATTAATAAATATGATTAAATCGTGGCTATCTGGTTTACATGTTTTTGCTAATTTTTATTGTTTATGATGTTGATTTTCTGGAAAATCTAAAAACAACATTAAATGTAAACAACTTTCTAGTATTAGAATAACAAGTTAGAAGAGACCTCAGTCGACACATCCATCATTTTCAACAACCTGGAATAAAAAAAAGCACATCTTTCCAACAATCTGAATAAAAAGTATAAAATGTATTCCAAACCAAGTTTCCAACAAAATTTATCACGATGTTTTCCTGTCTGCGATCGTTGCTTCGTGTTCATTTTAATGCTTGTCTTATTGACACAAACAAAATATGGCACTATCGATTGAGGATCACTTCATGAGGTCCTAGCTGGAAGATTAGCCATTGAGGATGGCTTTAACCTGAATTGGTCTCCACATTTTGACGCTCTTAGAAATGAAACAATATATTTGTGTGCTCGGAATTCTGTAACAAAATAGAAGAAGACAATGTGATCTCAAAAGGACGTTGCTTTAAATGTTTCTTTTAATGTTATTTCTTTAATTGAAAAATGGAAAATAATCTAAAATTGTATAATGTTGAACTATAGAGGAAAAAATTAGAAATAGTACAGAGATGAAAGATGAAGAAAATACTTTAGATCGATTTGTTTATCCGAGAGTTGGATTCAGGGAAACCTTCAAGGTCTACTTTGATAAGTCAACGTGACTTTCTGATGAATGACAGGATGTCTAATATTTGTTTGAACATATATAGCTATAAATAGCTTCTCCTTCGTGGTCGAGCACATTTCCTTTGAACTTTAAGATGGCTATAGAGTTCAATCATCATTTTAATACGCCTGCCACACACAAGGCCTGGGTAAGTTGGATCTAATACAGATAAGCTTGTTTTTTCTCTTCGCCTTTTGGTAGCGCTGGGTTCTTCCATGTTGGCCGCTCACCTTGCCTCGTGTCTAGAGAGAACACTCATGACCTCCTGCCATGAGGAGCGATCTAGCGAGCTAGTGTTTTTCCAGCAGTGAATGTCCATAGAAACTCCTGGAGAGAGCTTTGAAGGGTGTCTTTGTAACGCTTGAGATCTCTTTCATCGAGGATGAAATCTAATCTAGGTCAATTATCAGTTGAGAGGTTGGATATTGCAATAACTAAATCATTGAGCTGGGAAGCAGCAGCAAGTGAATTGTTGATTGTGGTGCTATTGCTTGAAAAGCAGTTGAGGACGGTCCAGAAGTTTTCAGCCCAGCGAAATCTTTACCTGTAAGAAGTTCGTTTCCATCAGATCGGCCATTTGTGCTTTGATATAGATATATATATATATACTAGACAGATATTACCCGCTGCCCGCGGGTCTTAACTTGCGTATTGCTGATGTATTCTCATGTCAACATTCTAAATAAAGCCTAGATCTATAGCTGTAATAGAGTTGGTCAACTTTATTTTTTTTAGGGTCTTAAGTTTGTTTTAGGGCTACAATGCATACATTTAGGTCTAAGTTAGTACCCAAGGAACATTTCTGCCAAGTTTTATCAAGATCGGTGTAACCGTTTTGATTGCTATACGGGGACATACATACATACATACATACATATATACATACATACATACATACATACATACGCTTTTGTTTTCCTTTTATAGTATAGATAGTTAAAGAATAGTTAACACATACAAAGACAATATCTTGAAATCACTAATCAGTAGCCTTTCGTAGAGTTCCAATCACGTCTTGACACTGAATATTCTTTTGTAACTAAAGTATAAGACACAGCCTAGATTTCCATCTCCACCGACATACACTCAAACAACCACACACACACACACACATATACATCATGTATGACAACAAGTATGATTCCATAAAAATAAAGCAAAACGTCCCCTCGTCAACTCTTGGCGTGAGGCTCTTTTGGTTCATATCCTAGGCTGCAATCTATTCCATACTTCTATGACTACCATCTTGGCTACAACTAATACACTCCCCTGGCCTCAATGCTTACTCAGGTCACAAAACACGGTAACAAAACAAAATCGATTAAAACTTTTTTTATATAATTTTTTATTATTTTACTCTATTTTTTTCTTCTTATGAACGAAGTAAACAAGGAAATTTAAATTAAAAAAGAAAAAATAACACATGCAGTGTAACGGAGAGGAGAGAACAAACTGCTAGATAATTAGATAAATCAAGTCTTTTGTTTTTGTTCTTTTTTTTTAAACCTCTTAACACCAAGACTATTCTTACATTGCTATAAACCGGTGATCTTTTTAAAATCATTTGATATCAAGAGATTACTGTACTGCAGAGAAACTCAAATAGATCTAGGTAAAGGTTCTTATACATTTTAACGTTTCAAATAATTATCTGCAGACTATTTCAAGCTTCACTTCACCTTTCCCTTTGTCTTTTGGCCCGTTGGGGCACCACATATGATCTACTGACCATCTCTCTCCTATCCTCTCTGTCTTTTGTCAGAAAGACACAAAGATAAAGGCACATTCCTCGTCCCATATGCTAGGACAAATCTGCACAAATGCTCTTTCTTCCCTAGTGCCATTAGAGCATGGAATGGTTTGCCTGAGCAAGCCAGGAAAACCAGTGACTTGGCAGAATTTAAGTCACTGGTAAATATGCATGACTGAATGCATGACGCGTAGGACGAAATCATCTTCTTTTTTGAAGTAACGTCTGTATTATATAAGATAAGATAAGATAATTAGAGTCGCCTTCAATGGAAGGCCATGATTCTTTGATTTAGTAATAGCCTTGTTTCTTGTGTCTGCCTCTTTCTTTTTCCTGGTACTGTTCCCTGCATAACGCTTAAAAATTAAAAGTAAATTATGTCATCTGGTGTTTAAAAAAATATAGCCCTGGCATTATTATGTAAAAAATGTTGTACATGTTTCGGGTGTTCCATCAGAGTTGAAGCTAATCTAACCGAGCCTCCTCTCGAGGTTATGAACCCGAGACGACGGTCCACATATCGCTCGACCAGGCAGACATCTTATTGTAGGGAATAGAAAGACAAAGTATAAAAATAAATTGTAAGGAACATAAAACATTAAAGCTTCCTCCGATAAGAGCGCTACTAACGCTTCAAAGTGAATATTGAATTGTTTCGAAAAAGATCAGGACATTTTTCGGACACTTTTTATGGTTGTTATGTAAAATAACAAGGGACGGCAGATTCTTCTAAACCACCTTCGATCCATAGACTCTATAATGTCATCACGAAAGTTGAAGGTTCGAAACTTAAACGCCGCCATTCATTACAACCTGCAGAAGGTTTGAACGTAATCGTCTTCATGCCTGAAGGAATATCTGGAACTGAACTAGGCCAAGTTATTTGGAATATCTGGAACTGAACTAGTTCAAGTTATTTGGAATATCTGGAACTGAACTAGTTCAAGTTGTTTGGAATATCTGGAACTGAACTAGTTCAAGTTGTTTGGAATATCTGGAACTGAACTAGTTCAAGTTGTTTGGAATATCTGGAACTGAACTAGGTCAAAATGTTTGGAATATATGGACCTGAACTAGGTCAAGTTGTTTGGAATATCTGGAACTGTTATCCAGACAGGTCTGGATTATAACTATGTGTTATTTTCTAGTACTAAAAATAAAATGGGGCGATGTGTCGGATTGAGTTGTTAATGCTTTGTCTGCCAGTGGATCGCCACATTGTAAACTCATGTCAATCAAAGAATAATCGGTTGATGTCACGACTGCCAATGTGAATGATTGTTTCAATCAAGATATCTGGAATATATGATTGTCACAATGTATATTTCTTGGATGCTCTAGCTGTCACATGGTGACTAAGTTTTCATCAAAGTATTCAAACTGTCGAGCGTTTTTTTTTTTAATGTAGCCATCTGTTCTCTCATTACAATGTGCAATTATGTACATCCATGCAATCAATAGGACAAGAGTACACAGTGTGTTTTGTTTGACTAGCATGCTCAAATCATTCACTGTAAACAAGTTTTAATCGTATTTGATTGGCCTACTTTGTGTTGGATTGGCCTACTTTGTGTTGGATTGGCCTACTTTGTGTTGGAGTGGCCTACTTTGTGTTGGATTGGCCTACTTTGTGTTGGACTGGCCTATTTTGTGTTAGCTGACTTCTAGTCAGACTTGAAGGTAGATGTGTCATCTTTTAAAATTTATTTCACCTTTTAAGTTTTTTGTCTGTTGCAAGCTTTATCTTTCGGTCTATGCATTTATCTATTCTGTTTTACTTGCTGAACTTCGCTTTCTTTTCTCTTACCATACCTCTTTACAATACCTCTTTGCAATACCTCTTTGCACTACCTCTTTGCACTACCTCTTTGCACTACCTCTTTACAATACCTCTTTAAACTACCTCTTTGCAATACCTCTTTGCAATACCTCTTTGTACTACCTCTTTGCAATACCTCTTTGCAATACCTCTTTGCAATACCTCTTTGCAATACCTCTTTGCAATACCTCTTTGCAATACCTATTTGCACTACCTCTTTGCACTACCTCTTTGCAATACCTATTTGCACTACCTCTTTGCACTACCTCTTTGCAATACCTCTTTGCACTACCTCTTTGCACTACCTCTTTACAATACCTCTTTACAATACATCTTTACAATACCTCTTTGCACTACCTCTTTGCAATACCTCTTTACAATACCTCTTTGCACTACCTCTTTGCACTACCTCTTTACAATGCTTCTTTGCAATACCTCTTTGCAATACCTCTTTGCAATACCTCTTTGCACTACCTCTTTGCAATACCTCTTTGCACTACCTCTTTGCACTACCTCTTTG
>JADKLZ010000003.1:16484209-16502882 GCA_021533235.1 Biomphalaria straminea | reverse complement strand
AGGTCACTTTGTACTCTATTTTAAATAGGTTGGCTTGGAATGTGTTAATCTGGATTTTTTATAAACTTTAATTTCAGGTGCAACCTAAAGTGAAAACTAAAAAAGCTAGTCAAATTGCTAAAGAATTATCTGACCTTGTTGTCTATACTCATGCTGTCAAATTTAGAGGTTTGTTTGTTCTTCTTAAATACAATTAATTTGCTGGTTTGTTTGTTGTTGGTTTTTGTTTTGGACTTTGTTTTGTTAAAGAAGCTTGTTTTAAAAGGAAATAATTTTAATCAACAGGCTTAAGTATGAGCCCCAACACATCACTAAAACAAAAGAAAGTTCCATCTAGAAGGAGTATACTTACAGCTTCAATGGGAACAAGTCCTAGTACTCCAACATTGATGGCTAGTGGACTAGGTATCAGAATATTTTTTACAGTTTATTTGTACTGTACTTTGCATAAAGTTTGTACAAGAAAAATGATAACTAAGAAACGTGTCAAAATAATTTTTTTTCTTTTCATTGTAACTTATCTTTACTTCACTTTAATATTAATTGTTTTTTGTTGGGTTTTTTTTTCAGATAAAACTGATAGCAGCTTACAAGTAACAATACCAAAGATGAAACGGCCAGAAGTACCCTCTTGTTATCTTGTTTCTTCTCTTAATGAAAATAAAGCTAAACAGTTATGCAGAAGAAGCCCACTTGCTACTGTTTGATATCCTTGTCAAATTATTTCTGATTTTAGTATTGATTGTTAAATTGTATAGGCCCTGAAAGAAAAATTAGAGGCATGTCAAAACTTGGAAGAAAAAGAAGAGACTTTGTGGAAGCAAAGTTACTTCCTTTTTGTGTGTTCAAATTTCTAAACTATTGATTGATGAAATTAATTGTTGATAATTATTTAAGAAGGTTATGGTAGACTCATAAAGCTTTATTAAGAATCTCAAAGAAATTAATAGAAACTTTTGGAAAAAAAATAACATTGAATTAAAAATCATTCCCTTAAAAAATGTTATTTTAATTAACAGACAGCAGATTCATTAAATTTTTGTCTTGATGGTTTTTGGGTAAAAGTTTTAGAACAGCCTTTGACCCTCCAGCTTTTTAGCATTTACTTTTGTTAAACTCATAAAGCACTGGTTGTGAATGTGTATGTGTTTCGTCTGTGAATGTTGTTCGAATTTTTCATCTATATTGTTTTTCTACAGTAGTTATGCTGAGGTTGTCAATTGTAGTCAAACTGAATTTCCATTTGATTGAATCAATAAAAATTATCTTATCTTATCTCTTAATTTACTAACTGTTCTCAAGTCTATCTTTACGACTCCTGAGAAATAGTTGAACTTATTTTTGGTTGACCTAAAATCCCATTAAGTTTTGAATCACATTTGTAACATAACCAAGAAAAGAAACAATTTTAGCAAGTACTTATAATTGTGTATTAAAACTCATGATTGCAATCCCTCCTTAACTCTAATCACTCATACTGAAAGACAGTTGATGAGAACATACCCAGCTGGAATGAGAATTGACTCTTCCAACTTCAATCCTGTGATATTTTGGGCTTTTGGCATTCAAATGGTTGCTCTCAACTATCAAACAGAAGGTAAGTTTTGTATGTTGATTTTAATTATAAAAGTATAAGCAGAAGCCAACTTTATTTTCATGTTCGCATTTCAACTATTTTTCAAATCCTTGGTTGAATAGTCTATCATACCAAATTAGCTGCAAGCATCTACTAGATATGATGATATTGCTTACAATAGTATTCTGAATTTTCTGATATATTTTAAAACTTTAAGCAATCACATGGCATTACAATAAGTAGTAAGAAAACAGTAAAAAATCCAACAGGACAAGAAATATAAGAAAAGTTTATAAAATATCTTTATTTTTTACATGTTTTTATTGTCCAACTTTATTGGAATTCTCTTTATGTTGAATATATTATAAATTATTTATAAAGATTTCATTATCTTTAATGTGAGAAAACTTTTTAAGAGGCATATATAGGTTGAATACTTAACATTGAAACTATTTGGTATGTGAAAAGAAGGTTGTTTTTTTTTACTTTTAACATTAGTTTGCTTCATTTTTTAAAACATTTTACTATAACTTATTTTGTACCCAGTTTATGTCAGGAAATGAATGACAGTATCATTTCTGTTAATTTAAATGACATGATCTCATTACAGGATATGACTTATTCCTAAGTTATTTCTATACAATATAGCTAAGCACAAGGGTTTTGACTCATTAATATTAAATAACAACATTTTTTAAACTACTTTATGGTCACTTATTATAGTTATAATAGTTATCCCCTTCCTTTACTCATTTATACAAAGGGGTCATCATTTTGATTAGAGCTCGTGATAATATATGATACTAAAACAACTTTCTATGGGAGCAGGGACTTTTTTTCTTTTATTCTGGAGTTTATATATCATTTGTACATAGAGCATAAGTATATCATCTTTCATATAACAATACTTGACTTTTGTTATTTAGTTCTAGTCAGAACTAAAATTAAAAAGAAATACCATAATTATAAATTGTTTTTTTTTTTCTAGATGTGGCAATGTCTTTGAACACTGCCATGTTTGAGCAAAATGGACGAAGTGGCTACATTCTAAAGCCATCTGTCATGTGGGATAAAACTCATGTCATGTTTAACCGTTTCAACCCTTGGGACAAAGAGTTTGATGGTTTGCATACCACAATCTTAACACTACAGGTGAGTGAAAAAAATGGAGATTATCTAAAATCAGATGACTTGTAAATGTCACTTTCATTTACAGTTTTACTACTTCTAGATCAACATAACCTCTGAAAATTCTTAGATACAGTATCATTGCTGCAAAAGAACTGCTAAATAATCTTTTTTTTTTTGTTTGAATAGATCATCTCAGGACAGTATGTCAGTCAACATTACTCTACCAATGTTCAAGTGGAAGTAGAAGTGATTGGGATTCCAGTGGACTGTGCCAAACAAAAGACCAAAGTTGTGCCAAAGAATGCTCTCAACCCAATATGGAATGATATCTTCACTTTTCAGGTTTGTTTCATAATTTGTTTTTACGTTTCAATTTACTGGGATGTATGTCTACTCTTCAGCAAAATTGTCAGGAGGGGCAAATAAAAAGGTTGAAACTAATTATGCAATTTCAAAAAATGTTTGAAAAATCTTCATTACTACAATATTTATAATCATATACACAAGGCAAGGAGAACAATTATCATCAGAGACCTAAAAGCAGTTCAAAAAACTAAGAGCTAAAGCAGGTAACACTGCAACAGACCCAGCTCCTTATACCTTGTTTACAGTCAGCTTTTCAAAGCAAAGATTGGATTTCATAGCCATATTAGAGTTGATGGAAAATCTTTGTCTTATTCTTATATTTGACCATGAAGGAGAAAATATATTTATCTTTGTATTTAGAATATTTTTTTTATATATTATAAACAGAAAGTCATGTTTTAAAATATTTTTTTTTAATAGGACATTCATTTTGAAAAGGTTATTTAAAAGCAATCTATATTTTCATCTAAATTTTCTAGTTTTATTTGCATCTTATACCGTTTTGATTCTACTCCCTTTAGCATTAAAATATTGGATAATTAGTGAGTTTTAACCATTATAATATAAATTATAGGCATTTTCTTTTAAGAGATACTTGTATTTTTTTAAACAACAGTAAATTGTTTCAACTTTCCTATTTTCCTCAATGAATCAATGATTTCAAATGTTTGATTTCAGGTTCTGTTTGCAGACCTAGCTTTTATTAGATTTGTTGTCATTGATGCCAGCACTAGTCATCTTGTCACACAGAGAGTCATTCCTCTAAAATGTCTTCGGCCAGGCTATCGACATGTACGGTTGCGAAATGGATCAGGTCAGCCCCAAGAGTTGTCTACCTTATTTGTGTACAGCAAACATGAAGAAGAGCTTCTAGAGACCAGAAACGGATTGGAAAATTTCAGTGTTTCTACCTCCAAGAGAATGTCCATTTTTTCTAAAGTTAGAGAACTCTCTGATACAAGTAAACAAGATTCCAAAGAGGTATTGAAAAGTTTCCTTTTGTTTATATTAGTGGGACATTAATGGGCCTTTATTTTTTTTTTAAATGCTAATTTCTTTTTTTTTTTCAATAGCAGGTGGCCACTACAGCTGGTACTAAACTGAAACGCAGAATGTTTTTCATTAGTGTCTTTGGAGTAACTGCCCCAGATGAATACATTATACTTAAAGTTACACAAGATTCTACTGTAGCTGACACTATAGCTCAAGTAAGTATTTAAACTGCTTGTGTATTAAATGAGTTATGAATTATCCATTTTTTTCGTATTTTTAAACTCACAGCAAGAGCTACAGACATCTACTGTACATAAATAGAGATTTTAAAATTATATTTTATGTATGGATATATAATTTATATTGAAACAAAAAATTAAATACTTAACTTAATGCTTGCTGCAAAATACTGATTTCTAGAAAAATCTCTAATAGTTTTATTGATAGGAAGCCTAAAGCTGAAGGTCTATTTTCATTAGGAAAAATTTTTGCTTTTTGTTGTTGTTTTTTTTTTGCTTGTTGCAGTCTAATTATTGCTTCTTTTCATTCTATGATCATTGGTTTACTTTTTCATCAATTATTTGATTTGTGTATTTATTTTACTCTTATTATTTCATGTGTGCACTACTTTAGGCATTGACAAAAGTTGGTCGACTGGATGAAAAAATTGCTGATTATGTTCTGGTGGAAGATGTGCAAAGTGGTTGGGAAAAGAAAGACCAGGAGAAAGCTAGTTGTCAGAGAATACTTGATGTTGGAGAGAAAGTGTTAGCAGCTCAGAACAAATGGAAAGGTGCTGGGAAATTCATCTTGAGAAAACTCAGTGATGTAAGTAGATGGCTTGTTTTTTATGTTGATACAAAACTAAGTACTGTACATGAAAAAAGGTAATTTGATATAGATTTTTTAAAATATGTATAATAATAATAAGGCTTGTCTTTGAGTCAGAAGATTTATGAGGAATGCAGTATTTCGTGTGGCTATGCAGCTCCATCTGTGATTTATATGTGTATATATTTTTACTAAAACATAATTACATTGATAAAGATTTACTAGATATTTATAGCTTTTTACAAATCAGAGTATCTCATAATTAACAGATTTATATTAAACAATAAGATTTATATATCAATAAAATATACAACAAAATGTTTTTCAGGATCCAAGCAGTAGAGCATGGATGACAACTATGTTAAAGGAACAAAAGGTTTGCTATCTTTTAAGAATATCTTATTTCATTCATAAAAACATAATTGCAAATCAACATTGATATTTAATACAAGATTAAGGTAATTGTTTTTAAAGCCTAGATTTATATCAAGTACTAAATTTTAAGTGTGTGTGTGTGTGTCTCTACATTTCAGCGTCAAATGGAAGAATTCAGTACAACAGATTGGGAGGGAGAAGAGCATATGTTCTTAGTTTGTGTTTTCAATGTCTCCCCCGACCAGCCATACACCATTTTCAAAGCTCCTGTAACAAGTACAGCTCAAGATATTATTACACAGGTATTGCTTCAGTCAGTTGTACTCTTTAGAGAATCTCTAATGCACGCTCCTCAGTGTGAGTGAATCCAATGCACAAAGTTGTTTGCTTTATTTGGGATTGTCATTTGTTTCTTTTTCAAGGCTATGAAGAAAGCTCATAGAGCCAATACAGAAGACCCTCGAGACTTTGTTCTGCTTGAGGAAGTCAGTGAGTTACATCAGTCCAGCTCATCCAAGAAACTGGGAGGTGAGAAAAGTGATACATCAAGAACTCTGGCTGATGATGAAAATGTGTACCAAGCCCAAAATGACTGGAGAACTGCAGCTGGTAGATTTGTTTTGATGAACAGATCAGAGATTAGCATGGATGAAGAGGTGGGTATCTCTATATATATTTAGTCCCTTCTCTACAAACCTTTTTTGATTCAACATCTATTACAATTATCATCTTGGAAATTTGATAAGATATGATAAAATTCAATACTGAGATATTCTAATGAAAAATTGACTCAGCTATGTTCACCAATGAAACAGTGTCTTTGTCCACAGGATATATTATATAAGATTACTTTGATATCTCTTGCTGAGATACAAAGAATTGTATTACATTACACTTGAACAAAGTAGCAATAAAATATTTTTAGTTTTGCAAATCTATCTTGTTATAATAAAATAGCTTAATATTTAAACCTGGTCATTCACATGAATGCTATATTTTTTAAGGACAAAAAACGTCTCAGTAAAGGATCCATTTCTAAAGGCAGCAATTTCTCTAAAAGATTTGGATCTAAACGCCTTTCACGCAATACAACTCCAGGAGAAAAACTTCTCGCTTATCCACAACCTGGTAAGTTTTTCAGCATTGAAATAAAGCATGTCATCCTTTCATGTTTTAGCATATTATATTATTACTAGTCGACCTGCGGCATAGCATACGCCGCTATTTTCCAGGGCAGGCCTTAGGCACTGCAACATATGCGACCACAGTGGGTCCCGCACTTTCTTTGGACCCGTGCTACATTTTAGGTGTATAAATTATTAAATTGAACCATTTTATAACATATAACAGATTTCCCGCGGCCTCTTGACGACCGGCGGCATAGCATGCGCCGCTATTTTCCAGGGCAGGCCTTAAGCACTGCAAAATATGCGACCGCAGTGGGTCCCGCACTTTCATTGGACCTATTCCTTTTTCCAGTCTATATTTATTTATGTCTATGGACCCGTGCTAATTTTTAGGTGTATAAATTATTAAATTAAACCATTTTATAGCATATAACAGATTTCCCGTGGCCTCTTGGACTTGATTTACCAGAAGCCCCTGGAAATCTCATGAAATGTTATTAAATATTGGCCTACGAAAAAGTCCTGGAAATCTCCGGAAATTATTAAATGTCGATCTAGATTAGTTTCAAGAGTCTTACGACACAATAGGCCTATAATCTCTTCCGGCTTCCACTTTTTTAACCTCCCTTCCATTCACTACACAAATTCATAAGAGTGAGTTTTATATGAAACAAATATTTGTGCATTGTACTTCATTTTATGTCTAGAATCTATGTCTTTAAATTGTGTTTAATCTCTAAGACTGAGGATCATGCAATTTTTATTTTTTTTTTCATAATTTAGAAATCATAATTCAATAGTAGATATATATACATGTGTTTTCAAGTTACAGGAAGTTACTTCCTTTTTCCGGTCTATATTTATTTATGTCTATGGTATTTTGTGAATGAAATAGTGCGGATTGGGTCCATTCACACCGTGGTGCGTACGCCATGGGATCTTCCCTATTTGCTTGCTTGTTGTTTCTTGCTTGCATGTTGTTGTTTGACCTCAGACTTAGAGGAATATATATATATAGATGGCTTTTATATAGCGCTACTTTCATGCTTATAGCATGCTCAGAGCGCTTTGGTCCAATCTCATTTGTAAACCCGTTGGGGGAGGGGGTATCTAGGAGTTGGTTTTCCGTGCTGCCTTTAGGCGCTCAGTAAACAAAACTCTGCCCAATTCTGGTGTCGAACCTCGAGCCCCCATCTAGGCAGCTAAGCCAAGCCAAGTTCAAGCATACTTAGCCTCTCGACCACGCTTCCCACATAATTTTGTAAGGCAATGTTTTAAGTAAAATGTAACAGTTAACCAGATAAATAGCTTATTTATTTCCAAAATTATTTGTCTATTTCAGAAACATTTCACAGATCCATAAGTTTCCCATCTCAAGTGAATAGTACATCAATTGTTTCCAAGGCTACAGCTCCTTCACCAACATTGTCCCCAGCACCTCCAGAAAGATCAGGACCTTTCAGAATCTCAAAAAAGATATCAAAACTTAGTTTCAAACTCAACAAATGACCTTTTCTATTAACGGATATCAAATTTTAATCAATAAGGAAATTAATTTCACTAAGTGACAACCTGTTTCATTTTATGAAAAGTGTTGAGAAACCCAAGTCCTCCTGTGTCAAATCAAAATGGGACCACCCAACAAAAAACTCAATGTGACAACTGTTGTTTATCTATCCTGGGCCTTCAGATATATCTATATACCTACTGTGAAGTAAGTGCCAAAATGAAACTACTATACATTTAACTGTGAGCAAAACATGCAGTTTTCAGTGGATTGAGTTTTCTGAATAAAGGAGATAAACTTTTTGTTGGATACACTTCATACACATTTTTTAAATTTGATTTAGAATATTGATTTTATGTATATTTTTTTTTAACCTTTATAGTTTTTATTCATTAATTAGTTTCCACTTTTAGATCTTTAAATATTATTTATTACTATATGCTAGTACTGGTATTACATTGTTGACATGTAGACATGAATATTTAATGTTCTCATCAATAATACACAATTCTTTTAGGATTTACACATTATGTCTTAAATATTTGAACTGTGATATAATCAAATGGAATCTGAAGTGCCAATTATTCATTCTGTTGGACTAACAGTTTCTATAGAGCCACAATGGATAAATCAGATTCTTCAAAGAGTGAGGAAATATATTTGGTGTATAAATTGTATATATACATAACATGGTCAGATTTTTATGTTTGTTTCTTTATAATGATTGTATTAATATAGTCATTAGACACTGCTCCACGATAGAGCAATGAGTTTTGTTGGCTACAGTTTGTCTTTTGAGAAATTGTTTTTCTATCCATCACATGCTTGGTAGATCAAAAAAACAAATCCAAGGTGCATGAAGTTTGTCTAAAGTTTGTGATTGAGTATGCCTTATAGTCAAATATTTTATGCATATTTAAATTAAATTGTATAAAAGGATGGACTTCAAAAGCACAGATGTAGTTTATTATAATTATGGTATATTGTTGTTGTTGTTTTTTTGTGTCATTCCAACTGACATTCAGTTGTTTTAAGAGTCTGTAAATGTGTTTGATTTTGTCCTCATGTATACTCCCACAATGCCCACATTAAAACCTCATCCAATATAATTATAGTGAATTTTAAACACAATATTTGTAATTACCCCAACTATTTTTATTTCTTTGTGTTAGCACAAGTGAATGAACTAGATTCAAAATGAGTCTCATATTCAATCCTAAGTATTGTACTTTAATACAAATATGTTGTTTTGTTTTAATGACTGGCTACTTAGAGTTGATTTTATTTATAACTTTACAGTGTACTACATAGTCTCTTAGGGTTGATGTTGTAGTAAACATAATTTATACAAAGCATCATACAGAATTATGTGATGCACAGCTCCTTTGAGTTTATGATGTATTTCATGTTGATTTTTTATGTAAGTTTTCAGTTTCTTTACAAATCAACATAATGTACTTATCTAGCACAAGAACCTGTATTGATATGGTACCTTTTTTTTTACTTTATTTTATATAACACATATAAAGAATGGCTGCATGGTCATGTGGTATGCATGCTGGACTGTTGTTGTCTTGATGGACCCGGGTTCATATTCAGCCTGTTGCCATCCCCCATCATTCTAAGGGAGGTTTGGACTAGAAAGTAGATTAGACTAGGAAGTAGATTAGACTAGGAAGTAGATTAGACTAGGAAGTAGATTAGACTAGGAAGTAGATTATCTCAAGCTTGAAGGAACATCCGAAACATTCAAAACATTTTACAAAGAATGCTAAGTGTACCCAGTCCAATCTCTTTTGTGAACATATGAGGGAAGAGGCATCTAGGAGAAAGTCTCTGTGCTGTTTGTAGACACTTTGCAAACACAACTAAGCTTAAGTCAGGATTTCAATGGACCTCATTCACCAAACGTAAACAAACATTTTCTCTGTACGCAATACGTAAGGCTGTCACGTGATACGTATTTTTCATTATTTTATCAACATTATGACGTGGCTAAATTTGTTTATTTACAATTGATGAACGAGGTCCATTGGAGCTACCTTCATAGGTTGCAGAACAGTTTTTGCCAGTAATCCACAAATTTAACTTTGAAGATGTGATGATCTATTTGTTAATTTAATAGTAGAAATACTATAGTAATAAACAGACTAGCTGTTACTGTGTGAAATGCTACTGTATTATTATCCTTTCATTTACATTTACTTGAAGTATTTTAGATTATTACATTTATAAATTGTTTCTTAGTTTAAAACTCTAGCATTAAGAAATGAATGTCATAAATTTTATTTAACTAAAAATCTCCATGACAATTTTATTGAGAAATATAAATGTTGCTATATGGTTTATTTATCAATGGCATTGAATAGAGCAGATCAGTAATTATACAAAATAATGAACACCTGGTCTTAACAGTATGGTGTCTGGCATTAGAGTTTATGTTTTAGACTTTAAACTGCCCTACTGAAAATTAAAAAGCTATTGACAATTTTTTTTTCCTAGAATGGATATCAATTAATTTTCCTCTAGAACCTAATATAATCAATCCTAAATATCTAATGTTGTGCCAGTATCATGATTAGTACATTTATTAATATGTATAGTCCAATTAATCTCATTAGATTTGAAATAATGATTGTAATTAGATTTTCAATTAGATTTATTTCATAATAAAGGAGACATCAAGTTTAGCTGTGAACTAAAACTAATTTTTAAAAAGCCTAATAAATTAAAAATATATATTTTTTTTGTGTGTAAAAATATGTGCTAATGTCTTTCAGTCTTTTGGACATATTGTTTTAAAACATTAAATGTGTACTATTTGTGCAGAACACATCTTTTTTTAATGATTAGTTTACTGGTGCTTTGTTTTTATTAAACTAGATTTCTCTATACTAAAAACTAAAATGAAAAAGAGCTTTATCTTTATTTCAAAAACTGGTTAAGTGCTTAATAAAGAAAAATTATCTTATTTCATACAAGCTTGATTAATTAATTTATCACCCGTAGCAAAAGAGAATCCAAAGATCTTTCTGACTGAAAAGACAAGTCTGACACTGAAGACATTGTACAAAAAAAGTAGATATCTACTACTTTCAAAAATGTATTCTAGAAATAAATTCATAAAATTAATTTATATTCATAATTTGAGAATCTTTTCTTTTCAATGACTATTCTATTCGGTTTCCATGTAAGGTATTAATAAAGAACACATAAGGTGTTTATTCTTACTACTGGATTAATTCCAGACCTTGCTCATGCATATCATGTTTATTAAACAAATGAATAGGAAAAATGTTTCAGCATTGTTATTCAGAAAGTGCAATATCTGTACCTAATTTATGTGTGCACAAGCACACAAGTATTTCTTATTATACCTTACATATGTGTTATGAAACATGTGTCAATATTTGTACATTGCTAGACATCCACAATACTTACCCCTCTCTTACATTCCTTCACATTTTGTATGTCAAATCATTATCTCCCCCTTTTTTTCCCCATTTTGTGTGTTTATTATTTAAATACTTTTTAATACTTATTACCGTTTCAAAATATCTTTTGTAACTGTAAATATATTTT
Organism: Biomphalaria straminea; assembly: GCA_021533235.1. NCBI lineage: Eukaryota > Metazoa > Mollusca > Gastropoda > Planorbidae > Biomphalaria > Biomphalaria straminea. The sequence goes on along the minus strand of JADKLZ010000003.1, from coordinate 16,491,394 downwards.
TTTTTATTAATTTCCAAGAATCACACCCTAAGAAAAACCATATGCTTTTTTCTTTTTTTTTTTGTGCTCATTTCAGTGAAATATACAGATAAATAATTCAAGAATTCCATAAGAATGAATGATGACATTACTTGTATTGATCGTAAGCAATTCTACCTTCGTTTTATGTTTGCAGTAATATGTACAGAAGTATACTCATTTCCATTTTTTATGTTGAATGATGGCTTCTCTTATTTAAAAAGACCAAAGGTATAACATCAAAATATAATTAATTTACAACTGATATGTTTGGCTTGCTAGAATGTGGCATGGGAAAGCGAGCTAAATAGAAAATTACAAATGTAAAGGTATAACTATTTTTTTAAAAGCCATAGAGACTGTATTAATATATGAAGGTATAATAAATGTGTGCAAGTTACTTCTCTGACCACTGTTAATATGAGCTTAGTACATACATGGTCTACAGTTTTCACATAGAATAGTCTTTGAAATGTATCAGCATCTATTCTTTGTATATTATTTAGTATTTTAGACTATTTAGTTGTTGTTTTTTTTTTCTCAATTTTAGATGTGAAAATCAAAACAAAATTGAGCCCTTATTGCCTTTTAATGTAACAAACTTTCAGCTGAATTGAATGATTGATGTTGAACTGATAATTCTAACACTTATATTGTAAAGAGAAAAACAAACTTACTGGAAATAATAATTGTTCCACTGAAGAATTATTTTCCATTCCATTGCAACATACAAACACATTGGCCAACAAACTATTAACTCTTTGTACAAAACAAAATTATAATCTCAGAGATACATAAAATGTTATATCTGGTGTTACATTTTGAATGTACTGTAGTTAAAGTGGATTCAGTCAAGTTGTAAAAATTATATTTGTACACAACCTTGTGACAGCTATAATATATTAGTTTCTACTTTGAAGATGTAGCCAACATATATGTTGCGTCTTATAAGTTCATGAGAACAAAATATTTTTTTAAAGAGTTTGAAAGTGATAACAGTAAAACTGAGCAAAAAACTTTGTGATACTGCCGCACTGTCAATGTAATTGTACTGCATTCTTGATTTTGTTGTATCTTTTTTTCATAATGAATGCTTGTGTTTTTCTAATTTAAATATTGTATAGGAAACTTGGTTGTAAAAAAAAAAGTTTTGTTATTTGTAACATTAAAAGTAAAAAAAAAATTACAAGGAATATATGAATAAAGTGTTGACCTTTTTAACACTAAAATGCTTCCACAGTTTTGTTTGCTTTTTATTACCACCACAACAGAAAACATAATTTATGATGTACACTTCAATATTTTTATAAGGGCATCATCTTGCACAAGCTCGTTTCAATGAAATTATTTGTCGAGGAACACCTGTTAAAAGAAAAGGAAACAATACTGTTTCAAAAAATCTGTGTTCTTTCTGTTCAGTTAAAGTGAGATTTTTTTACAATTGAATAGCAAATATTTGAATTATACAAATTAAATGTACAAACCTTCTTGTATAGTAAATATTGTATCTACTGTGAATACATTACAGCTTCTCACATAATTCACAAATGTGTCTAAACTACCGCCAACTCCAAAATAATATGTTTTAGCTGCAAGCAAGCTTCACAAAAATTAAAGAAAAATTACATTTTTTTTTAAATACAAGAATGCAAGTGTTCCAAACAAGCTTGTTAGAGAAGAGCCTAAAGGTCAGTCCCACTTACACACAAACTTGTTAGAGAGCCTAGGGTCCTACTTACATGTCACTACACCCATAAATCACATTAACACTTACATTAATTTGAAAACCAAACAATTACAGGAACTCCCTTTGAAATCTTTCGTGGACAGATGATCTGTACATGTGTACTGAGTCTTTAAAAACAAAAGGACACTCCTTTGGAAAACTATAAGTAGGTTTCGCATGTACGAATATATTTTAAGCATATAGCAAACACTTTTACATTTATAAAAGTAGGTACAGTGATTAGCTGTACAGTAACACATGGCATGATAGATTTTTGTCACCAAAAGGATACATTACTCCATCATCAGTAAGGGACGTGCTAAATATGTCATGAAGCTTGGAATAATTCTCAGGATTATAGATTGTTTCTGCAGTTAATATAACATCATACCTAAAAATAGTTTTCAATATTTTTTTAAAATCTTTATATAAATCCAATGTATATAGATATTCAATTTTTTTTGTTAAAACCTAACACATAGAAAAAGTGTTTTAAAAAATAGCTATGTTACATTAAATCATTTTTCTCTGACAATTTCAAATTTTCATGCAACTACAATATATACAGTGAAAATGAAACCTCAGTAAATTTAAATAATATAAATGATTCACAATAGATTCTGGCATTTTAAACAATTAATAGAGATTATACCTGAGTTTATGTTCTGTTGCAATCTGGTTAAAACCGCTCCAGTCACCAGCGAAATAGCGACAACACTGTTCTGTACAATCATTTCTTACCACATTGGGTTGAGTTAGTAGTTTTAAGACATCTATATTCTTGAAAGTAAAGAATTAAAAACAGACACTTAATATTGTTTTAAAATAAAAAATAATACCAAAAAATAGCTTGGTCGTATTGGTTTTATATAACAAGGGGAAAAATAATGCCCTAGAGAGAAATGAAAAGGATTTTACACAACATCAAACTGAATTAAAAACATTCAGATTCGTTCAACATTAAGTGCCAGTGAATAACAGTATAGATATGTTTACTAAACATTACTTTATCAATATGAAAACAAAGATCAGTTGGGTTATGAAGCTTTTCTCAACAAGAAAAAAAAAAAAAAGAAAACCTACAATGAACAAAAAGCTTATAGTAAATTGTATCTGTTCAGAGTTAGTTTTGGCTATCAATGCAGAAAAGAAATTATTATTTATGCTGGTTTGAAAGCACAGGTAACTGGGAAGAGAAGGTAGGACTTATGTTTGGAATAGTGTGATAGTTTTACAAAAGAAAGATTGGGGGGAGGGGGAGGTTGTTTCCATCTCATTGAAAGCCTAAATTTATTTGAAAGCAAAATCCTAAAGCCAAAAATATTTTTCTATCTGGCTTCTTGCAATGTCTTAATTCAGGTGAGATTTTTGAAAAATAAGAATTTCAAGATTAATCAAATTTCACTTCTGCTCCCAGAAGTATGTAATCTCTTCTGGCACTTCTAAGAGTCATGAGTTCAAATTCAGGTCATTCCCCTCCCTGCTATCAGCAGTACATCTCTTGGCTGGCTTGGTCATGTTCACAGAATGCCACAAGGTCAACTCTCACAAGACATTCTTTATGGTGATCTAATAGCTGTTAGCCCACTTTAAAAGAATAGTGATGTATGCAAACGCAACATTAAGCTCTTCAAAATCCCATCTAACAGTAGGGAAAAAGAGGCACTCGATAGATCCACATGGATAGCAAGCATAAAGAAAGGGTTCTGGATTGCAGATGGCATACACCAATACTGGCATACACACCAAAGTAAAAAGAAAAAATGCCACAAATCTTAAGAAGCCAAATGTTTTATTTTGGAAACTCTATAACATGAATCTACAAAAATCTTAAAGAAATATAAAATCCTTAAATTTTTGTAGTACAAAGACAAGATAAATCTTCTATTATGGGATAACAAAAAATAAAATTCTAAACAAGTATTTTTCTGAACAAAGTTTTGAACAACATAACTTACATAATCTTGAAAATCCACTCTTTGTGCACCAGCCTTTAAGCTGTACAGCCCTGGTAATCCAGCTCCACAACCAAGCTTTTATATTGATTGAATTTAAAAAACAAAAAAACATCAATTTCTCACTTGTAAGATATTTCTTTGATATTGAAAATACTAAATAGGAAATCAGATAAAACTTTAAAATAAATACACCTTTGAATGTTTGACTTGAATTAATGACTGTTATTAAGTTATACAATTTTAAAGCTTGTTGGTTTCAGTTCACACCTAGTCTAGAAACACAGACCTTGAATGACTCTTCTGTTAAAAAAAAAACTTCTGTTAACATATATTTATTTAAACCTGAGTATTTTGAATCTAGTGGGAAGGAAGTTCTTTCATGACTTTAAAATAGTAGTGTGACTTGCAACTTCTTTATTTCTAATAACAATAGTGCCCTTGCCTTTTTTACAAATACGGTTTACTTTAGAAAAGTATAGTAGTGGTACCCTACTAGGGTACTTTCCTTGAATTAAAACATAACTTCCAGGCAAAAATGCTTCTCACTGTGGCACTCGGATGCAAATGGTCATTAGAGGAGACTATTAGGCCAATAGGGAAGCAAAAAAAGAACCCTTGTTGGGGTGTCTTGTATCACAAACATCACTGACCTCTAAAACAACTTTTCCTTTAACCTCCAAAATGTGTCTGGACTCAGAAGATGATAAATATTTGACTAAATCAATGCCACACTCCCAGATCTTGAGACCACCTTCAAAGTAGAACAAAAGCAATTTAGTAATTAAGTATTTGAAGTACATTCTTTTAATAATTGGATGAGGAGTTTATTATTTTAGGTAAACAGAGGAATAGTTTGATTCTTATGATTTATAATAAAATAAAAACTTCTTTCAGATTTTATTTTAGTCATGGATTCTTGTCTTTTGAAAAAAATTTGGCTTCCTCCCCCTTTCCCTGAAAAACATATCTAAAGAGTGATAACTAACTAGATTATCCTGGAATCCCCAACTAAATTATCTTATCCTGGAATCCCCAACTAAATTATAGAACAGGAATTATTGCGTTTTAAATATTCAAAATATGTGCAAGTAGTTTTTCTTACAATTTATTTTGAAAAAAGGTAAAAAGAACAAATATGATTAACAACTTAATTGAACTGACCTTCATAAGTTCCAGCCACAAGGTCAGAATGAGCATTGATAGCATCTAAAACTGTCTGAGATGACTGGATAGCATCTTCTTGAGTCAGCATTTCCTTCTCTATACATTTAGTGTCTACGATTTGAAAAAAATGCTCCCCAAATGTAAGTGTTTTAATAGGCAACTGTGGTCATGAGAGAGAAAGAAAATCTACTAAGTCATAGTTTAAAAGTGTAGACATCAGTAAAACTTATAGTTTAAAGCAAAATAATATGAAAACTAAGTTTTTGACACATTTCAATGATGTCTGGGTTTAATACAACATTCACAATAATTGAAAATGCAAAAATTTACTGTGTACTCTGTGGTAGAAAGAGGCATTAAGAGGAATAGAGATGTTCTACAAATCATAAGTGGTGCCCCAACAGTCAAAAAGACTAAGGAACAAATGAAGGTCATGGTGATCAACCAACAAGAAAGAACCTACACTCTTAAGATTCACAATAACTATGCAACAATTTGCTGTGTATGTTAGACAAAGACTAAGGGACAGGTAAAAAAAAATCAACCAACAAGAGTGAAGGTACAAGAGGCCCTTCATAACATCAGCTTAATCTGAACTATCTTAAATATCAATGTTCAAAATATTTTGTTCATTACTAAGTAGCCAACTTGGTTTCAAACTTAGAGAAATTGAAGTGCTTGAAGTATAATAAAAATCTGTTTTAAGCACACAAAGAAATCTTCTTAGTATGAAAACCATAAGTTAAGGTGCAAAGTAGAGTAGGCGGTAGGCCTATTACCCATTACACAATTTATACAGAATTTCAATTAGATAAATAGGTGAGTTGATATTACATTGTATGTTTGGGCAAATAAAAAAGAAAGATAATGTTAGATTTAACAGAAAGTTATACACATCTTTTTAATTTTTACTTTTAATGCTATTTTAAAACTAAATCACTTTTTTAATTGCTGTTCTATAGCACATCCTTCATTCTTAAGGAATCTTCAGTGCTATATGTCTCAATCTCTATGCAGACATGTGAGGTTTTTTGCCACTCAGCCAAACAAACATCTTAACAAATAATGAATAATGGAAGGTTAATGAGACATATTTTTCAATAACTACTTATGATAATGGTATTGTCTGGTTATTACAAGTGTAATTAACTAACCCTAATCAGGCATTAAGTCTGATGACAAAATGACCAAATGTAGTCAGTGATATTTAAAATGGTGAAGAACCAACAGAAATAATCTTGAATGAATTGAATATATAGTAATCCCAAATACAATCATTTAATTCATAAATTTACAAAGTATTCCAAGGAAAAATAAAATTTGGATAAATAAAGATTGAACATCAAGCTTGAAAGTTATGGATCTCGAGTGTACAAATTTTGCCCCTAAAAATAGTCTCCAATATAACCATTATCTAGTATATAAGGGTTATGTGGGTTGTAGTAATTGGGTTGCCTAATTAATTTTTTATTTTCCATGGCGGCTATTTTCTATGGGCTATTTTAGATCTATGCTGACTTCTGAAGTAAAAAGGTATATAGCCCTAAACATCATATTTACATTAGTAGTTCTGACAACCTGGACACATTGATTATTTGCCACAAATACTATTACAATATTAATATTTTTTTTAAAGAAAAAAATGTATAAAAAAACACCTTAGAAATAACACTGTTGTTGTAAAAATCTGTTACTTCCACAGCAGGCAAAGATATTAATTTTTGGTCTTTAGTATCTTTGTTGACATCTACTGAAGCATCGTTGAATTTATTGTTGGTATTCTCTCCTGTGAAAGAGAAAAAAACATGAGATAAATCCTGTCTTTAAAATGAAAGCAATATTTTTAAAATATTTTAAATTTTTGTAATCAATGTTAGAAAAATTAATTATTTATATTTATTATTTTCTTTCAGTAAGCACTTGTGCTTCATTGTTGTGCCATATAAAAAATACTGAGCATGCCAAATCTACCAAGCCATGACCTAATAGTGTTAACATAATACTCATTCATTAAAACATCTATTCATATAACTACTAGGCTATTTTAATATATTTGTAAAATAAAATTGTTTTAAATTATTAAAGGGAATTTCGATTTTTGTGTGAGCAATTAACACTAGGTGACTTACAAACTACCATAGAAGTCTAGTCAGTCTACTATTATATACTAGATCTTATCTATTTTATAGACTGTTTCTAATAGACTATATAGTATAGAATATAGTAGTAATGTATATAGAGTATATATATATATATATATATATATATATATATACTACTATATTCTCTATACTATATAGTCTAAAGAGTCTATAAAAT
>JADKLZ010000003.1:16458054-16474262 GCA_021533235.1 Biomphalaria straminea | reverse complement strand
TGATGAGAAAGTGGCATGGTTAGGTAGCATGGTGTTGATGAGAAAGTGGCATGTTCTTATCAGGAAGGTGTCTTGGTTTCGCCAAGAAAGCAAAGTAAAACTCAAGTTTGCTAATAGGGAAAACATCACCAGTTGAATAGAGCTACAAAAAATGTTTACAAGAAAATTATTGCTATGATGGATACCGGTATAAAGAAAAGAAAATAGAGGTCACATTGGATACTGGAGTAAGTTGAGGATTCATAAGAGCACATCAAAGTGATGATTTAGTTATTGACAAAGTGACAAGTTTGAGATCGTTTGGAAAAATATATTGAGTGGAAAGGAGAGTCCATCATTGTGACATTAGAAAATGATCCAAAATTAAATGGCTTTTTATATTTTTACAGTTAATTCCAAAGTTAATTTTAATAAGTTTCACTTTTTTAATTTTTTTTTATTTGTCTTCGTCAGGTACCAAGTTATTGAAACAAAAACATGTCTGTATACTGTGTGGAGGCATTGTCAGATAATAAAATATAAAAGTTGTTTGTTTGTTTTTTTGTCTTATTTATTCTTTCTTAGGTGCAATTACACAAACATGTCATCATAATTAAGAGAAAAAAACTTTTTCAAATTCTACACAATCATCTTAGCAAACAAAATAGGCCAATTTTCTAGATGTATTTTATATATAATGCAGATTATTTCATCGAAGGATAATTGAAAAAAACTTTAGTTTTAAAATGTTTTACATGTTTCGGATGTTCCTTCAGAGTTGAAGATAATTTACTTCCAAGTCCAAACCTCACGCAGGAGGATGTGTGTGGGCAGGGTTTGACCCGGGACCTTTGATAAATCCGAACAAACATTCAGCCATTCAAGTTATTGTTACATCGAAGAACAAGGCAAAGGTCTTCTAGAAAAAAGTTACCAAAAGTGTGTGTCTGATATGTATTAAGAAGTTTGTATTTTGGTTTAAATGTTATCTCTTACTTTTTTAAAATCTTGTTCATGATTTGATTACATGAGAACAAAATCATCTGGTCAGCTTGGACAAAGATCAGTTTGTTAAAGTGTATGTAATATGAGTTTCTTAACAAGATAAGTAACCAGGCAGTGATGTTCACACACAGATCTTATCTTGAAATGATTATTCTAAGTCAAACTAAACAACTAGTTCAAGCTGCTCAACTGAAAAAAAAACAACATTTCATTTAATAATGGTGTTCCTTCTGTTAGGCCTAGCATTTCAAAATCTCACTCTAAAACAGTTTCAGAGTGACACTAAATCTAAAACAACTATTAATAATACCATTTCACCATCTCCTTTGATCATCTCAGAGATAGATGTTAGTCTAGTTCAAGTCTTTTAAGTTTCAGCCTTCATTCAGAGATGATTATTGAGTATTCTAGACTTCCTGTAAAAGTGCAGCTATACCATAGGTCAACTTTTAAGACAAGCCGGGTAGGGAAGAAAGAAAGATCAAATAGAAAAGTGTTGTTTTTATTTTCTTTATAACAAAATTATGTCCAATTTATCTAAAATTACACATTTTTATTGCACACATTAATATCATGTAATCAAAATCCTTTGTCTTCTAAAGATGTTGGCCTATCAAAGCTTTTACAACACAGTTTATTTTTTTGAGTGTTTATGTTGTTAAGAGAAAAAAAAGAAATAGTTATGAAATCATGTTAATACAAACATGTAGGACTGTGTTCAGAAATTCAAATGTTTTCTACATAGAGACTAAACTACCACCCAGCCCCTGTTTATGTCATTGTTACCATCTTTTTTTTTCTTTCCACTTCATGGCGCTTTAATATCGTTTCGTCCTAAGCCATTTATTGTTAGATTGTAGAAATATTTGCCCATCAGTAGGCCTACAGAAGGGAAAAAAAAAGCAATTAAATATTAATTTCCAACTATCATTTTCAAATTTTATTATGATCTAAAATGGTTTCTATAGAATCATTGCCCTGTTGGCCTACTTGTTGATTAGTTTCTATCTCATCATGCAAAAATTTTGAAACTATTAGAATTAATGAACACCTTTGCAAAGAGTTTCATTTGTAGACAAATTAGAGGGATACAGTTCGACACAGTTTTTCGCCCTTTTCAGACTTTGCCGTCCGTAGGCCATGGGTGGTTTGACCACATACCATATGTTGAAATCCTAAAATTTTCATATATATGGTGACAACACTCTATTGGTCTAAACTGCCCACATGTAGCGACATTACAGGTCAGTGTTACAAGGCTAGAATGAAAGAACACAGAGCAAACAAAAGGATGATAGAAGAAGCAAGCCTTTCTGTAGTAGACTGAACTTGCCATGCCATGTATGAGGCTGGCTTTTTTAAAGCGAGGATTCAACTTTATAGTCATCTTCGAGAGTTCATAGGAGTTCATATAAATATATATATATATAAACACATCCAATTCTAGGCCTACCTGTCCACAATATCATAATGTATCGATATGCATGCATTCAGTGAACTTTAAATCTTCATAAGAAATACTGGCCTTATTTTGCTTGTTAATCGCTAGGTATGTAGGCCCTAAAAGGACGAAGTCTACTAGTAACACTGTGTACGGACGTAGGCTATTACATTATTTCGGAAAATGTGTTAGATTAAAATAGTATTACACTGCAGAGTGTGTTAAAGATTTTTAGATTAAAATAATATTACAATGAAGAGTCTGTGAAAGAGGGCCCTTTTATAAGAGAATATTATAAAACCTTTAACAGTTTGATGAGTGTCATAGTGGCAACCATGCGGCCCTTTCTGTGGCCCTACCGCCCCATTGGGATACCGGCCCTCGGAGCATTTGCCGAATGCCGATATAGCCAGATCGCCCCTGGTCGTAACATTTCATGAGCAAGCTACTCTAGAGCCTCAATTTTCACGCACGACAAAGTCTGAAAAGTCATTTCGCAAACTCCTTAAAAGCCTATGTATTCTCCAATGGACCTCATTCACCAATCGTAGGCTAAATAAACACGTTTAGACACGTCATAATATTGTTATAAACCTGGTGGTGGCACAGACGGGGGAGTAGTGTTATGTGTAGTCAGCCGACACAAATCCCCCCAGCCCCAGACGAGCGGTCAAGCGTGACGAGTTACAACGGTCAGCCGAGACGCGTCTCGACAAGAAGGTTCGTGAAAGATCGGCGACGTGAACAGAGCTCAGGAATGTCACGAGAATTGTAGTCATCTGACCACCCAGAAACGTCGAGCGGCGTTCTGTCCGGTTCGAGAAGGCCCGCAAGGACCCTATATAAAGAGCGGAGGTGTCGCAGTCAAGACGGTCCGGAAAAAGGGGTTCACGACAGAAGGTTCAGAGCACGGTCGACTACAGCACAGTTCAGCAGTGCGATTCTGTACGGAGCATTACGACGGTTCAGTGCGGAGTACTATCAAGTACAGTTGAGACGGCTGGCGTCTTGATCTTTTATGATCGAGTCCGACACAACGAGCCCAAGTGTGTGAAGTCAGTCCTGAACTGTTGAACCAAGTGCAAGCCCGGAACGAGACGGAGAGACCAGTGCAAGAGTTGATACGGCGATACGGTGCTATTGGAGAGATATTTGTACAGTCTTATGTTACGTGCTGCCTATTGTACAGCATTGGCTGTTATTTATTGGACATTTAACCTTTACGTTATTTTGGAGCCCTGACTTGTCAAGTTCTTTCAGTTGGTGGTGTATGGTGCAGTTTGCAGAGAGCCTGGATTCGTAACAATATGGATAAAACAATGAAAAATGCGTATCACGTGACAGCCTTTATGGATTACATAATTTGTATAGAATATATATAGAATTACGTGGCTAAATGTTGTTTGTTTACAATTGCTGAATGAGGTCCATTGACTGAGATTTATAAAGATATTTCCGATGAGTTTCCCACATATTTTTTTAAAACTTATTTTGTTTGTACTCCAACGTTTCAAGTTGACAATACGCAGAGCAATGTATCCAATTTTTCTAAAATTTTTTGGTGCTTTTTTTTTCCTTTGGAAAGCACATCTACTTTGTGTTCAAACCATAAGCAGAATAAAATATGTAAATCCCATGGATTTTAGACCACCTTGTAGGATACAATGTTGAGACGGCTTTAGACAATATAAAAAGGAAGATAGATACTCCATGCAATAGCCCTCCTCTCCTCAAAAAAAGAAATTCTGTGGCAATGTTTGCCACTTCAGAACAACTTGTTCAGTAGTCAAAACAAATGCTGTCCCGATTTAAGGAGAAGAAACCAATACCACTCATTCATCTGGAGGAGTCTTTGGAAACAGAAAGAAGAGCCGTGCCCATGGGGTACCTCGTCAAAATTGATGCTAATCTGATTAACATTTTTAATCTCTTGAGTCATGTCAACAATTATCCTTTCCTACAGCTCTATGACCTCGTTTTGGGTGATGTAACTAGTTTGTAATTTTTTTTTTATTGTTTAAGAAGCTGTTCAAACACTCGATCAGTTGGAAATCAAATATAGGCCTACCACAACCAAGGAGAGTTCTTTGTAACTCTTGTCACCTAAATGATAATCTTCGAGATGACCTTTTGTAAGAGTGATTACTTTGCTCTTATTAACTATGGAATGAGGGATAATTTAAAAAAAAATACTTTACCCCAATCTCCACCGCAATAAAAAAAAACAGGTTAAACGCATGTATAAATCTAATAGACTAAATAGAGTAGGCCTATATAAAATTCTAGTTTGGTGATACATATCTAGACATGGCAACATTAAAAGACATTGAAAGTCCGAGAAATTTTTTTTTTTTTAATTTGTACTGTAGGCCAAGATATATATACAATGCATTTATGTCGCTTGTTTTCCACTGAGGGGACCGTGGGCAAGGTTTGACTACACAGAAGGGTCCCAGGTCAAAACATTTTGAGAACTTCAGGTACAGAAGATTTTATAGTTTGGTGACAGGTCTATAGATCCAGACCAAGAAGGTGGTGCTCAAACTGCTCCTGAACGTCTATAGGCATACTATTTATTTCACTATTGATAAATATGTACGAGAATGTCCGCTGACATGTTTGTTAAGGATGTGTAACATAATAGTATTATATGTACATTTGCACACTAGCGCGTCAGTGCAGCACCGCTAGTGTTTTACGTAATAAATGGAGTTCCTAATATGTCTTCCCTCTTAACTTAAACACTAGTTTGTTATTTGTGTACTACAAATATTCTACATGGTGTCAGAAGTTAACTTAAAAAGCTGTCCAGACAAAGGTTTTTAGTAATCTAATAATGTCTTCTTTTTATTTTGAGCAACAAATCTTGAATTGGAATGCTAAAGATCTATATCAAGAGTTTTTAAGATTCCAACAGCAAGTGAGCTTTTGTTTCAAAGAACCGTTAGCTGGTGCCGATAGTAAACAAAAAGCCGGATGGTTGGGAATGTGGATAGGTCAACAAGGCCGTGAAGTTTACAAAACTCTAAATATCACTGATAGTGAAGAGGGAGATCCGCAATTGATATTAAAGAAAATAGAAGACTACATAAGGCCAAGACAAAATAAAAGAGTGTCTAGATTTAGAGCACATCAGAGAAAGCAGTTAGAAGGAGAAAGTTTTGATAACTTTGTTAAAGACCTAAAGCTTCTCATTATGGACTGTGAGTATGACAACCCAGATGATATGCTTATTGATTTGATCATTAGTGGGGTCATACACGAAAAGGTACAATTAAGACTACTTGATCAGGGACAGAAGTTGACCCTTAGCAAGGCTATAGAAATTGGACAACAATATGAGATGTCGCAAAGCCAAGTGAAAATGTTTAGGGGCCAAGAAGTTCTAGCAATCAAGAGACAGTCATACAATGTACTCAAGCAGAAGTCTAAAGACAACTCAGAAAGGTTATGTAGTAAGTGCGGCAAGAACCATGAAAGGGGAAAATGTCCAGCAATAGGAACCACATGCAATTTCTGCAAGAAGAAAAACCACTGGTATCAAATGTGCAGAAAACGACGCAACGTCAATCTAGTAGAAGATGCAGCCACAGTGATGAAAATATTATACCTATTAGCACTGCAAGTAGCCAGTCTAAGAAGTGTAAAGTTGAGAATATCAATGTCATTGAAGACAAGTGGACTGTAAAACTGGTCGTGCATGGCAAGACATTAATTTTCCGTATTGACACTGGATCAAAGTGTAACATTCTTGTCAAGTCGGAGTTTGAAAAGCTCAAAGACAAAGTAAAACTTGCTTATTCAGCAAAGTCACTCAAGTCTTATACTAATCACGTCATTAAGACTTTAGGAGCAGTGGTGCTACCCTTGAAGAATGATACTCAAGAGGTGAAAGCAAGGTTTGAGGTTGTAAACCTTAGTCAAGAGAACATTTTGAGTGGTGACACAGCAGAATGCTTAGGCCTACTACAACGAAATGCGGACATTGAAGTGACAGTTAGGGATTGTAGCAGGTGTGCTGAGCATCAGAATCAAAATGTGTCAGAACGGCTAATGCCTACCAAGACACCAGACCTTCCATACAACATGGTTGGATGTGATCTGTTTTACTTTGAGGGGAAAAAGTATGTTCTTCTAGTTGACTACTTCTCAAAGTTTATTGATGTCCAAGAACTGTCACAAGAAACTACATCAGATATCATAAAAAGCAATGAAGAGTATATTCTCAAGCCATGGAATACCTAGAAGACTAAGATCAGACAGCGGGACACAGTTCGCCTCTAGAGAATTCCAGAATTTCTGTAAGTCATGCGGAATAGAGCATGAAATGTCGAGTCCTCATTTTCAGAGTTCAAATGGCGAGGCTGAAAGAGCTATTCAGACAGTGAAGAAACTGTGGAAGAAAAGCGAAGACAAATTTCTTTCGCTATTAGACTACAGAACTACTCCACTGACTAATATTAATTTGTCGCCAGCACAATTACTCATGGGGCGCCGACCCAGAAATCTGTTACCTTCGAGCGAGGAAATACTAACCCCTAAGACACCAGATCTTAAGGGGGTGAAGAAACACTTTGACTCAAAGAAACAGTCTCAGAACCATTATTATGACAAGAGGAAAGGTGTTAAGAGTCATGATCCACTACAAGACGGAACGGCAGTCAGGATGCAACTTAATGTCAAAAGTGGAAATCAGGAAAAATAGTTTCGAAACATCCTAAGCCTCGATCATATAATGTCAAAAGTGGAAATCATGTCTACAGAAGAAACAGAAAACACATCCGAAAGTCTTCTGAGAAAGCAAATAGATTTGACAAGAATTATGACTTTCCAGATGACATGTCAGAACAACTGGAGCCACAACCTCTAGAGAGTCCAAGATTACAAACTACGCTAGAAGTAGAGCCGCCACTAGACACTGCTTCTTCTAACACCTCTAGACCTCATGAACCTTACGTGACACGCTCAGGCAGAGTAGTTAACAAACCCAAGAGACTTGATTTGTGAATCGACTTTTTAGTTGACTAGTTTAATTTGTTAGTTATTCTGATAAATAGATTTTCTAAATTAAAGAAGAGAGATGTAACCATAGACATTAATAAGTATAGACTGGCCAATAAGATATTTTTATGAAGGGAACATTTGTGATTTGCAAATTAGTGTACTATATTATACAGCATGAGCAGTATAAAAGTTAAGTATTCATATCTATTTCAGCCATAACCTATATAAGTATTGCAATATTTTCACTATTGTGTTTTTTTTCCTCTTAGCGTGACTGTAATGTCAATTAATCATAATGTTTATTTTTTGTTCTGAAACTGTTTTTTTTAAATTTTAGCTTATTTGGACATTCTGCTGAAAAAATCCCTAGTTTCACTAATTCAAAGTTAAGGACTGAATCCTTTACTTCTTTTTTCCAGTGTATATTTATTTATGCTATCTATGCCATTTTGTGAATGAAAATAGTGCGAATTTGGATACACCATTTTTCTTTCACACCATGCTGTGTAAATAAGGAGGAAGTGTAGTTTTGTTTAATCTTTAAGACTAAAGATCGTGCAAATTGTCAGATTTCGGAAATCCGAATACAATGGATATACATTTTTTTAAATTACATAAATATTACTTCCTTTTTCCAGTCTATATATGTCTATGGATGTAACATAATAGTATTATATGTACATTTGCACACTAGCGCGTCAGTGCTGCACCGCTAGTTTTTTACGTAATAAATGGAGTTCCTAATATGTCTTCCCCATAGACATAAATAAATATAGACTGGAAAATAAGAGAGTTTTATGAAGGGAAAATTTGTGATTTGCAAATTAGTGTACTTTACTATACAGCATGAGCAGTATAAAAGTTAAGTATTCATATCAATTTCAGCCATAACCTATATAAGTATTACAATATTTTCACTAGTGTGTTTTTTTTTAATCTCTTAGCGTGACTGTAATGTCAATTAATCATAATGTTCATTTTTTGTTCTGAAACTGTTTTTTTAATTTTAGCTTATTTGGACATTCTGCTGAGAAAATCCCTAATTTCACTAATTCAAAGTTAAGGACTGAATCCATTACTTCCTTTTTCCAGTCTATATTTATTTATGCTATCCATGGAACTATACTACCATGTGCTATCCATGTGCTATCTTTGTTATTTTGTGAATGAAAATAGTGCGGATTTGGATACACCATTTTTCTTTCACACCATGCTGCGTAAATGAGGAGGCAGTGTAGTTTTGTTTAATCTCTAAGACTGAAGATCGTGCAACTTGTCAGATTTCGGAAATCCGAATACAATAGATATACATTTTTTCAAGTTACATAAAGTTACTTCCTTTTTCCAGTCTATATTTATTTATGTCTATGGTCTTCCCTCTTAAACACTAGTTTGTTATTTTTGTACTACAAATATTCTACAGGATGTAGGCCTAGATTGTCTAGACCTCCAGACCAAATTTAATTTTAACATAATATTTTAAAAATTATAACGGTCAAACCTGAGCTTTGCATATGTGGCCAATTATTGAATTAGCTAGTATTTTTATAAATTTATACACATACATAAGCTGTCAATTTTCTAGGAAAATCTTAGAGCCGTGTCCACTCAAGTTCTTATTATTTCAACCCGTGAAAATTTTTCTAGCTGAGGAATTGCAATCAATTTGCTCTGAATTTCTTTTGAATCTTTCAGAGAGGGAAAATTGCTTTATTTAGATTATTTAAAAATCTTTAGTCAGTTCATTAAGCTAAGAGAAAACAAACATTTATTGCTAAGCATAAATTTTAATACGTTAGAATAAACTGATAAACTATGTGACAATCAGTGGCGTAGCGTAGGGGGGGAGGGAGGGGGAGATTTTGAAAATCGCCCCGGGCCCCCGCCTAGGGGGGGCCCCCAAATGGGTGTTTGTAAATACATAAATTAATATATTTGATTGAAAAATAGTGTCAACGGGTGTATTTTTTTTTCAACATTTATGGATTATATTTATATCACAAGACAAAATCTAGATCTAAGTCTATCAGTACGTTGACTTTGTTGACATTTTAAAATATTTTTTTTCCCACAGAGATCAAAGTTGTTGTTTTTTAAAGTTAGTTTTACATTTTAAAATACAAATCTTTAATAGATATGTTGCCGATTAAAGAGATCAAACATGTTCTTGCAGCCAAAACAAGAATAAAACTGTATGATATACAGCAGTAGCGGCCATAGGGGGTGGCAAGTAGAGCGCCTGTGGGGGCCCCCGATCGGAGATATTATTGTAACAAACTTGATCACTACACATTTTCCTAATAAAATCCGACCAGACGTCGATGTTTGAATACAAAATAAATAGGGAATTCCAGGTATCTTGTTACCTTTACTAATAATATATTTAAATGGCGAGTATTTTAAGGTTACGCTAATTAACCTTGAAGCAGAATTTACAGAAACAAGTATAACAGATCCAATAGTTATTCTTAACAATGCTAGAATTGTCCATTATTCGGGTTTGGCTTCTTTAATTTCAGAATTAACTTCACACTCGAGTTATTACCCCTCTATTCATCTTTCCGCAATCAAATGGAATAAGGCTTTTCTAAATAAAAAAAATCGTTTTTATAGAGGGATAAAAGAGTGAATTGCAAAGAGGGAAAAATGAATAAAAACAACAACAAATGTACGTCTTTTCGTCAGGGGAAATTTCACAATCATAGCATTCTTTCTATGGGACTTCCCCCTTGCCAAGTTGAACAAAGTGGGGCTACAAAACAGCGTGACGCAAAGGTAAACCTATTATAATGTAGCCACAATGAGTGGCCGTCTGTCTGGCCTGCGCATACGTCTGTTAGGCATAAATCCAAAAGCAACATTTCTGAACTGTGATAATCACCTCTAAACCTGTCAGCTTTTCATTCTGCTGAGATAGATCCAACTATTGTCACCTTTTTTGTAACTGTACATGAATTGTTCAACTTTTTTTTTTCAAATTAACCCCAGAGATCCTTCCTTTTGAAGTTATTATCACATCCTTCTTTTTAATGTTCTTAAGACTGATATCCACTAGGAACTTTAACAATTCGACCACTTCTGGTAGTCTTGACTGGCACAACAAGTTCTCTAGACGTTGATCTGTAACTGTCTGTTTCGTTTGTTCTAACAGTTTACTGCTCGTTGTCTTCATCGGTATCATAGTACCCAGAGATATCTTCATCGAAGCTCTTGTTCAAAAAGCTTTGATTTCTTCTGTATGTTTTTCCATCGTTTGTTTATGATGTAAAATCTGGGTGATGAATGTTTTTTTATGACATCTGCTTTCTGTTATGTTTGTCCTAGACGAACTCTCATTTTCTCTCCGACAAAATAACCTTTAGGTAGTCTTGCCTTTGCATCGTATTTCTCTTTGCTTTTCATCTGTCGTTCGTTGAGTAATGTCTCTGCATTTTAAGTTACCGATTGTTTCAATAGTTTGAGATCAGTTGGAATGATGTCCCTGAGTCTTCTACCCATCAGCAGTTGTGATGCTTATCGGTGTATTTCTATACTCGAGCATAGCAATATATGGATCTTTCACACTTCTGTTCATCTTGAATCTTTGTGCTTTCGCACAAAACATAAACAATACATAAATTGAAACGCATTCATGCTTTCTGCACAATGGTGAGAAACGGACGAAACTGATCACCCAATCCAACGAAAAAGCAAAAGAAATTAGTGAATACTATGGATTCCCTGTAATCACAACAACCAGAAGAAAGAAAAGACTTGATGGGAAGTTGAATTCTAATGTAGGACTCAGTATGACTGTCAATAGAACTGCAATTCAAACGTGTTGCGACAAAAGTGCTGGACAGAGTTCATATGTGGATGAAGGACAGATTACAAAGGCTGGAAAGAAAATGGATACCTTTGGGTTTCTTCTTGGACCAAGACACCTGTTGGATGATGACACTCTTATGACAAACTGTTTTATTTTTTTACCTTTTGTATGATGAAATAAATGGCAAATCGCTTGTTCAATGATGTTCACGAGCACTTTTCATCAACAAACTAGTAATACAATCACCAATAGGCTCAAACCTTGAAACATCCTCTGAATACCTCTAACTCGGGCCACTTCCATTGCATCATTCTAAAGAAAAAAAACTATCCCAGGAGCACAATGACGCAAGAAAAGCTTATCATGGCATTAATGTCAGTGAAGTCACAAATACTAGAAAGTATCGATGTAGATGATGTTATAGATGTCTTTGCTGCACAGAATGCACGACGTGAAGCGATATGAATCGAGATTTGTCACTTGTGCATTATTTAGCTAATAAACAACGGTATCATTCATTAAAAGATTCTTAATGATTTTTTTTGGGGTTAAATTTTCTGATATACTGAACCAATTTGATCTTGGGCATATATATATATTTTTGCGTACATTATGTCATGTCATATATCGAAAGTCAAAATGCAAGGGGCCCCCAAAGAGGTCGGTACCCCCGGGCCCCCGAACCCCTAGCTACGCCCCTGGTGTCAATAAAATTATATTAACTTTAAATCATTTTTTAATTCAACACTTTTAAAAATGGGATAAGCACAATATCTTTGTGGAAAGTAACAAAAATAGAACCTAGAGTCCATATAAGATGATACTTAACATCAGGAGATTATTATGAGATACATTGCCTACTGTGGGCGTTCAAATCGCATCCTTTCACAGTGTCAGTAAAGCATAATACGGACGATCTACTTTTCCCCGCGAGAACGAGGCCAATCACAGGCGCACGTTAGAACTAACAATTATTTCCATTAAATATAGGCCCCATTGATTACAATATAACAGGAAATGGGACGCTGTTCTGTTAAAAAGGTAACAACGTCCTTTACAATTGCAGATGTAGATCAGTAAGTGTGTTTCCACTTGTAATTATCCCTTCATGTTCTAACATATTTATTAGTAGAGCCTAGACGCCTAGTAGGCCTAGATACATAATCACAACGTAACTCACAATGCTTGCACCGACACGGAAATGTTTGTCTTATTATATTCTCGAGCGGATTGCCTTAAAAAACATTTCGCTCCATGATTTATCAGTTCAGGGTGAATCTTCGTCTACATAATTTTTATAAATGTTACTTTTGAGCCTTCTGGTGGTTTGGCACCATAACCTTTAACATTTGTACGTTTATAAAATGGGAGAGTTGTAAAACTACAAGTGGAATTTAGAAATCAGGAAAAGTGAACGTTTTTTTTTTTCGAACTTCATTATATAACAAATATTACGGCATTCTTGGTCTGATGAGCGAATAAAAATTATTTTTAAACTTCGCCTAGAAATTAGGATCTTAAGGAATATTTACCAAAAAGAGACAAGAAAATGAGTCGTTAGCTAGCTATAATTTTACGTAGAGAAATGAAGCCATTTCAGATATCCAATTAATTAATGTAAATAGGCCTACTAAGTAGTTAGTACTAGATTTATAGGTTTATAGTAAAATAGTTTTAGATCAATTTCTTTTCGTATTTTGTATATATCATTTCTGTCTTGTGGCTCGCGACACGAGTTTCGGAAATTAATTTGGCCCGCATGTTGAATAAGGTTGGGCATCACTGGCCTATGTGTAGTACCAATCACGAGTGTGTGTGTACTAGAGAGATGTGCCTTGTTTTGAAACAAAGATAGCCTTTACTTAAATACAACACGATTTAGACAATGGGCTTTGTTTTTAAGGTTCTAATATAATATCTTTGTTTTTTCTTTCTTTGTTTAGTTCAAAGCGCAGACGTAAAAATACAATCAATGCAATTTATTATACAATGCTTCACTATCAAAACTATATATTGAGTTCTAGAAGACTATTTAATAAGGGAAATAAACACAAAAATTACAGGCTTTTAGATGACTATCATTAAAAAAAAAAGGTTGATAATAATGCTATTCAATAGTAGAATTTTCAATGTTCGCTGTTCTCTGGATGACTCTATTATTTATCGAGACAAGGTAGAAACGAAATGTTAATTGTGTAATTAAAGATCATTTTCAATTACGAGTATCGCAACATGCAGATCCTAAAGTATCGCCACTCACAATCTAAACAAATTGTTCAAGGGAGGATTAGCTTAGCTGTACAAAGCTGTCATCAACTTACTTTGTCACCCTATTTGGTAAAAGGTATGTACACGTTATTGCTCATACACTTATTCTAGATCAAGTTGAAACTTTGCACAATTATTAATTGGCACAGACAAGACATAAATCATTTTTTAAAAATGTTAATTAATTACTGATAATGAATTATTTTGTTTGATACCTACAAGGGAAATTAATCCTCCATTATTCAGATATAGCTAAATATGTAGGGTTTTGTCCCTTTATTTCATTGTACACGTTATTTCTTACACACTTATTCTCGGATCAAGTTAAAACTGTAAACAGTTATTGTATCTAACAAAAAATGTTTAATTTAAAACAAGAACCAATTAGTCAATTAATTATTAGTAATTAATTATTTTGTTTCATATCAAATAAGAGAAATAACTTCAAAATTATTGAGAGATATAGTTTTAAGAGTGGAGTTCTTACCTTTAGATAATCTTTTGCTTTTTAAAAAGGATTATTCTTTTTATTTTGCTTGTTTGAGTTATTTATTGATGTTAAGAATATAAAATACTGAAAACAAGTAAATATTTTATTTTTGTTAAACTTAAGCATGGTATACCGTTACTAGAAAAAAAATAAATTATATTTAATTGAGCATTTAACATCTCAGCATACTTACAGATTACCAATAAGTTTGTTATAGAGTTGGTTTTGATGATGCAATATTTCAGATTTCAATCGATACTCAAAGCCTGTGGCGTGTGTAGTTCTCTCTGGGTGGAATGACCGCCTTAATAACGCGAGCCGAACGAACAAAACACCTGTTGAGGTCTTGTTGCGGACTGCTCGTGTCACGTGGCGTTTTGATTGAAGCTTAGACATAAATTGACTTTGGTGAATCCACAGGACTGACTTTGGTGAATCCAAGGACTGAATTAGCTAACATTTTCTGTTAGCATTCTGTAAGGCTCTTGACACATTGATGAGAAGCGTGAGATTGGTAATCAGGTGACCTTTCAACCTATTTCTTTCAGCCATTTAAGCTGCTTTACAATTCTAACAGTACAAGCTACAGATGCCTTTCGGTAACCTTACTGATGCTCTTCTGTAGTGGCCAAAGGTGAGCGCGATCTTATTTTCCATGTGCGCAAAGATGGAGGGGGGAGCTCAGCAGCATTTGGTAGTTGAGTTGAACTCCGATTGGCTTTAGGACAGGAAGGATTATTCACTATATAATGAGTGTCCTAAGACTTAATAGGTACATCTTATAATACTGTTGGTGTACTTTAAAAAAAAAATAGTCGTTTTATTTTTAATGAAATATTATTAAGAGATTAAAAAAAGATTTAACATTTAAATCAAAATCAATAGAAAAATTTGATTTCAAAACAAAAAAAAAGTTTAATATCGACATTTTTTGTGCTTAAATTATTTGTCTACATACTTACCAATATCGTTATTTAAGTTAACATGGTACTGCTTGACAAGCTGTCAAAATGTCACTTTATATGGCTGTTACTAAAAAAAAAAAAACTTAAAAGAAAGGATTTTATCTGATTTGAACAAGTTGTTTGAAAGTATGTATTTAATTAATTTTCATCAAATAGCCGATTTAAACAAAAAAAAAACGTACAATTAACTATACACTGAGACACGGGAGACAAGGTTAAGAAAATATTTTCCAGATGAATTGGACTGAATGTCGATGAATATAAATAAATTACTATCTATTTAAAATTGAAAGCAATACGCGCATGTGACTTCCTATGCTAAGACTTTGTGCTCTATAAAAAAATAACGAAACAAGTGAAGCAGTTGATTTGTGAAAGGAAAAAACTAAACTTTCGAAATAACTGTAGCCCACAAACACACTTTAAACTTTCTAATACATCTGCTTTCTGCTCACAACTATCTAGCAGAAGTGCTCACGGAGAGTTTGATGTGCATTGGTGAAGACGACAAGCAGACAGGAGCACACGTGACAACACGTGACCGCGTGTGTACTTCACCTGGAGCAGCAGTTGGGACAAAATCAAATTTATTTTCGCCAAAATCATTTCCCACCCATTTTGCCCAAAAATGGTGGAAAGAGCTGGGAGTGGGGAAGTGAACGTATTGATTCTTTGTTTGCCTTGTTTCAATAAATATGTCACCCAGGATGTTTTAGCACCTGTCGTGAACACATGTTGGTGCAAACACAGTGGGTCTGTGAGGGGACAGGGCGAGGTTCACCCCCAATAGCTGACGGGTGAGCGGTAGGAGAAGCTATGCACGTGTAGATAGATCACTGGTCGATGGAGCACAGGGTTAGTTAGACCACTGCATGAGCTGTTTCAAATTCATATCTCATCATTTTAAATTATACATTTTTTCTTGTTCAACTCGTTCATTCTAGCGAATGATCCCAAACAACAACCTAACTTGAAAGAGATGATCAGTTTTGTAAATATTGTGAACCTAAAACATTGGCCTGCCACTTAACAAAAATAAAAGGATAATTACGTTAGGTGCAGAGCTAAAGCGAGCTCCATTAGTCAGAATGCTAACACTGCTAGTCACAATGCTAACACTTTTGTTAGTCTGAATGCTAACACTTTTGTTAGTCAGAATGCTAACATTTTTGTTAGTCAGAATGTTAACACTTTTGTTAGTCAGAATGCTAACACTTTTGTTAGTCAGAATGCTAACACTTTTGTTAG
>JADKLZ010000003.1:16444621-16457060 GCA_021533235.1 Biomphalaria straminea | reverse complement strand
AGATTTGGCACACATATATATGTCTGTGTGTGTAATGATCAACAAGCAAGTTGTGTTATAACAAAACTAAGACACGAGAAAGCGTTGCATTAATCACATGACACAATTAGCATTTCAAAATTGAAATAACCCACATTGCCACCCTAGAGTGTCCTAACTAGGTCATCTCGTGCGTCAATGCCAACAAATACAAAACCGAACATCGAATATATTAGTTTTCTGTTTCTATAAATGGCACTGTCAAGCAGTTATATTTTCAAACAAGCCACCAAGATTTCTCCTTAACTGAACACGTGATAGGAAGTATAGATATCTCACTTGTAATTGCGAGTACAACAATTCTACAATGATAAATGAGGACAAGTTTTTTGTTCATGTGAACTAGGAGAAGAATGCATGTTGAGTTCTAGATATAGGGCTCTAGGGTATTTTTTGTATTGGGTTTTACTGTATTTCAGTGGCGTAGCAATTGGCCATCATTTGAGGTCGCGGGGGTGGGGGCTTGACATGTTTGGGGGCCCCTGAATTTTTCGTAATATTTAATATTTAATGTAAAACACTCAATTGGAGCCCCCCTCAAGTGGGGGTCCAGGAAGGTGTTCTAATTCGCCCCCTCCCTTTCCCACCCTAGCTACGCCTCTGCTGCATTTTAGATCTACTTAAAAAAAAAACATTATCCAATTTTCGGGCTGCAGTTGATTGAAGATTGCTTCTCAGACCATTCCATTTATGGGGCAGATGATCTAGAGTCCATCTGTTTCTATGGCCTACGGTTACAGAAGGTATCGTGTAGCCAACACAACGACTCACTTTCCCAACCCAATGTCGAGTGGACTCTATAGTATATCCTAAAAATCCCAAATGTCTACATCCAGTCAGCATTTGGATTCAAACTCGAGACCTTGGTTTGGAAGTAGAACAATAAATAGTTTAGAACACAAATACGCGGTTGTAATTGGTGCACTGTTAAAATTACATTTTGTTATAGTTTTTTTTTTTTTTTAATTCAGTAAATTGTGAGCTTTTCGAAAGAGGAGAAAAGTTTATCTCAATATATCCCTAGGGTTTATGAGTGTGGAGTGGGCAGTCAGGAATTAATATCCTTTTAACTAAACTGTATTACACCCCTTGACATGTGGAGCTCTCCCTACTCTACGATTAAGTTAAACACGTCAATTAGTTCTATACCAATAGATCATACCAAGGAGTCCTAAATTTATTCCCTATACGCTCACTGTGAGTGAAGGGTTTTATCTCCCCTAACCTTGATGGTGGCAACAAAAGCTAGCTCGTCGGCTCCATTAATTTACTGTCATCCTTTAGTGAGAGCACACACACACACACACATCCAAGCACATCTGCTGCCACTTTACGGTAAAAAAATAAAAAAAAACGATATGTCGTCTTAACACTTAACGAGCTAATACTTCCCTCCCCTGTTTACCCTATTGTTTCGATCTAATTCTAAATACAGAACAGGGGAGGGAATGCAATAAGACATTAAGCTACTAGTTTTGTGAAAAAGGTGATTTCGTAAATCTCATGTCTTTTCAATTTTAAAAGTTGACTAAGAATGATCAATATATCTGTTTTTTTAAGACAGTATATAGACATAGAGATGCATGCATTTGTCAGCCAGGTAACATACACGTTTGGGGAATGTTCATTCGTTTGGGGGCCCGGGGGGGGGCTTGACCTCTTTGGGGCCTCTTTTCATTTTGCGTAATATTTAATTTTTAATGTAAACACAATCTTTGAGGGGCCCCTTCAAGTGGGGGGGGGGCGGGGGATTTTTAATTTCCCCTCCTTCCCCCACCTTAGCTACGCCACTGCTAATAGTAAGTCAATATCTCATCCTCTTAGCACCATCCAGAGCCTCCAGTACCATTGGTAAGTTTAAAATGAACTTATTTTTAAAAGTTTTGTTTTTAAACTTCTGTATGGTTACAACACTAGCAGAGACTTTGCTGACACTCTCCTAGATCTACGAGCATTTGTATTTAAGAAGGGAGTAAGCCTAGGGCAAGTAAATGAAATTTTGGAATGATTTATTCCTATAATAGTCTACACTATTAGACTTCTTGAGAAAATCAACATGCAACTATGGCATCGTTCAAGGTCTTTGATGTTATTCATTGTACTCTACAATATCTCTACATCGTGTTTTCATTTGTACAAGTGAGCACATGGCAGCACACAGGAGCAGTGTTACGATTACATCAGATGTTTTGTTCAGCACACACTAAGCCGAGAGACCCCACTCTCGACAGTCAGACTCAAATGTAAGCCAGAAGGACCTCCGTTAGTGATTGTCACCCACACTGGCTATGTTCATAAAGTGAACATCGTTGTGTTCCATCTCGAGCCGAACATCGAGTTTATTTCACTCTCTCGACAAGCAAAACGTCAGATGTATCACATGACATGCTCGATACCGTTTTTTTTTTATTGAGCTCTATATTTAGAGCTGACCCAAGTCTCAAGCAACACACTGACCACGTGTTGATAATAAATTCAAAACAGATGTGTAGCCGACTGGAGAAATAGCAAACGTGTTAGATGAAAATCACGGGAAATAAAAGACCATTTTTTGACCATTAAAGACAAAAAAAGAATAACAAAGTCAACAATGACAGTTGATAGTAGTTATGAGTTTTTGAAACATTTGTTGAATGAGCTTTTCAAACATATGTTATGTGAGCTTTTCAAACATATGTTATGTGACGGCGAAAACTTATGCTTAGCAATCCCCTACCCCTTTGACTATGTATCTTAAATTGAAGATACTCATATTTAATTCCTCTTTCTTTTAGAATGCGTGTCTGTGTTTGATTGAATAATTCTTCTGTTAGTCCCGGACCACGTGAACGTTTTGTCACCTCCACCATTCCTTCTGTGCTATTTCGTTATCTTTATCTCATTGTTTAAAATTTAATACCATTTAATGTCGAAAAAAAACCAAGGCTATAATGATGATACCTAAGCAGATGTTTACTTTGGTAGAAATGAAATAATCCAAACTGGCGTAGTGAGGTCAAACCTAAGGATGGAGTTCAGTTTATATCTTAAGTAGCCCCTCCTCTTCCCAATCTGTTAATTTAGATCAGTAGCCGATTTGTACAAGTCAAATAGATACCTAGTATGTAGGGGGGGGGCTCTACACGAGAATATATATATAAGATGAATTGAAATTTATTTCAGGATAGTAAACGTGCGCTCTGCATCGGAATCAGGGAGTCAATATTTCAGCATTGCCTCGTCAAACTATACCACCGCATGTTTGGCTTGTGAGATGTACACTATAAACCAAAACATTAGCTACACATTAGCTAAACAAAATATAGGTCTAACTATTACATTAACTTACCGATTTCTATCAAGAACACACACAACATAGGTACGTCTCTGGGAATCAACTTCATTGCACGTGACTCAATCAGACTTAGGTGTACTGTTCTTTTGTTCTTTTGTGAAGAGGCCTTCTTTAGCATCAATTATCATTTCCACGTTGATGAGTGAAGTTCAATTAATTTAGTCTAGGATACTAGAGTCTAGCGGTACTATCATAAAGCATCCCTGAAGGCCGAAACAAACGGTCTCTCACCTGGGATCTGTTACACCCACGTGGTGTCACACCTAAGGCCTATTTATACACCGGCCCAACATAATCGATTTAGGCCTCCAAAAAACAAAAGCTTCTGTTTTATAGTGTTGTGCTGTTTGTTTAATTTCATTTCTTAGTTGGTAGCCTCTGCGGTGTGTGGTTTAGCTAGACACCCGTGTGACGTACTCTTCATTGTTATTTATATGCTAGACTAGACTGGGAGATAAAACACCTGTTGCACCGCTCGTGTTGTGGGTCTTCATTCACTGTGCATATTGTTATCTCCCTCTCTCTCACTCCCTCTCTCTCTCTCGGTGTTTCTCTTTTTTTTTTTGTCTTATGGCCCTATCGTCACCATGCGTGGCTGGAGCGGCTGTCGTCTGGCCCTGCTCCCTGGATCAGTTGGTAAATTCTCACAGGTCGAAGTACCTCTGGAACTCACCTGCTGGTACATCTAGTGAAGTTTTTAGGCTTCTTTGTTATAATCACCAAACCATATCTGACAGCTGAAACAAAGAATTTTGACTTCTGGTAGTAATTCAACTTCAAGAGAAGAAAACAGACTTAAGACACGTGTTGGTTTCATCGTTATTATCTTAGAATTAATCCGAACATATTGTATCTTTCATTGCCTTGTGGCGCTTTCTTTTTCTTTTCCGCGGTCACTGTCAGTGCTTTGTCATACAAAGCAGTGGGTTTGAGTTATAGCGATAAACCTTTTTAACATTTCTAACATAATAGGCTACCTTAGCTTTAACATTTCTCGTCCTTAATCGATGCATCATAAACACACCAATTTGTTGCAGCAACATATATGGTAGCTTCTTTGAAGTCTTATTCATGTTTTTTTTCCCTCCTATCTTCAGTGTGTTTTGGAGTTGGCAGGAGTTTTCGTCTCCACTCATTGCTACACAGGACATTGGATAAGAAGCAGAACGTCTTCTGTCGTTGTGCTTCTCACACAATACCCTCGTTGACAGCCACAGAAACTGCTTACTTCCTTGTTGTTGTGGTCAGGTAGGGTCAAAGAAACGTTCACACCAGTTCTAATGACTCAGACTGTTGTAATATTTGTCTTTTGAATTGAAGGAAATAAAATCTTTATCACACGAAACCATAACTGTCTTCTACTAATTTAGTTATTAATTTCAAACAATAAAAGGTTTCACTCAGTGCCTGTATGTCACGTTGCTTGTTTGTGATGCTGTTTACAAAGTTTTATATCAACGTTTGTCTGGGTAGAATCTTATACACTTTTTTTTTGTCTTCTCATTCACCAATCGTAAACACATGTAGTCAAGTCATATAATTGCTAAAACAATGAAAAATACGTATCACGTGACAGCCTTTATGGATTACATAATTTGTATAGAGGATATAGAATCACGTGGCTAAATGTTGTTTGTTTACAATTGGTGAATGAAGTCCATTCTCGTATCAAGTTGAAATTATGTACAATTATTCAAAATCGATGACAACATATGAATTAATAATAATAATTTTTTAAAAATTAGTTAATCAATTAATCAATCTTCCGTTTTCAGCTCAAAATGATTTCAAAATGCATGAACAAGAAAGCATTAGACTTTCACACTAGGACAGGGGCACAACTTTAAACTTTACAAACAAATGGTCAATACGCAGATATAATTGTAGATTTTAAAATGGAAGTGAATTCAATAGCAAAATAAAACTTAGAATTTCAGCTCAAGTATTCTTTATGAGGTTAAATTTCAGCTCAAGTATTCTTTATGAGGTTAAATTTCAGCTCAAGTATTCTTTATGAGGTTAAATTTTAGCGTCCCATGTATTATTGAGTTTATCGTGAAAATCTTATATTTGAAGGCTTCAATAGGAAAAAGGAGGAAATCACTCTTCAAAAAGCTGTTTTAATTTGTGCCTGATAGACGTTCCTAAAAGAAAGTGTTCTCAGAATTCATCACTCTTCTAGTTGATCATGTCTAGTAAAGACTTCAATGGCTACTAAATCATTTACTTTCGTGGCTGATTGGCACTTGAAAAAAAAAAGACTAGACTACCTATACAAATATTTCCTGGCATGGGGAATAAGAAATGTGCTTTTGTTTATTTTGGCAGCTCAATAAAAGAACCTACAAAAACGCTTCCATGAAATGTGTTCCGCTAAATTCTCCACGTATGCGAAGTGTTCCGACAAAGTTTGAAAATCAAAGTACTAGCTGTGTATCTGTGCTTCTTTTTATGACAATCATAACTACAGGTTAATTAGTTTGACCAAAACACTCTTTTGTTTTTATACTCCATTGTAAGACATCTTATTATGACACTTCCTCTACATACCCACACATTTTTGTTCCGTGATTTGTATGAGCCCTTATCATTCCTTATGCCTGGACTACCATCTGCATTGGTCCTCCTCTGAAACAGTCTGATCATGAAACGGTTTACAACAATTTACTCTTCACTCTAGTTTAGCCCAACTCCCGTACTTCGTTACTCACTCACACATGCATGCATGCATACATACAAATACCATACATACATACACATATACCATGTTCCTTGACTTTCGTCGTAGGGGTGCTGCGGCAGTTCGCGTAACCAAATCCCTCCACTTTTCTCGGTCAGCAGCTGTTCTTATTAGGATATCAAGAGAGAGGCCGGTCCATTTTTTTACGTTGACATACCAGCTTTTCTTTTAACACTTTATTCGTGTTCCATTCACTGTATCACTAAAAGGGATTTTTGAAAAGTGAATCATGTCTTGCAATTTGAACCAGCTTTCATCTCACTTGTTTTCTTTTCCTGATGTCTTCTTTCTTCTGTCTATGTTGGAGAGTTCAGACGAGGAGTCCTACATCTGCGATGAACTGTGCAGTTGTTTCCAGATCTGGCAGCTCTCCATATACTTTTTGTTCTTTAAGAGGGTGTCTTGTTCGGGCCTCTTGGTAGAGTATGCAGCTTTGAAGGACATGGTCAGTGTCGGCATTCTCTGGTGATGCTCCACAAGGGCAGGTTTCGTTAATATCTCTTTTTTTTTAGCTTACTGAACATGTGTTGTCTCATATGTTTATCATGTCAGGAAAGCTTTTAATAGGATTCGTTTTTCTTGAAATTTTGATGAAAGGTGGCTCATTTCTCGTTTATTCTACTCTCTGTTTTTTTTTCTTTCTTCCTGGTAGAGAGGTATTTTTTTTTTTATCATTCTCATCTCTGTGGCCAATATGTCTGCTTCTTCATCGTCTTCATTCGATTTGTACTAGTATCCTGGTATCTGATACCCATCATTTTTATCTGAATTCTCCTTTCAGCCTCAATGTTCAGCGTCCAACTTTCACAGCCAATTAGGATTATTAAGACCACTGTTTTATGTTTTACTTTGAAGTGGATGTTACTCTACCGGATTCTCCTCAATTTGATCATGTAAGCGGATGACAAGTTTAATCTGGGTATAAATGGGTCATGGCCACATTTCTATATGCTTGTGAGCCTTGGACGCTGACTGCAGAGCTAGAGAGAAGGATCCTAGCAATGGAATTGAGCTACTACAGAAGGATCATAGGCATCACATTTAAATACCGCATCACAAACCAAGAGATTAGAGACAGGGTTACTGCAGCGATCGGACCCCATGATGACCTGCTAACTACTGTGAAAACTCGGAAGCTTAAAATCTATGGCCATATTACAAGATCTTCGAGGCTCGCAAAGACCTTCTTCCAGGGAACAGTACCAGGAAAAAGAAGAAGAGGCAGACAGAAAAAAAGCGGTGGGGGGACAACATAAAAGAATGGACGGGCCTACCATTGAAAGAGGTTTTAAACAGGGCAAAGGATAGAGAGGAATGGAAAAAGACGGTCTACAAGTCTTGCTTGGTTCCCCAACGGTCCACAGACTAAGGGATAGGTCAACATCTGCCTCAGTCTGGATTTTTGTCAGTGCACACCTTCTGCACTATCCTGAATGGCTGTGTGCATGGCAGGGTGAGAACAATATATATATAGGCCTATACGTCTACAGTGTACATAGAGAATAAATAAAACTTTATATTGGCTAAGTTCGCATTTCAAAATTGAATGTATTCAAATGGTTACTAAATAGAATGAAGGCTAAAAAAACAAGGGGGTGGCGGAGAGATGGATCTATTAGATGATATGGTTATACAGCCTTGCTAGCAGAATACTCAAAACACCTCTTGCCTATTGCGGGACATGCTGTTTATTTTTAAGCTAGCAATATCAAAACTCGACCATCTGATCCTAATTTGATGGTCGTTTTCCCTCAACACATGACCCCAGACACTTTAGACGTCGATGTATACACACTGATCTTACAAGAGCTCTGTAGTGGTCCTTGTTCTAAAGCCCTATCTTATCTGAACTATGACCTCTACACACCACGTGCTTCTGTTAAATACCACACCATTGTAACCAAAAACATTTCAAAATTTATAGCTAGAATACTATAATATAAATGTACGGGTATATTTTTAAAAGGAACATTTTTTTAAGAGAAAAGGGGAGAGAAGATGTGAAATAAGAATTATGAATTTCAGAGAAAGGAGATGGGGATGGTTGAAGTGATATAGACGCAGTGAGGTTAAAGGCTAGGTAGTAGCATGCTCCGGGCGCCAAAGGATTTTGAACACAAATATGATTTTCTGGACATTTTCAATTTTTTAAAAATCAAGTTTTGGGAAATATATTTTTATCTTACAAACATTGTCAAATACTTATTTTGTTTCTTTTAAATACCATAAGCAACCTACCACTTGCTGTTATACATCTATGATCACTACACTGGATACAAAACGAAGTGTTCTATCACAATTTGTTTATGTGTATTCTATTAACCGAATCGTGTTTTCACTGAAAACATCTTTCATTAATAACAAATCTGGTTGTAGAATACAATTCAGTGAACAGTATAGGAGAAAAATTGTCTTCAAAGCGTTCAATTAAATAAGTAGATAGACAATAAAAAGACAAATATATAAATCATCTACATTCTTTTAGTTTTCAGTTAAAAAGTTTATTTTAAATACCATAAATGTTTACAAATCTGTAGACAGGGTGCTTCAAAAAAAATGCATTACACTTTGAACTGTCATTGACAATTGATTTCCCGTTCTACAATGCTAAATTTCTGGACATGGGGTGCTTAATGTCCAATTAGAAAAATAATTGTGATCAATATCAGTAATGTTCAAACGTACCACAGTTTTCCATTCTAACCGTTTTCAATAAATGGACTACACTTTGAAATAATTTTAAAATGTATTATCCAGAATACAAGTATGCAAGAAGCAAATGTGAATCAATCGTTACTAAAGGGTTGGCTCCTCTGTAATTAGCAAAGTAAAGAAGCAGGTGATGACAAGTTTTTGACACGGATGCTTCGAGTCCACAATAAAGAGACATTATTTCCCCTGATGATAGAATGTTTTTGTGCCACCCTTCTAAAATCGTCGATTTAGAATATATCGGAATTTCGGGCTATGAAAATACGAAGTGATTAAATCTTCTTATCTTATCTTATATAATACAGACGTTACTTCAAAAAAGAAGATGATTACGTCCTACGCGTCATGCATTCAGTCATGCATATTTACCAGTGACTTAAATTCTGCCAAGTCACTGGTTTTCCTGGCTAGCTCAGGCAAACCATTCCATGCTCTAATGGCACTAGGGAAGAAAGAGCATTTGTACAGATTTGTCCTAGCATATGGGACGAGGAATGTGCCTTTATCTTTGTGTCTTTCTGAGTATTTTATTAAGTTTTGTTTTTGTATTTGGAGATTATGGTTCAGTGTTTTGTGTATAATTGCTACTTTACTCTTAAGTCTTCTATCCTGAAGGCTTTCTAAATTTAGTGATTTTACTAAAGGTGTTACTCTAGTGAAATGTGAATATTCGTTTGATATGAATCGTACTGCTCTATTTTGTGTCTGTTCTAGTTTCTTAATGTTTTCTTGAGTTGAGGGGTCCCAAACAGAGGATGCATATTCTGAAGCCTTCATTGGAAAAACTATTTCAATTCTATCCTGATTTGAAATCGTATTTCTTTTAACAAGAGAACTGTCCCACAAAATCAAAGCCTTCTTTAAAAACTCTAGTGATGAAATGTGGCTGCATTTTCTACATAATATTTCGGCAATGTTCCATGCAGAAGTTCTGTTGAGGGACAGAATGTCAGTGCTCTTGAAGTATCTTCTGACATTGGCGAATTGCTTCAAAAACTGCATGAAAAGAAGCGGTACGCTTGAAGTACGCATGCGACTATTACTATTTAGATGACGTGAGTTGGTTATGTATGTGGCAGTGACAATCGTCAACGGAAATTGTGCCGAGTACCGGGGAGACAGAAGCGGACAAAATGTATATATGGGCTACATTTTATGAGTGTGCACATGCAGATATATTGTAGTAATGTCTAAGATATTGAAATATTAATCGAAAACTCCAAGCCTGTTCCTTTTATGTATCATTATCGACATGTGTCCCGCTCCCCAAATATCTGAGCACCTTAATGAGTGTATAAGATCATTAGTGTACCGGTATTAGATGCAACCAGTTTACAAAATTACACCATAGACATAAATATAGACTGGAAAAAGGAAGTAACTTCATGTAACTTGAAAACATGTATATCTATTGAATTTGGATTTCCGAATTATGAAAAATTTAAAAATTGCATGATCTTCAGTCTTAGAGATTAAACAAAATTTATAGACATAAAATAAAGTACACACGATTGCAATTCACAAATTTTCGTTTCATAAAACTCTCTTATTGGCCAGTCTATATTTATTTATGTCTATGGTTTACACTTAATTCTCATTTTAACTTTAGAACTCCCCATTCATTCAGTCCATTTTAGTGCGCTAGTGCGCAGCCAAAGAGCACTGGTGCAAGGCAGGGTTACAACCATAGACATAAATAAATATAGACTGGCCAATAAGAGATTTTTATGAAGGGAAAATTTGTGATTTGCAAATTAGTGCGCTTTACTATACAGCATGAGCAGTATAAAAGTTAAGTATTCATATCTTTTTCAGCCATAACCTATAGATCTATAAGTATTACAATATTTTTATTAGTGGTTTTTTTTTAGCGTGACTAATGTCAATTAATCATAATGTTCATTTTTTGTTCTGAAACTGTTTTTTAATTTTAGCTTATTTGGACATTCTGCTGAAAAAATCCCTAATTTCACTAATTCATAGTTAAGGACTTAATCCATTACTTCCTTTTTCCAGTCTATATTTATTTATGCTATCTATGTTATTTTGTAAATGAAAATAGTGCGGATTTGGATACACCATTTTTCTTTCACACCATGCTGCGTAAATGAGGAAGCAGTGTAGTTTTGTTTAATCTCTAAGACTGAAGATCGTGAAAATTGTCAGATTTCGGAAATCCGAATACAATGGATATACATTTTTTCAAGTTACATAAAATTACTTCCTGTTTCCAGTCTATATATGTCTATGGTTACAACACTACTTATTGTAATGATGGTATCGTTAGTATACTTATTTTTTAAACAAGATTTATTAGGCAGTACTTTATGTTAGTTTATATTGGATCTACTATTCGCGCTTTACATTGACTACGCCAAGTGTTCCTACCGGTATCAATGTCTCCACCTTATTTTGTGAACTACCAGTACATCTAGGCTACATATTGTGCAACGTTCGCGCTCAAGGAAGACGAGGACCAGGGCCCTAGAGCGCTGGACTTTGGGAATCTCAGACAATCACGCTTTAAAGTAACATTTTGTAGGCAGGAAGCATTTTGGTTGTTGATATCGGTTGGTCGTTGTGCTGGCCACATAAACCCTCGTTAACCGTGGGTCACAGAATCAGATGACCTTTACATCATCGGCCCTATAGACCACAAGGTCTGAAAGGGGAACTTTACTACTTTTTTTTTATCTTTACATATAGCTTTAGCTACTGATATATTTCTTAAAAAAAAAAAAAAAAAGCACTATTCTAATCCAATCACAACCTCGGGTTAATAGTGCTGACAATATTCAAACCTACCTTTTGACATTCATTGCTTACCAGACAGCAGACCCATTAGGGCCAACTATGACCTTGAATGTAAAAACACAAACTCTTTGCTGTCTTGTCTTTTTAGTATTGATAAAATCACATTTTTCTCTTGCATGAAACTTGATTTAAGCCCACCATTTAATTTTGGAACAAATTTCAATTATGACATTTATTTTTATCAAGCATTAGATATTTTGTTTTTTTGAGGTCTGTGTGTCTTTGTAACATAACTATTAAAGTTTAATTATAATGAAAGATGGAACAGTTAAAAAAAAATAAACTTAGTACCGGTACAGGTTTGATATTAAATAACTTGTAAATGTGGAGTCTTTAAATAAGCTTTGTTTTATTTTAAGGATTTTTAAATTTTTATTTTCTTGTGTTATTTAATGTGACTAAAACTATTGGAGTACACATTAATCTAACTCAACAGAAAATGTATAGCTAAAATAAAGAAACAAGAATGGTTTATCATATATATTTAATAAGTCAATAAGAACATAAAAATGTACATTTTATAACAAATTGATTGGTATAAACAAAAAAAAAAAAACATTCTAGTTTTGTATAACAATATATGGCAGTGTAATCTGTTTTCAAACCATTGAGTATTAATTCAAGTTTTGGAATGTCGAAGTGTACAATAGTGAATTAAATTTTAAGTACCAAATGTCAACATGATGTTAAACATCTAGCTTCTAGAACAAAAAAAAATTCTGTACATTAAAAATCTGAACACAATGATGTGCAGTTAAAAATGGTAAATACATATTTTAAATAAGTACAATTTAAAGAAA
>JADKLZ010000003.1:16410228-16444521 GCA_021533235.1 Biomphalaria straminea | reverse complement strand
GTGTAAGATAAGAAAATATATTGATACCGTATATAAAACTTTGGATAACTATTTTGTCAATTATTTTTTTAATGAAATACCGATACAAATGTTTCCCATAGAATTATACAAGTTATAGTCGATGTTCCTATAACTGGTATTATTAAAATATTTATAATAAGGTAATTTAATGCTTTTGATTTTTACAAGTTTATCCCAGAGGTATTACAAAAAAATTCTCAGTTGGCTGACAAAACTTAATGTTTCATTCTTTACACCGATGTATGTTATTCTGATGATAGGGAATAGCTGGAAGAAACAGCAACAAATTTTTCAGGGAACCAAGCTAACACAGCCTTCTGTTCAGGTTTTAGGGAATATGTGTTATGGCATCTTCAGAATTTGTATTGTATTATAATCTTGCTAACAAATGTTCACTGCATGATGAACCTCTTCAACTATTTTGTCAGTACTAGAGGTTGGTCTTTTAAAGATACAATTTAAAAATGCAACAAAATAAAATAAATGAAATAAATAGCAAGCATACAATAGCTGGACAAAGAAAAAAAAAACAGCTAAGGAATCACTTTCATTTTCAATACAACAATAGACGTACAATTGAGATTTGTTATTTGTGTCAGTCCAATGTTTGATATG
Organism: Biomphalaria straminea; assembly: GCA_021533235.1. Taxonomy (NCBI): domain Eukaryota; kingdom Metazoa; phylum Mollusca; class Gastropoda; family Planorbidae; genus Biomphalaria; species Biomphalaria straminea. The sequence continues at coordinate 16,443,885 of JADKLZ010000003.1, read as the reverse complement.
GGTATGTCCAGTAATATGTTTCAGAAATGTCTCTTTCTAAAAAAAAAAAAAAGCCAAACATGTTAGGTTGATTTTGTAAACATAATTGGATAAGCCTGCCACAGATAAACTTCTGGTAGAACACAAGAAGGAGTGGAAGACAAAAAATACCACAAACATAGAAACAGCAAATGTTAAGCCTTTTAAAACCTTTCAACAATTCTACCCTAAAGTCTGCATCTATATTCAAAAGTACTGAAGCTACTGGGCAATCTATGATGAGATGCTCGACCACCTCTAACAGAGATTCAAGAGAAAGAATAAATCAACATTTGTTGACAGTGTGTGTATATATATATCTATATATATATATATGATCACTATCGAATTCCCCACCTTAGAAATATAATGCAGTAATTAAACAACGGCAACACAAACTTGAATGTGAACAGTGCTCAAGTAAAAACCTTAAATAAATGGTGGACACATTTGCATCAAAAGAAAATTTAATTTAACACATGAATTGCATAGACGGATGATAATTAATATAGCATAATAAATACAAAGCATTACAGTATCAAGGCTTATAACATAGGGATAGTTGATACACCTAACCTCCTTCAGACACCCCTAAACCTGGCACAAAGGTCAAGATGTAACAAACAGATCAAGGCAAGTCAAGGCCTAACACCCTGTAACACAGAAAATACAACAAAGATCTAGCGATGCAGCTAAGCCAAAACTCGAACAACGACGTGCCTTTAACATCTAACTAATTAAGTCCATCTGTGAACTTACTTTTTAGCAAGGGAAAAAACAGTGACAGAATGTTAACAGCAAAGAAAGTGTCCTCAAAACTAAGGAGTGATAGGCACACAAGATCTATGCAACATACATACTCAAACTTCTGGGAACATGAACTCCCTTCTAGTCTTGCTTTTTTTTGAACACTTGCCCCTGAAGCAAAACCCAACAATGGAACATTCAATGCCAAGCACACGACATGATGTGACCCATTAGAAATGTGGGTAACAATTCCCACACACACACACTTTTATTTAAAAAGTTGATAAGTAAATAACAATAAAGACTCCAAATATGAATGTCAATCAATGTTGGATTCAGATATTATAGTCTAGGAAAACATTGTTCAAGACTGTTTTATCATCAGAAATAGACAAAAATTGCAAACAAAGCAATAGATGGGAGTGGAATTTCAAGTCTAGAATAAATTAATTTCCTGGTGAACACTCGTAACAGCAGGGACATTTCAAATTGAATTGAATTCTAAGAACAACTGGTAATATTGATTTTGAAAAAAAAAGATAACTCATTAATTAAAACAAATAGTTATAATCATAATAAATACAAGGGACAATAAAATTAATTAGCCTACAAATACAGATTACCACATTTTTTATAAAGTGTGAAAACTCCTCTTTAAAAATGTGATATTCTTTTTTTCAAGTGATAAGGCAAAACATTTAATTATCAACATTTTATACAAAATTGTTCACAGAAAAAAAAATGGGTAAACAGCTACATAATAATACAAAATGGTTAGAAAATGTTCTAACTCTGGAGAAAAAACAAACATGATACTGATATTATGTTGTACATACATTTATAATTCCCTGAATCATCATTTGTGTTGTTTATATGTTTCGGAAGTTCCTTCACTTTTGAAGATTGTCACAACCTAACCCTAGCCTTCACAGGACAGCAGGTCATTTTGAAGTTGGATCATTGAGACTGTCAAATAAAAGTTTAGAGCGCATAGCACATAACATGTACAGTGACAAATATTTTGGTAATTATTTTGGACTTTGCAAGTTTGGGTATTTCGGATTATCAATAACACCCTCACCAAATTTAAATTCTAGAAACTCTTTGACACTATTAGGCGCACTAGCCATGAGACCAGCAAACTCTATTTTAGTTAATGGCTGTAAAAACCTTTCTGGAAACTCCACATCTTGTCTATGGGTTGGAAGCCAAGTGTCTTTAGTCATGATACCATTCTTGGAGTAAAATGGGTGAATATCCACATGAAGATGGTTCACTGCAGAATACTGCACACGATAGAAATCACCTTCATTAGCTTTTTCCCAGACAAAGCCTTCACTGTCTGTGTATGACTCTGATTGGGCCTTAACCAGTTCAGGACATTGTTTGATTTCCTCTCTGTAGATCCCTATGTCCACATCATAGTCCCATGGTATGATATCTTTCAAACGTGCCGCTCCCAATAAACTCCCTCCTTCCAGCCAGTATTTAACTAGGCAATTGTCTAATACCTTAAAAACATGTGCCGCCGTTTCTCGAAGGGCTTTCAGGCAGCATGGAGGTGTCCATCTGCCTTCATATAAGTATTCCGGCATATCATTTACTATTGTACCAAAGCACCGTGGACTGTCTTTATCACAACCAAAATACCTATGCATTTTATTCACTGAAATCTCATGCTTTATCCCAACACTTGTATAAAAATCTACGAGCCTTTCGGATTCTGATTTTTTATGCTTCCAACTAATATGGGGATCAGAATACAGTTTTGATGCCACTTCCAACTTTTCACCTTTTGCTATTTTCACTCTCCAGCCAGCTACTTTGGCTTGGATATAGAAAGTCAAAGGGAAAGGGCGAGAGAACGGTTGAGGAAGTGATTTGAAAGACTTAGTTTCCATTAATAATGCATGTGCACCATTCACTTGTGGGCAGTGATACAAATTAGCAGATGAGCTGAAGTTACTGTAGTAAACTATTGTCCATGTTTTATAATCAAAATCAAATGTACTACATGAAAGACTGTCTTCTTTAATAGGGATGGCTACAGCTTTGGTAATTTTTTTGCTTTGTAAAATCTGGACATAATGTTGTATTTGCTGGAGATTCCTAATTTGAACGCCATCTGGAAGTAACAAAACATACTGTGTATTCACAAACTGTAAAGGGCAAGCACTGGTGTAGTTTTTATTCAAGTCACTTGAGAGAGTAATAATCTGTGCATACTCTGAATCTAATTTTAAAGGGGGGTATGGTAAACGATTGGATATGATTAATACAGGAACATGCCCTAAAGATTGTTTAATGAGGTCAGTTGTTTCAAGAAGTGCATTTTCAAAGTCTTCAAAGTCATGAATTATGATAGTGAGTCTTTCTCCAATATTGTCCAAAGTGATTGCTCCATGGAACTTGGGGCTAAACTCTCTACTCTTTAAACTCTCTCCAGCTGTAATGTCTAAGTTTCTATACAGCAAAAAGTACAATAACAAAACTATGAAGAAAGCAAAGCCAAAGAAGGATTTGTTGAATCGATATTTCCTTCTTAAAGCCATTCTTTTCCTTTCCTTTCGATTAATTCCTCAAAGCACACATGTGCTTTGGTTGTCCACAAGCCTCTGGAGAAAAAAAAAATTTTTTTGTTAAACATATAGATTAATTTAATTCATAAGAACGTAATTAAATTTTATACTGTGAATTTTGAAGAGAAATAAGTCAAATTTCATAAACTCAATACTATACTATAAAAACAAAATGATCAATTACTTATCATCTTATATTCATGATCATGCTCACACAAGCAAAATAAGTGAAAAAATTATCTGTCAAACTAGAGAATTTGGGGTAATTTATAATGATATAAAGAAATTTAAAATTTCAAATAATCCATTATCTATGATAAGCCTACATCCACTCAAACTTTAAGAGAAAAAGAAATAATCTTTGTATTTTCTGTATCAAACATTCCCACTACCAAGGGACTTACAAAAATATACATTTATAAAGAGGGCATATATAATATAAACAACAACAAACAACATACAGAAAAAAAAAATCAGCCATTCATAAACAATGGTTTGCTTGTTGTTGTTTTTTGTGTGCTAATGTCAGCAAAAAGTCTATTATCTAAATGTCTTGAGTTGTGATGGCAAAAGTCTATTTAATGGAAAAGCCATCGATCATGTCCAACTTGATGGCAACAAAATGTCCACACAAAGACAAAGGACTTAGCATTAATATCAAAATTTCTACATAGAGGCATGATGATCAGCTCAGGCAACATCTAGACCTAGGAGATAACGTTTGTCGTTTCTAACAATAATAGCTAAGAGTGCCCATTTTAAATTGTAGAAAGAGCTAAATTGATAGTACGCAATTGACATTTAAATTATATGTTAAATTTTAAGAGAAGATTTTACTTCTGTAAAAGGAGAATCTAAAAAATTGTACCTTACATTAAATTATGGCTCTGGCTTAAATGAAGACAGACCGAAATGATGCTGAGAAGAAAAAAATTGGAATACTGTTATGGGAAGGGGCAATGGATGTTTTTAATTAAATAGAATAGATATCTAGATTCTAGAACTTGATCAATAGAATATAGATCTTTATTAGTCTATACTGTCTATAGTATTAATAGCTTATTATCTAGCAATACATTAGACGATGATTAGTTAGTAACATGAAAATTGACACGATACAAGATTGTTAAATTTGAACTGCAGTGGCCAACCCAAAATATAAAAATTAAAATACATGGACCACTATATTTATTTTGTCCATGATTATAATTATTAGTCTAGATCTGTTGTGAGTACATAAAAAGTAAAATTAAAAATACTCTAAGTAGAGACTAGTAAGTAACTAGTTTATTATTATACTTTTATACTTTATAGATCTAAATCTAATCATCTATATTCCTATATATAGATTAATCTAGCTCTACTAGACTAACAAGGAGGCGCAGTGGCTGAGTGGTAAAGCGCTTGACTTCCGAACCGGGGTTCGAATCCTGGGATTTTTAATTTCGGATCTTCAGGCACCTCTGAGTTCACCCAGATCTAATGGGTATCTGACATTAGTTGGGGAAAAGTAAAGGCGGTTGGTCGTTATGCTGACCACATGACACCCTCGTTAACCGTAGGCCACAAAATCAGATGACCTTTACATCATCTGCCATATAGACTACAAGGTCTGAAAGTGAAACTTTCTAGACTAACTAGCCTAGTAGACTAGCTAGAGTCTAACTTACTAACTGGATTCTGGTGACTATCAACTATCATTTTATTAATTATCATTTTAAATACGTCATTGGCATTGGTAATGTCATTTGATGATGATTTACCATTTATTGATTTAAATTATTTTAAAGGCATTACTTTTTAATTATGATAAATTATCATTAATTATGTTATCATGATTATCAGATTATCATTTAATAAATGATTTATGATTATCTAGACATATATCTATCTAGATATAGATTGACTAACTAGATCTAGATCTACTACTCTAGACCTAGACCTAGAATAGATCTATCAGTATCATCTAGCAGAATCTATTATCTAGCTAAGCTAGGGCCTAAGCCTAGGCCCTACGACCTACGAGCGCCCAGACTGAGACTTTCTAGATCTAGATCTAAGTCTAGTAGGTAGATCTAATTCATTTAGTAATACTTTTAGAATAGAGACAGTGTAGATCTAGTAATTCTAGATCTATTTTTCTATTGTTCTATCTAGAATAGATCTATTCTAGTCTATATATGATTTATATCTAGATCAACTAGTTGAAAAAGAATCATTATTTCGTTTCGTCTTGTTTGCTTTTTTTTTAGGTTATATAGATCCATCACAATAAATCTCTATATTATATATAGGTACGTGAGTCAAGGTCTCAAGATTTTTTTCAATGCTGTATTTGGCCAATTTGGGGATCTTTCATAGATCTACATAAAAGTTTAATCGGAAAGAAGATATGTAAATCAATGATTGATCCAATCTCTGGCAAACTAAAGGTTAAATAGGGGCTGTAGATCTAGATCAATTATCATTTGCACTTCCAATAAAACGGCCTCCAATTACCCTTTACTCATCTATCTGCAATGAATATGCTACCCGCTTTTATTAGCACCCTGCTGTGGCTGCTCCACCACTTGCATTGGAATGGTTCTTACCTTTTTTTTTACACCCCTATTATAGAGTTTATAGACGTTGACTTGAATAGAAGCGGCCCGTTTTATAACGCCACACACACAATTCCCCCTCCCCCCCCCCCATAATTTTAGTCTTAAATCCAGTCTCTTAATTTTCTCAATTCAGAATTAAAATTTCAAATTAATCAAATAGTCTCTATTTTGCTTTTTGTACCCATCCCACAAACCGTAATAAACTGAAAGACCCCACCCCCATACTCCTCCAATGCACACACTTTTAATAGACCATTAAAGATATTTGGTGTATTTTCTGTGGTTTTGTTAGTTGACCTTTAATAAAGGGTCCACAATGGCGAGTTATGCATCAAAGAATTATTGAGTTTATTCAAGCAACTAGAGATCTATTTCAAATTTTTGGGAAAAAGAAAACAGTTTTAAAAAATTTAATAGGGAAGTCTTTGTGTTTTTGAACATTTGTATTTATACTTTATAATACTAGGACCTTTTGAGGACATATGAGAAAACTAAATACAAAAGGTTTAATGGAAAGCTTGCAATTTTTCACAAATTGATGTGTTCAAACTGCGAATATTTCAAAACATTTCTTGGCAAGCCCCTGAAATTCATGTGAATTTCCGTTGGCAGTTAGAGAGAAATCATGAAATCTTTTAAGATTCCATAGTTCAATAAAAAAAAATAATACATGTACACATCTTAACAAATACATCTAACAAAGTGTGTTTTTTGTTATATCAGTTATGTTTATTTATTATGAACATGATGATAGACAAGGAACTGACACAATGAGTAGGGTAATTTGATGCCCTTAGTACAATAATGAACACAAGTATATGACACAAGGACAAACAAAAGTGGTGTACAGACCAGTAATAAGTTGGTATTGGAGTGAACTATAACAATGGAAACAAGACTCAAACAATAGTGTTAGGATCAACTGATCTGCTCATAATAGACTATCAATCAATCTCCTATTTGTAGATGACCAATTAACCTCCTGACAGTGGATGATCAATAGATCTAATAAGATGACCAACAGTTCTGCTAAAAGTGAATGGCCAATCTGATAACAGTTCAATTGATCTTCTAACACAGGATTAACCAACTGGACCTAACAACAACTGACCAATATCAACTCCAAACATAGTGAGGTACCAGTATGTAGTTGAAAAAAATCACCAGAAACTTTGTTATTTGGGAAACAATAGTGTCATAATAATATGATAAAGAGATTCATTGAACCATTTTCTTTGATTCACAATGTCATTACTTCAAAGCAAACTAGAAACCCGCATGGAATAAAATCTGAAATAAATCATGTACAAAATAGATCTTAAAATTTTTTGTTATTTTTTTAATTTTAATGTTCAAGCAAATAGCTGCAACTGATATATGAAGAAAACAGTATTCAAAATGCTATAAATTAAAACTTGTTCTTATGCATAGAATCTACTTACAAATAAAAATGCATTTTATCTGGCCCAGTGGTTACATAAGGTGTCATAGGACAGGGCCCACAACTTAATAAATATCCATAAATTAATACAAATATCTGAAGCCATAATAAAAAAAAATTGAAATAAATAACTTCAAATCCATTAAGTAAAAATAACAATTTTTCCAACAACATATCAGAGGCAGTAAAATAAAATAAAAAGAAATTCAAGTATTCTTAAACCTTTTTTTTCTCTTTCTGCCTTAAAGTGAATTGTTGATATTTATATCTTATCTTATTTAAAAATACAAAGAGGAGAGGAACATAATTTTGTATAATATTTAGACTAATTAATAAATAATGAGGTGAATAGTTGGACCAAGTTATGGGTGACTGGTGGGAGGTATATTAGCTATACTAACAAATATACATAGATGAGGTAGCTTGAACCATGATGCCATGGTTAGAAACCAGTTGCAACACTTATTTATAATGGGAGAGGAGATGTGCATGACATATATATATACATACATATATATATATATATATGCCATAAAACTTGCTTTATTATATTTTTTTAAATTTCCTAAAGAACAAAAACTGTATGTACCAGTATTCTAATAATACTAATATTTCTGGATATACTTCCTGTTGTAATGAGTTCTAATCAATTTTAGAAAAAATAATTTACTTAAGACATTTTTCTAAATTTTAATCTTTACATAAAGCACTGTTATTTAAAAAAACAAAACATAGAATTATACATACACTACATTATAATTAGAAAATATGGCCTACCTAAATCAAGGTTAACTTGAAAAATTAATTAAAACAAACATCATCCACTTTTTAAGAAAAGCCTCAATACAACAGGAGAATTTCCAAAATATAAAATGTTTAAAAATATACAAAACTTTAAAAATTATTTATATGACTATTAAATTGCGGTATTTGAAAAACTTTCTATAAATACTATAAACCACTAAGAATAGCAGAGATATGAGTGTAGTAAGAAAATATCTGAATGAAATATAAATATAATAATAAACATAGAACAGGGTCTCCATTAGACCATTTAAAAACTCAAGGGGATGGGAGGGCAAAGTGAGGATTATATAATGTAATGAGACACAGGGACATACAAAATGTAATCAATTTCACACAGGTCTACTTACAAAGTGTGATCAGATCAAAACTCCTGAGATATGGGTAATTTGTTTGTTTGTTGTGGTGTCATCCAACCAAAGTGTCATAAGTTGACTAAAAACCCTAGCCCACTACAATGGTGAATGAATGAAAAACTATATACAACAACAGCAATGACACACACAAAGAAGTTCAAACAAATTAGAATTACCAGTAAAGTGTGATGACACCATGACATGAGTACTCTGCCTAATTTACTGCCAAGAAAAAAAAAAAAGCTTGAAGTATGCTTGTACAAGTAACATCTCCACAAAATATTTCTTCAAGCATTCATTTTGCGATTAACCAAAGGTATGAACAAAGTAATGCTTTCTAAACGGACTACAATGACACAAACACAACTATTGTTTCAACTAATTCATTTACTCTATAGAATGAAAACAGTGCTGATTCTTCCCCCCTCTATGGAAAAAAAACAAAAAAACTTACAAAATTGACATCTAAAACAATATAGCCTTGTTGAACAAAAACAAATCATTTTAGCAAAAAATCACAATGTTAACTTCTTGTAATAGAAAAATTTTAATCTAAAACAAAATTAAATTATGTTAAGACTTTTGCTTATAAATATAAAAAGTTAATTTAAAGAAGAAAAAAAAAGCTAAATATTCAATGAATTTCATTTAACATACACATATGATTATGTTGCAGTATAGAACATACAGATTTATACTGCTTTATCTATTGCAAGAGGTAGATATTGTGTAGTGTGTCTGTTTGAGATGGCATGTGTGCAGCAGTAAAAAAAAATAAATCTACATGCACACATGTATTTAAAAAACACAACCAAAACGAAATGTGTTTCACAGTACAACACATGAACAAAATATAAACACTAGTCAACTAAGCTATAATACACACAAAAAAAAAAGCTAAATAAATATAACAAACAGAAAGAAAAAAAAATATAGTTTTTTATATATATATAAATGTATGTATATAATATATAAATGTTATGTTATGTATGTAAATGAACAAAGAAACAAACATATGAAAAACTAATTCAACTGTTACAAAATTTTTAAAAGGATCTGACAAATGGGGAAAAAAAATGAAGAAAGGAAAATCTGCGTGTGCATCTGATCCCTGAGTTGTACAACACGGAGGTAGTTCTCTCTGAGAGATTGGCTCAAATAATATAGTTAGTGTTTCAATGAAGACTACTGACCCACATGCATTCCCAAGGATTTTAAACAGCCCCGACCATTGGTTTGCAAGTTTCAAAATTATCTTAAAATATTTTGTAATATATAAGTCAAATCAACTGAATTGCAGATATGGGTCTTATGTGGTAATAATACATTCATTTTAGAGACTAGAAATTGGACCACTAGTAAAGAATATGTTGAGAAAACTAACAATGTAAAAATCCTAAGCTAGAAATGTTTAACTCTTTCTCTCCCTGTAATTATTTTCCACATTCCAATGGAAATATTCATTTAGCTCATCTGTATTTCACTATCCTATTTTGATTAAACTTCAATAACTTTTTTGTTATCGGAAAATGTTATAGTTGGAACAGAATGAAAAAGTATTGCTTGCAATAGAAATCAAAGTTCATAAAGCCAAAAATTAATTTAATTTAATGGGGTCAAACGATGCTGGTATCATCAATTAGGAGAGAAAGAGTTAATATTCACACACACATTTTTTTAAAGAAAAAAAAAAGCATAAAATTAATATCAATAAGAGAATATTATTTTTCAAGTTCTCCTGCAAATAGACAGACCTCAAAATCCAAAAACCTGAAAATGCTGACTTTAAAACTTAAAAACTTAATTTGAAACACTGCATCCTTTTTTTTTTTTTAAAGAAAAGCTGACTGTTAGATTATGAGATCAGCTTAATCTAATGATTATAACCAAAGCTTGCAAAGTGAAACTTTGATAGGGATTATAAGTAAGTGGATATACATGTTCATTACTTGATTATTAAGTACTGATGAATATGGCTTTTTGACAGGAAACAATAACTACATATAAAACAAAAATTTAAAAAAAAATTATATCATAGCTGCTTTAGTTTGGGTCAACAAAGGAGAACAAAGCATTTGACTTGTACAATTGACAATTTTAACACTATTTAAAGACTGGAGAATAGCATTGGGCTAAAGTTTCAAAGAAAATTGTTTTGTTGAGGCGTTATGGTAATAACAATTTGAATGTAACAAAGAAAATAATTAGGAAAAAGAAAATGTTAAAATGCTGTTTTGTCATTTAATCAAGATTTGCAAGCTACCTGGATATAAAGTGCACTTAATTTATTTATAAAAAAAAGTATTTAACTTTTAGGATGAAGTTGAAAAAAAACAACAACAGAAAAGCTTAAAAAAAATTGTTACAGATACCAATATGTATTTAAAGAAACAAAAACAGCATATTTAAAAAATAAAGTGGTTTTAAATTTTGCATCTGAGAGCTTAGTTTTGTTTTGCTGTTTTTGCAATATGATTAATAAAAAGTCCAAAAAAGTAGTGTTGTTTTTTAAAATGAAAATACATTCTTTTTTCTAACATGTTTTTAAATTTTAATAAATAAGGAAAACATTAAAAAAACAACATTCATATGAATTTAAGACCAACAACATAAGAATTTGAAACACAAAAATTTCAGGTAGAAATCAATACACACTAATGGCTCCACTATGGGAAATGAATGTCAAAGATTTTCAAAGAGATTCCAAAAAAAAAAAAAAAAGTATATATTTTTATATATATATATATTAAATACAAGCAATCAGCTGCCCCGAAAAAATGAATTGCAACACTGAAAAGTGTAACCTGTCTATGAGTAAATATGATTTGTCATTTATACATACATTGAACAAAGTTCCATTACACATGAAGCCATCAAAGGTAGTGAAAGGAACTGTTGCAGAAATAAATGAATGACCTTATTATGGGAATTCAGAACAAACACATTAGATCTAATGTAAACAAACAACCAATTTTGAATTTGACTGCTTAGATTTCTTGATCAACTTTTAACTATATATTTTAAGATAAATTCCTTGTTTCTTTAAACTGCAGCTAACATAGCAATAGAATGCTGAAAACTTACTGCAATTAAGTAAGAGTTTGCTACAATAACTAACATTTTGTTTAATTTATACATTTCAAAGATTACAAACATATCTCTTCAATCTTTAACTTGTAAAAAAACATTTTAAAAAATGTCATACATTATTTTGATGACAGAATAAATTAAAATAATGTATATGTTACAGGTCTAAAATATCAGATCTTTTTTTTTTTACTCTTGTAATTAGTAAAAATATTTCTTTTTTCCACAATCCTTTTTTATCATTATGTAGAGTTGAATTAAAGTGATTTCAATCTCAAATTTTTCATAAAAACAGTTATTTCACTTAAAACCTAGACGATGTAGTTAAATGGCTACAATAATAAAATAGCCTACATAAGGCAATATTCCACACAATTCAATCAATGCCGTTAACTGTCTCTAAAATGGCCAAGTAAGACAAACTTACTCAAGTCATCACTTAACAGAAACTAATCACAATATAGGCATTACATTCAATGACACATAGAAAACAGGATTTCCAGAGATAAAATGTTCAAATGCAAAATAAATAGTCCCAATACAAGTTATAAACGTTGTTTTGAATTTATGTAGCAAGGTTTCACTTAAAGTGTTTACATTTATTTATGTAGCCATGCTCTATGTAAAGTGTTTACATTTTCTGAAGTATATTAAAAGGAGCATATCATAGAGTACTGTATTACTAATTAATATAATTAGAAATTAATCAGAAATGAAATAAAATAGATTACTTTTTATAGAAATTCCTTCCTTAGTTTTGAAAACATCATTAGTTTTGAATAGAAAATTTAAAAAAAAATTACTGGGTACATTACTATGTACATATCTTTCAGTAGTTGGCTCTAACATATTTATGTACAAAATATACAAAAAATGATTTCCTTTTTTTTTTTAATCAAAGAAAAAACACACCAGTTCTATTCATTCATGTTACTCCAAAAACATTGCAACATTAATCAAATAGCAAACAAAATAATGGAAAGGTAATCGTCTTGAAGAAAAATTTATATTTTTGACAACTTTTTAAATATATCTCAATCATAGGTCTCAATAATGTAAATTGCAATTTTCATGATGAAAATTATTTTTTTTTAAATTATTGATTCTGAAAGTCTAAAAAAAAAAAGTAATTTTAAATAAAATAAGACAGCATTTTAAAATATTTTTTTGACCAAAAGAAGAACTCACTAAGTAAATTTAGACTAGTGTAAGAGGCGGTACAAGTAATGCAAGTTGAGGTTGGCAGAGCTCGCTACAATACAACGACAGGAGTAGCACAATGAAACCTAATACAAAGCCAGTGACCAGCTATGAAGTTCAGAAGAAATTCAAATATAGGATGAACAAAAAAAAAAGCCACCAATTCAAATGCAATTTGTACTAATTTCTGTTACTTAGTGTGAATGTTTAGCTTGTTAAAAAAAAAAAGTTTCAAAATGATATATTTATTGAAAATTCTAATGAAAAAAAAAAGATAAAATAATACTGGTTTTTGAGCAACAAGATCTTTCCAGGGCAAACTTTTGTTTTTCATAGATTTCTAAATAATAATTCCACTGAGACTGTAATTAACATCTTCTAAAAAGAAAAAGTGTTTCTAATAGCTGGGGCCATTTTCAAAACAACAGATCATCTTTTGATTCAGTTCAAATAAAAATCACAATATGGTTTACAACATGAATCTGACTTTTGTAAGGAGTACCACCTTTGCAATACTTATTTAATACTAATTGATCTTAATCCAATCAAATAGTTTTGTTTTCTTGGTCCCAGAACTCTTTACTTTCACCAAGTAGACAGAAACAAGTGGATGTAAAACCTAAGTCTACTTGTCTCTCATTTGCTCAACAGAATGAACATGTAAGCAGACAAAAAATGTTTTTAATAATCATTGGATCGTAATGACTAATTCAGCTATACAAATCTATATCAATGACTTGTAAGCTACCCTAAAGAGTCAAACTAATCAGACAGAAATATAAGCAAAAACAGTGACAGATAAATGCAGAAGAACTACCAAAAAGAATAATAATTTCATCAGTTTGTCATAATAAACTGAATAAATTTAACATTTTGTTTGTGATAGCTGTCTCAAAACAAATATAAAATAATTTTTAAAAACCCACTATAAACATAAAAACCAGAAGGTTGAAGATAGTATGCACAAATGCAATCCAGGCATTTAAAGAATAATAAATACCCATGCATCCGTTTAACAACACTAGTTGTTTTTTTTAAATATTTTTCAGGTTTATATTTCATGTCTTTATTGATGCATTACAGCATCAGATTTATAAATAAGGAAGCATTAAAAACAAGAGTATCATTGAGAGAAAAAAGATGAGTTTTTTTTTGGGGGGTTAGGCTTTTACGTTTCACGTCAAACTAACAAATTTAGTTTATCAAAAAGGCAGCATTATGTTTGGCTTTTAATATTTAAAATGTTAACAAATGCTAAGTTTGAGTAAAAATATGGCCTAGACATATATCATCATAGTAAATGAGCTAGTCCCACCGTTTTATTAAACATAATACATATTTGGGTCGTTTGATGTTTTTTTTTTTACCATATATAAATCACCTTCAAATTGCTAGGAGACCTGATTTAAGTGATGAGACAACAGAGATATAATACTAAATGTGTGTGTAGACAATTTTAGTAGCTGTAAGCTAGAGTGTTGTTTTTTTAAACAAAAATCCTTCACAGCATTAAAACTTCCTTCAATTAAATAAAAATAAGTATGTTAATATATATAGCGAGAGAGATATATATAAATATTTACAAATATAATAATAATGCATTTGCGCTTATGCCCAAAATGCTGAGGTTCAGAAAGTTGATAAGATCTTAAATTCCAAAAACTTAATTTAGTACACCTTCAATGTTTTATATTTTGAAGTTTATGGTATCCATGCATTTGTCTTTTTTTTTCATAGATAAATGTTACTAGTGAAAGAGTGTTCACTACTGACTCTCTATAATCTTATCAATAAGATGAGGTAAAAGGTTCAGACTGAGGTATAACTCTTGTTTTGTTTTCCATGAGGCTGCAAATTTCCTGAGCAGCTAAATGAGGTATTTTCTGGTTGCGTATTGTCTACATTTTGAGACTTCTACCATCAAGCAATGTTTGGAGGACTCGGTGGCGGACGAGGAGGGGAAAATGCAACTGCTGTTTTACCCTCTAACTGCCTGAATAAGATGCTGCCTAGACCATTCGACAGATTCTCTCCTCCTTCCTCTATGCTGCTGCTGGTGTTTATGGCCTCTGCTGTGGTAGTTGCTGAACCTGGGCCTGCTGCCTGTAGATTCTGATGGTGTGGCAGAGTTTGTGAAGAGAGATGGGGTGGAGGAGGAGGTGGTGGTAGATCAGAATGCTGACGCACACCTCGCTGATGCTGGCGATGGCCATTGTGAGGCCTGTTACTGTTGAATAGATTCCTGCTGCTTAAATGTGGTAGCTGCTGAGAAGGTGGGGGTGATACTGACTGGGTAGAAGCCACAAGCACTGCTGAAGGATTATGGGATATTCTATCTTCCCTTCGTCCAGTTGAACTTAAGTCTTTAGACTCGGATAATTCAGGCACACTTGTTTTCAATGATGTACCTGTTTTTGGTGACAGCGAGTGATTTTCACTGCTCTGGATTCCTATGTGGGATTTGACTTCACTGCCATGACCAGAATCTCGATCATTAGCTGAATCATCATCATAGCAACCCTCTCCTGCCTTCTTTTTCTCCTCAATAGAATCCCCTAAAAGCTTAATTGCTGCACCTGTTGAGCTGTCAATAAAAACACCCCCAAATTCATCTCCTTGCCTTCCGTTCTCCCAGGTTCTTTGTCTATGTAAGCTGTTTCCCCCAGGTGAACTAGCCGGACTTGAGCCACTCAGATGGTGCTCTCCACATGGCATGCCTGCACGCCTGCACCCTGTTCCACTATCTTCACTGCTGTGATCTCCCTGCTCTTCATCTATTCTATCAATGTCATCTAAAGTTGACATAGGCACCATCTCCATACTATGGCTTCCAGCTGTAGGCACTGGAGATGTAGTCACCATCAATAACTGCAGCTCCTTAAAAAGAACAAATAAACAAATCTTGTAATCTCTTGACATACAAATAATATATTTTTAATCAAATATAATTTTTATCATTTATATTTAATGCAATAGGATGTTCTCGTGTGGAGTTTTTGATCTCCCATCGAGCGCCTCCCCAGGTGGCGGATAGGGGAATGCCCTCCAGATATGGTGGGTACCGGGGAAATAAAATACCCGGGGTGGACCAAAATCAAACCTGCTGCCTTGCAGGAAGTGGAGGGATCCACAAAGGCTAGGGCACCTTACCCAAAAATAAAGGCAGCTATCCAGAGAGCTGAAAGGGGCAGCCCCTCAGATGGTTATGCACAGGGCTAACAACTCTGTCATATAAAAAAAAATTGTTACGAAAGCCTATACACACAAGAAAACCCGGACAGATCTCAACGGAAAACGACCTAGGCCTGGAAAAGGACATGATTTTTGTTTTGCGACATGGAATGTGCTAAGCCTTTATAGAGCAGGTGCGCTTGCCCAACTGACTGAAGTGTTAAAGAAATATAGGATACCCCTTATAGCCCTACAGGAAATCAGGTGGAAAGACTCAGACATTATTAGAACCAAGGAGTATACTATATTTTATAGTGGTGGAAGCACTAACAACCTAGGTACTGGATTTGCTGTTAAAAAGGAAATGGTAGGTTATGTAATAGGATTCAAACCTGTAAGTGATAGACTCTGCTCACTACGTATGAAAGGACAATTCTTCAACATATCATTTATCAATGTTCATGCCCCTACTGAAGATACAGATGATAACACAAAAGAAGCCTTCTATGATGGCCTGGAAAGAATTTATGATGAAACACCAAAGCATGACATCAAAATAGTCCTAGGAGATTTCAATGCAAAAATTGGGAAAGAACCAGCATTCAGACCAACCATTGGCAAAGAAAGCTTACATGAAGAGACTAACAATAATGGCATAAGATTAGTGGATTTTGCATCAGGAAAAGGAATGTCTATTTGCAGCACAAAATTCCAACATAAGAATATTCACAAGGTAACCTGGATCTCACCTGATGGCAACACCCAGAACCAAATAGATCACATACTCATAGATAAGAGGCATGGATCAGATATACTAGATGTAAGAAGTTTCAGAGGAGCAAATGCTGATTCAGACCACCTACTAGTAAAAGCTAAACTTAGACAAAGAATAAGCACCATACACAATTACCAAAGAAAGAGAGCACAGCAATATGATAGTCAAAAACTCACAAAGGATCCCCTTGTGGCAGAAACATATAGAAATGCACTCCAAACGCAACTAACAACATTAGAAAATGACAGCGAAAATAACATAAATGAGCATTGGGAAATAATAAAGCATGCTATCAAAAGAACAGCAGAAGAGGTAGTTGGCTTTAAACAAAAGAACGAGAGATTTGGATGGTATGATGATGAATGTAGAAAAATTATAGAAGAGAAAAACAATGCTCGGATGATAATGCTACAGAGAGAAACCAGAAACACAAGACAACAATACAATGAAGCAAGAAGAAGGGCCACAAAAGTTGTGAGAAAGAAAAAACGTGAATGGGAAAAGGCCAAGATTACTCATATTGAGGAACTAGCAAAGGAGCGAGATATGAGAGGAATGTATATGAAAATTAAAGATGAAAAGAACGGATTTCAAGCTAGATCACACATGTGTGAGAATAAAAATGGTCAGCTTATTATGGAAAACAGCAGGGTCATTGAGAGATGGGCTGAATACTTTGAGGAGATTCTAAATACCACTGAAGATGGAGACAATGGAGAATATGAACTGCCATACGGAGGACCAGATCCCTTAGTGAACCCACCAACACTCATTGAAACATCAGAAATAATAAAGACCATGAAGAATCACAAAGCACCAGGAGAAGACCAAATTACAGCAGAACTAATTAAATTTGGAGGGAAAGACTTACATTCCCAAATACACAGACTAATATCAAGAATTTGGGAAGAAGAAGTAATACCAACAGAATGGGAAACTGCTCTTATAACCCCAATACACAAAAAAGGATCCAAGCTTAAGTGCAGTAATTACAGAGGAATATCTCTACTAAATGTGACTTATAAGATCCTATCTAGGCTTATAACAAAGAGGCTTGGAAAATATTCAGAAGAAATCTTAGGTGACTACCAATGTGGTTTCAGACCCAATAAATCCACAACTGATCACATCTTCACACTAAGATGTATACTAGAAAAATGCCATGAATACAACATACCAATCCACCAACTCTTTGTAGACTATAAAATGGCTTATGACAGCATCAGAAGGAAATATTTATATGACACCCTACAGGATTTTGGAATACCTAACAAGCTGACAAGACTTATACATATGACATTAAACAACTCAAAAAGTAAAGTCGTAATACAAGGAGAACACTCACGGGAATTTAGGATTAAACGAGGATTAAGACAAGGTGACTCACTTTCCTGCATGCTTTTCAATCTGACACTGGAGAGAGTTATAAGAAATATACATATAAGCACAAGGGGAACTATTACTAACTATTTCAGGAGAGAAAAAACGGGTCTGCAACCAACAGGGACAATATACAGCCAACCTCTACAATACCTTGCTTATGCCGATGACATTGCCTTATTGGGTAAAGAAACCTCTGACATCGCTAGAGCCTTCACACAACTAGAAGAAGCATCTCGACCAGCAGGACTTGAGGTCAATGACAGCAAAACCAAGTACATCTCAATGACAAGAAACAATCAAACAGAGGAACCATATATCAAAATCAAAGACCACAAATTTGAAAATGTCCAAACTTTCAAATATCTAGGAAGTACAATTGATTTCAAAAATGACCTACTAACAGAAATAAAAGAAAGATTAGCAGGAGGCAACAGAGCATTTTATAGCACCCATCATTTACTCAAGAGCAAATCAATTTCAAGGAAAACCAAGAAAATAATATACAAAACCATCATAAGACCAGCAGTAATGTATGGAAGTGAGACCTGGACACTGACCAAGACATCTGAAAATTTACTCAATACTTGGGAACGGAAAATCCTCAGAAAAATCTATGGTGCCATACAGGATGAAACAGGGTGGAGGACACGCACCAACCATGAGATTTATCAACTATATGAGGACCCACCAATAGTGACAGAAATAAAAAAGAACAGACTACGTTGGGCAGGACACCTTGAAAGAATGCCAGATAACAGGGGAGCGAAGATTGTATACCGTCAAAAACCAAAAGGCAGGCGACCCAAAGGCAGACCCCGAATGCGTTGGATTGATGATGTGGAAGCTGATCTGCAACAGCTTGGGGTTAGAGCGTGGAGACGAAAGGCCCAGGAGAGATCCGAATGGAAGAATGTGTGCAAGCAGGCCAGAGCCCTTCAAGGGCTGTAGCGCCACTGGGATGGATGGATGGATGGCAATAGGATGTTAGTAACCAGCTTTAAAAACTTTCATATAAGAAGCGCTCATTGTGTATCATTCAGGATAGCACAAGCAAGGTGACTTTTTTTATAGTGAAAACCAGATGTGCAAAACTATTTTTTGTTTCTGAAAATTTTTTAAAAGAAAGTATCAGTACTGTGGTGTATAAATACAAGGGAAATTGAATATTGTTAAAGCTTGCTTTTATTCTGAAGGTATTTAAAGTATACATTTCTTTATATTTATATATGCTACAAAGAGCAGGGTGCCAGGACATCCGCTCTATTATCAGCAGCAGACGCCTTGGCTGGCACAGCCACGTTCGCAGAATGCCAGTAGGTAGACTACCACAAGATATACTGTATGGCGATCTTATTGAAGGCAGAAGAGCCACTGGTCGCCCACTTTTACGGTATACAGATGTGTGCAAACGTGACATGAAGCTATTTAAAATCGACACTACAGCTGGGAAAAAGTAGCACTGGATAGATCCACATGGAAAGAGAGCATAAGAGAAGGGTCTCGAATTGCAGATGCCATACACAACAGAAGCAGAAAGAAGGCTGAAAATGCAGCTCCGCCTGGTGATTTTATATGCCCAACCTGCAACCACAGCTGTGTATCAAGGATTGGCCTCTTTAGCCACACAAGAAGTTGCATAGGGAAAAGATCATCTCACGAGACGTAAAATGCCACAGAAATATTGTATGAAAACTTTCTTTAGGATTTAGATGGTAACTTTTCTAACCAGAAATAGGTGTTATTGGGTTAATGGAAATAATTCCACATTAGGAGAATTATTTTCTCTACAGGAACTTTAATTACAGAAAAAGCATTGATGATACTAAATAAAGAGAGAATAAAAAAAGGAAAGATTTCCTAAAATGAGAAAGTAGTAAGATGCAAAATTAACAAGTATAAGTACCACAGCTCATGCCTTTCACATATTTTGCTGTTGACTCTAAGAGTCCAATGTGTAATAAAAAAAAAAGCTTGCTGAAAGGAAAACTGCTCTATCACTTGAAAGAAGATTTTATCATTTTACAGATATGAGGATTTTATAAATAAAGACAAAAACTTTTGCAGATATTACCTCAGAACTAATGCAACTGTTAGGATCTCCAGATCGTGAAATGACTATTTGACCATGTGACTTATGGTTTGTTTTTATAATACCATTTGATCGAAGACCATTTTGTATTATCAAACCAGGTGGACCTTTAGAGTCAGACTGCTCATTTTCAGACAACTAAAAAAGAACAAAATAATAAGATAATTTAATGGAGCATTTTAGAAACAAAAAAAAAAAAGAAAAACAAAGTGAGGCTTTGAAATTATATAAATAAATCATCTTAGCATTAGTTATATATATGCCTTTTGGAAAACAGTACATAAATCCTATAGAATTATGTCAGTACATAATATGAATCAATGGTAGTTGACTTATTGTACAGAATAGATGAGTACTGTAATACTGAAACCATTTAGT
Source organism: Biomphalaria straminea (assembly GCA_021533235.1). Lineage (NCBI taxonomy): Eukaryota > Metazoa > Mollusca > Gastropoda > Planorbidae > Biomphalaria > Biomphalaria straminea. Next base: position 16,423,254 of record JADKLZ010000003.1, on the reverse strand, counting down.
TTAGTTTTAGTTTTAGGCACATCGGCACAGTATAGGCCATGTCGTGCCCGCAGTCCATTAAGGACTACTCTCCCTCTATAAAAACAGGGGCCAAGGTCCATATAATTAACTCCTTAAAATCAAGGTCTATTTACAGTTAAAATAGTACAGTTAAAAATTTTAAATATTTGATAAAAATGTAGTGTAAATAGTATGTAACTAGAGTCTCACAAATCAGATCCTAGCAGACAACCCCACCTCCCGGATAAAGCCCAGTATCTTCCCAGGATCGACACTATCGAACAGTGTTTGTAAGTCAATGGCACTAATGTATTTTTCCCTGACATCCTGGTATCTGGGGCAGCCAATAAGGATATGTTCCACAGTGAGGCGAGAATCACAACACTCACAAAGTGGGGGCTCCTCTTTCTTCAACACAAAAGAGTGTGTGATGTAGGTGTGGCCAATCCTAAGTCTAGACATGGTCGTGCTACCACACCTTGTCAGACCCTTAGATGTGGGCCGCCACCGTACATCCGCCACGATCTGCCTGAGTTTGTTGTGAATCTCAGCCTCCCAACGGTCCTGCCACTTTTGATAGGTGGCAGTGGCAATACTTTGTCTCAGGTCCGAGTAGGGAATTTGGGTTCCTGACACTGTTTGATTTAGGGCTCTCTTTGCTTCTCTGTCTGCGGCTTCATTTCCCTCTATGCCTACATGGGAGGGGACCCAGATGAAGGTGACATCCCTATGGCTGGCTGTTATTTGGTCCAACAGCTTTAGGCACTTATGAACCAATGGAATGTCAGTCTTCATCCGCCCCAAAGCTTGCAATGCAGATTTGGAGTCGGAGCAGATAATAAATTTTCTCCTTTCGGATGCATTAACGGCCATAAGTGCAAGCGACAGTGCATGCAATTCGGACGTAAAGATGGAGCATCCATCAGGGAGTCTACAGGAGATTGTTTTGCTCCGAAAGGAGCAGGCACATGCGACCTTTCCATCCATTTTGGATCCGTCAGTGTAGATGGTGCCACAATCTCCGTAGCTCTCCTGCAGTTCCCTAAAGTGGACTTGTAATAGGGTTGGGTCTGTGTTTTGTTTTTTTAAATTAAGGAGGGATAAATTTAATTTGGGTCTACTAGTTAGCCAGGGAGGGTTTTGTGGGGTTTCTATTTTAGAAATTTGGTCAATGGGTGGGGTTAAATTTTGGACGGATTCTCTCATTCGAAGGCCTAACGGCTGTATGACGTTAGGCCTTCGAATGTATAGTTCAGCATCTGTGGGATGGAATACGGGGTCAAAAGCAGGGTTGGTAGGGTTGGATTTTAGCTTTACTATGTACTGCATTGCAAGCTTTTTCATCCTTATGTCCATGGGGAGCTCTCCAGCCTCCACATGTAGACTTGGAATTGGTGACGTGCGGAACGCGCCGAGACAGAGACGCAGGGCAGCATTTTGGATTAGTTCCAGTATCTTTAGATATGACTTCCTTGCTGCTCCATATATTATGGATCCATAATCCAACTTGGATCGGATTAGGCTTCGATACAGCAGCAGCAAGGTGTCTCTGTCAGCCCCCCAGTCCGTATGGCTGAGTACTCTAAGTATGTTTAATGACTTTTGACATTTTTTCCTAAGTTCCTTAATGTGGGGGAGAAAATTAAATTTGGAATCAAGGGTGAGGCCTAAAAATTGTGTGTTTTTTACAACGGGGATTTTCTTTTTGTATATAAATACTTCAGGATCTGGGTGGAGCCCCCTTAGATTACAAAAATGCATACTAACTGTTTTGGAGTCCGAAAATTTAAAACCATTATCATTTGCCCAATTTTGAATTTTGTTTAAATTTAACTGTAACTTTCTTTCTAAGGTGTTCATATTTTTTCCATAAGTAAGAATGACAAAGTCATCAACATACAGAGAGCACTCTATGCCAGGGGACAGGGCATTTATGATGCTGTTAATATTGATGTTGAACAGGGTGACTGACAGTATGCTGCCCTGGGGTACGCCCATTTCCTGTTCAAAAGTGTCAGAGACAGTGTTACCCACTCGAACCCGAAATTCTCGGCCCTTCAAGAATTCTGATATAAAGCAGGGAAGGTGTCCCTTAAGCCCCATAAGCTCCAGGTCACGTAGAATGCCATGTTTCCAGGTCGTGTCATAGGCCTTTTCTATATCGAAGAATACAGCTACAAGATGTTCTCGTCTGAGTAGAGCATTTCTGATGTAGGCTTCCAGCCTTACCAGGTGGTCGGTTGTTGTCCGCCCCTGCCGGAATCCGCACTGGTATTTGGAGATCAAGTTGTTCCTCTCAAGGTACCAGACCAGCCTACTGTTTATCATTCTTTCCATGGTTTTGCAGATGCAGCTTGTTAGTGCTATTGGTCGGTAGTTAGCTGGGTCAGAGCCGTCTCTTCCCGGTTTAGGTATCGGTATAACTGTGGCTTTCCTCCAGCTGTTTGGGAAAGCGCCTGTTTGCCACACACAGTTATAGACCCCTAGCAGGACTGCCAATGAGGGTTCGGGAAGGTGCTTGAGGAACTGGTAATGAATTTCATCTTCTCCAGGTGCTGTGTCATGTGACTTGTCCAGCGAATCCCTCAGTTCCTCGAGCGAGAACGGTTTGTTGTAGTCTTCATTATTCTCTGACCTGAAGTCAATGGGATGTCTTTCCTCCCTGGTTTTGACTTTTTGGAACTCTGGCGTGTAGTGTGCAGTGGATGATTTTTCTGCTATTGAGGATGCAAGGCAGTCAGCTATTTCTCTGGGGGACGTGACAGTTCATCCTTGGTTTTTCAAATGCCCTATTGCATTTGATTCTTTCCCTTTGATTCGCCTTACTGCCTTCCAAACCGCTCTAGCAGAAGTTTTGGCATCCAGACTGCCGACAAAGCTTCTCCAGGAATTCCTTTTGGCTGACCGTATCATTTGTCTAGCCTTTGCTCTAGCTATCCTAAATAGCTTTAGGTTTTCCTGGGAAGGATTCTTTATGAATGCAGCCAGTCGTTTTTTCCTATCGCCAATAGCACTTTTACAAGCTGTGTCAAACCATGGTTTGCTGGGCCGTTTTGGATTTGCGGAGGTTAGGGGGACAACTGTCCTGGCAATGTCGAGTAGCTTGGTAGCAAAATTATCAGCTGGGTTCTGCTCATCGAGGATACTTTCTGTGATATCCTCTGAGCATCTTTTTTGGAATTGCTCCCAATCTGCCTTGTTCAATTTCCACCTCTGAAGTCGTCCCATTGAGGGGAGATTGTTAGTAATGATGATTGGGAAGTGGTCACTTCCCAGTAGGTCATCACTAACTGACCATTTGAAGTCGTCCAGAAGTCCGGGGACGCATACGGTGAGTCAATGCACGTGACGGATCCAGTTCCTGGGTGCAAGTAGGTCGGTGATGCATCATTGAGTATGCATAAATCATGTTGGAGGAAGATATCCTCCAGCATACGACCTCTTGTGTCAGTACTGTTGGATCCCCACATTGTGTTATGAGCATTGAAATCCCCAAGGATAATATAAGGCCGAGGGAGCTGCCTCAACAGGTCCTCCATACTTGCTGGGTCCAATGGAGCGCCTGGTGGTAGATACAGGCTGCAGCAAGTGATAACCTTGTGTAAAGTTATCCTAGCTGCTACGGCCTGTAGTGTGGACTGTAGTTCTACCCTCTCATGGGGGATGTTGTCCTTCACAAGGATACAGACTCCACCTGATGCTCTTTCTGCATCCTCAACATTCCTGCTGTAAGCAATGTAGCTTCGGAAATTGATGCTATCTTTCAGAAATGTTTCCTGTAACAGACAGCTACAGGAGCCTCAGAGTCCATCAGTAGCTGCATTTCTTCGTAATTGGCCTTGAGGCCTCTACAGTTCCACTGTACAATTCTGGAATCCATGGCTTATTCTAGATGACCTACTTGGAGCTATTAGGCTTCGGGGGGCCCCCGGAGGGGGTTCCCTTTATTCTTGTGACTTTTTTGGACTTCTGCTTGGTTGGAGAGGAGGACACCCCTCTTCTGGGGGGAGTCCTTCTCTCTGGTGAGGAGAGATCCCTCTGGTTAGAGCGGAGGCTACATCCTCCTCCCTCACCTCGGGCATCCTCTCCGTTTTGAGTTCTCCCCTTAGGGAGTTTGTCAACCTCTGATTCACTAGAGGTTGGGGTGTCTGACTGGGTTCTCTGAGGAAGCCTGTGTCAGACATGGTGACTCCGGGTTCTCCCGGAGTGTTGGTTTGGACATGCTGTTCAGTCTCCATGCTCTCATCAGCGAGCACAGAGAATCTATTGTTTAGCATGACCACAGGGCTTTCTGATTTCTTTGGAGGAGAGTTCTTGGACGGAGTTGGTGTTTTCTTCTGAGTTGGAGGAGGAGGAGGGGGTGGGGTCAATGTGTCCGTCTGTGTGGCTATGGATCTCCCTATCTTAGCCGCAGCCTACGTCTTTGTCAAGCCGAATTGGCCCTTGGGTAGGGCCAGCACAGCTGATTTCGCCTGGCTGAAGGTGCATCCATTTCTTGCCTTGTACTCCTGCACGGCAACCTCCTGTTTCCACACAGGGCAGTCCTTGGAGTAGGCTGAGTGGCCAGCTTGACAGTTCGGGCATTTGAACTGGGCTGTGCAGCCCTTGTCCTCATGACCCTCTCCGGCACATCTAGCACACACAGTGTTCCTCTTGCAGACTGCCGCGCCGTGTCCATAACCCTGGCACTTGAAGCACCTCATAGGGTTAGGAATGTAGGGCCTCACTGGAACTCGTAGGTATCCTGCCTTCACGTGCTCTGGCGGTGTCCTAGTTCCGAATGTGAGGATAATAATGGCGGTCTTGACCTCCTCACCATCCCTGCGCCTTGTAATGCGCCGGGCATGGGTGACTCCTTCAATACCCTCCACTATTTCCTTCTCGGAACATTCCAGTAGGTCCCTGGAGCTGAATACACCTCTGCTGGTGTTCAGACTCTTGTGTGGCATGACTTCCACTTGGAGATCATAGAGTCTTCTGCATTTTAAAAGCCCATCAGAGTGTATCTTGCTTTCCACTTCTACGAGTAGTTACATAATCTTGTGTAGCTTAGATACACTCTTAGGCTCTCCCACTACCGACTTGAGTCCCTTGTAGATAAAAAAAAGGGCTCAATTTCGTCAGGCTTTTCCCCTCCTCTGTGCACCTGACCACCAGAAATGATGGCCAGGTAGGACAGCTTTTTGTGGCCTCCTCCTTTCTTGTCTCTATGCGACGTTTCTTGCCAAGACATGGGTCTGTGGCAAGTAATGTTTTTTGGGTTTTTTTATCCATAGAAAAAAAATAATGTTTATTCAGCACCTGTGCTCCCCACCCGCCATCGAGTCCAACAGGGGGACAGGCCACTCGGATGTCCAGAATGAGCCCGCCAGGGCTACACAGGTGTTATACTCAGTCAGCTGCTGCATCGGACATGTGTCTGATATAGTAGCTGGCTGATTGACCCTCTAGCCACCGCCCTCCAGCATAGGTCGAGGACCTATGCTGGTAGCTCGGCGTGACCAGCCGGTTGACCCAGAGCAGGCCTTCTGGGCCTGAGGTCTAGGGGAACTCGGAGCCAAAGTATTGTATTGCGGTGATCCATCCTCAGATAGTCGCCCACTCAAACACCAGGATCTCTTTATCCCCCCTTACCCGTCGCAGTCCACGGCAAACAGACTGGTCCAGGACATTGTGAGGTTTTAGAAGATAAGGAGACAGAGTGATGGTTAATGAAGGCAGACTGAGAGTAAGAGGAGGCAGACAAAATGATAGAAAAGAAGTAGGGCACTTTTGAGCTCCAAATGTGCTAAGGAAAGAGGAGCGCAGTTTAACGTCATGTCTCAGGGACGCAATACTGAAACCAATTAGATCTAGTATTTTTCACAAAATACAATAATTCCTGCCCTATCATGCACAATAAATGATGGACAAAGTTTAAAAAAAAAATTGTGCAATTACTTTCTGTAACATTGGGGTAGATTCTGGAGAATGACTATTGTCATGACCAAAGTCACCAGAGCCATTGCCTTGAGTAATGTGAGCATGTCCATTGCCTGGTTTCTGCCCAGATTGGTGATTAGAAAGTGAAGAGATGTGGCCATTGCCTCGATATATTGGAGCATGATTAGAGTTGGGATCCAATTCTCTAGAAGCAGACCTAAAGAATATACAAATCAAGAAAACCCTTTTTTACACTAATATATATACATACATATTATGTAAAGTAAAGATTCCTTTTCAGACCTTGTGGTCTATAGGGCAGATGATGTAAAAATCAAGAAATATATTTATACAGCACTGATACTGTCTACTGAAATGCAAAATACAATGTCTGCCAATATACTTATTTGTTTTTATCTCCAGGAACTAGTCTTAACATGAAGGTGAACAATAAATTTAAATTAATAATACTTTCTAGGTGTTTATCATTGTATTGAAGAACTTTCTAATCATAATTTTTTTTTTAATCCTGATTTTACCCCTATGTTTCAGACTGAGTTTATTGAAATGATGAAGCAGATTGTATGGTTTAATTAGCAAACACAAGAAATATCAATAGGCCTATAGATTTTCCCTAGCAGTTACATTAACAGCTTTTTGAAGAGAAAGTATTAATGAAAATGATTCTTACCTACGCTTCCAACAGTAAACTGACATAAAGATTAAAAGTGCCAGGAGGAAGATGCCTACTACAATGCCCACTATGAATGCAACACTGCTTTTTTGTTGCACTGATGATATATCAGGAGGAGCTTCTGAAATTCGAATAGGTAATGAATTGATTTCCAAGTGATTTATGACAAAAATGAGTCATTCTGTACTAAAACATTTTGTGGAGCTGAAAAATACTTCAGATAAAGAGACAATTAAATAGATATAAAAAAGTAAAACAAAAAGTTCAAACCATAGTGAGAAAATGGAGAGTTGATTTCTAGTTATAGTATATTTCAAATAATGAGTACATATAAGGATGAATGATAGCAAAAAAAAAAAATGTTATACATAAGATGTAAAGTTTCCTTTTCAGACCTTGTGGTCTATAGGGCAGATGATGTAAAAGTCATCTGTTTCTGTGGCCTAGGGTTAACGAGGGTGTCATGTGGCCAGCACAACGACCAGCTGTCTTTACTTTTCCCTAACTAATGTTAGGTACCCATTAGAGCTGGGTGGACTCAGAGGCGCCTGAAGATTCTGAAATAAATAATCCCATTCTTCACCAAGGTTCAAACCCCAGACCCCAGTTTGGAAGCCAAGCACTTTATCCCTCAGCCACCATTCCTCCTATACATTAGATGGCAGCATTGTTATGTGTATAATTGAAACTGGTCTGTAATGGATATAAAATTCTTTAGCTTCCACATAACCATCATTACTAAAAGTAACAAAACAAAAACTTCTATTTAGCTTAGGTTAGAAGAAGTGTCCTCTGTTTGGGATCTCTTCCTACTCTAAAAAAAAACTAAGAAAACATTAAGAAACTAAAGTTAGAGATACTTAAGGACAGAAGACTAAAAAGTAAAAAGTAAAAAAGAAATAAAAAAAAAAAGATCCAAAACTTACAATCATTATTAATTAAATACTCAGGACACAAAGACAAAGGGACATTTCTTATCTAGGACAAATTCATATCAAGTACTATTTCTTTACTAGTGCCATTAGATCATTAGTTGCCGGAATCCCAACCAATGGCATGGATGATATTAAGTCACTAGTTAACAGGCATGACTAGGGTTCAACACACAGATAGTATAGGATAAAATAATAATCTTTGAAGGACCACCTGTAAATCATAAGCACCCTCCACCCCTGTCATACTTAATACAAAATATTGCAATTTTTTAAAACTGATCCAACAAATACAAGTTTGGACTTTTAGTTAAAGGGTGATATTACATGTTTATAAAGCCTTTCCTGACAATGTCATTGTACACAGCTATGCTACAGTGAAACAAGCTTTTGTCTCTGTAACTTATTCAATACACACACAAAACTTTTCCTATTGATGATCAGCCATCAAAAATATCCAGATAGCAGCAGCATCGAGTTTAGAATGACCTTAATTCATTTTTCTTCCATGAAAACAGAAATATTCAGAAATCCTACATTTTTTTTACACTATTGTTTGTATGATGAGCCTTGTTAAAGAAACATTGTGAAGGAAAACAATGAGCTAAGTAGGGACTCATTTTGAAATCAACTGTTTGTTAGGTTCTGTTCAAATACTTACCTGTGTTCAAGGTGGGTGGAGCACAGAAATGCACAGTATCATAACATTTGATGACAACACTTTGGTTGTCAGAGTGCAGGCCCTCTCCAGCTGCATTCACAGCAGCCACTTTAAAGAAATAGGTCCCTGGTTCAAGGTCAGCTACTGAAGCAGATTGTACTATTTAAAAAAAAAGAAGTTTGTGTTAAAAAAGGTGGTCTTTTACAATGAAATTAGTGTTTTACATAAGTGTCATCAATATTTCAATACAGCCAATAGATGCTTTATTAGATGGTTTTCTCTAATACAAATCTGATAGCCAACATCATTTATAAAACACAAAACTTTTTATAATAATTTTTTCTCCCTATATTATACTATAGAATATATAGTATGTAGGCCTATATTACCCCCTTCTCACCCCAAAAGTTTAAATAATTTTGACTATTTCGGGAATGCATATAGCTAACAATAAATGTGTAGTATGTCTTCTTCATTGTCATGGATTTGAACCCAAACCCCCCACTATCCACATCACTATCCTATGGGTGGGGGGGTTGGGGCTTAAATTCTGAGGGAACATCAAAAACATATCAAACCTAGAAACTATGAAAGGTCAGCTTCCTACCTGAGACCATGATATGGACATGCTTCCCCACCCCCATAAACTGTAGGTGACTTGTGCAAAATGCCTAGGATGACATATATCAATTTCCCCTTTTTTTGGTTGGAGGTACTATATATTTAATAAATATTTTTTTATGTACTAAAAATTGCATTGATTATTTTTTGTCAGTGTTTCAATTTGTTTTAAAAATTAAAACCACACACTCATTATAATCTTTGTGATATAAAAATAATTACACAACAAACTTAAATCTCAAATCTTATGGACTAAAATAACTATTAGTTTTACATTAAAAAAAAATACTTTTGAACAAAACACACACATACAAAACATAGTTGTGTATCATTCTTTTATAATAAAATGAAGAAATATAATTGTGCCAAAATGTCCTGCATTAAAGCAGCATCATGACACACCATAAGACCTATTTATAGCAACTGATCAACAAAATTGTCACACATGCAAACAAATCAGATTAGGACAACACATACTATGAAGAAGTTAGGATCTAAATTAGAATTTTAATTGAGAAAGTAAGTATAGCTTAGTAAATTCCACATAAACAACACAATGTTAAAAGATATCCTTTTTCAAAGCCATCAATTTTTTGTTCCTACTCAATGACATATCAACTTTGTCTTATGTTGAGATACTTTTGTTCATATTGTATTTGAATAGCAGAAAAAAGTGAACATCTTGAAGAGCACATCAAAATTTTACAATCTTTTCAGTAACACAAGGTTAGAAACATAATTGATGATGGTGATGAATAAGAATACACTTGAATCTTCAAAGGACTGTTGAGATTTAAGGTTATAGATAATTGTTTTAAATTGTTTTAAAGATTTTTTTTTATGAAAAGAAGATTTTAAAATGTTGACAATGTCCACACCTTTTTTATCTTCTGCAATTTTTTCGGTTATAGTCTTCCAAGACATTTGGGCAGGTTCAGAAATTTCCTTGCTGTACAAAATGTGATAGAATGTTACATCTCCATGAGGTTCAGCAGGAGGAAGCCATGTCAACATCACTGTTCGAGCATTGTTCAATTCAACGGTCACATTGAGTGGTGGTGATGACACTGACAGAAAAAAAGTGGACTCATGTCTACATAATTAACTAAACATATTGTTTAGGTGTGGCTAAAACATTAGGAATGGTAGTAGACTTATCTCTTCACACCTGTTACCAAAACAAAATGGGTCAATGTGGCCAAAATCAACGTTTTGATACAAAGTTTTTTTTTGCAGAAATCAGAAGTTTTTTGGAGAGCTATAGTCATAAAAGTGCTGGGAAGTTCAATGAAAAAAGAATAAAGTAACAAGAATCAAGAATATTTTGGCATCTATATGTAGATAGCGAAAGTGGCAAAACTGGAAATTTGGGATCTATTATTTCTAGTGCTTTATTTCAGCACTATCTCTATTGATTTATTATTCTAATTTATTTCTACTGTTTCTGTACTGAGTATTGATTTTTTATTTATTTGGTGATGATTTGGTGATTCCAATTTGGGACATCAAAGTTTTATAAAAGGAATTTTTGTTTATCATTGTTTCCTAAATCCACAACTGTGGTTGGAGACTGTGTCTCTAGACTTACTTCTGGAAATACTGATTTGTATAAATCATAAAATACTAGCATCACAACATTTAATAAAGTAAACCATTGGTGGTCAATAAAAAGTGGACTCGTAATATTCGTAATATAATTATAGCTTTTCTATAGTGCTCCTTTCATGCTTATAGCATGCTCAGAGTGATATGGTCCAATCTCATTTGTGGACCAGTTGGGGAGGGGGGTATCTTGGAAAAAAGATTTTCCATGCTGCCTCAGTAAACACAGCTATGCTTGAGTCAGGTGTTGAACATCGAGCCCCCTTCCTAGGTAGCCAAGACAAGCCAAGTTCAAGAGTACTTAGCCTCTCGACCACACTTCCCAATTTCTTAATTTCTCATTATGACTGAATAATTTTTGGTGGTAAGGGATCCCAAAAAAAAAACCCCAAGAAGTTAAGATAAGTCTTTCAATGTGCAATTACCACATAAAATAAGCATACTAATAATAAAAGTAAAATAAGTGATACTTACTAGCTTCTTTTGTTTTAACATAAATCTCACTATAAATGTCATCATCGAAATTCAATGGTTGTACTCGAAACAAATATTTCGTAAAAGACTCCAAATCAGTGATGACTATAAAGTTGTTTTTGCTAATGAAAAAAAAAATAGATTAAATTTTTCAAAAAAAAAATAAATAAAGCAGTGAAGAAACTGACATAAAAGTATTTTACATGTTTTTGTTTTGTTTCTTCTTTTACTTAAATCATTCTCTGATTTCTACAAGTCCTTCAATCCCTAAGCAACACCCCACTATTTAGAGCAGAAAGTAGGTCGGAATGTCTAGTGGAAAGTTTGTTGTGTAAATATTTTACAAAGTAAGCCTAGAATCAAATTATCTTATCTAAAGCCAATGTATTGATAACAAGTTGAAAGCCTAAAAAAGTTGATAAAAAGTGTATCATCTTGTGTTTCCCATCCTTATATCAGTGATGCTCAACCTCACTCGGACGGCGGGCCATTTTAATATCCGACACTCGAGTCGTGGGCCACATGACGAAAAAGGAAAAAAAAAGAGAATTATACAAAAAACAATTTTCATTAGAAACCCGTAAATCTAGTATTTACATTAATTCATAAGAAGTTTATCCTAAACTACTTTTAAATATCCGGCTGCAAGGAAAGAAGATTGTATGTGATGGTTGAGACTTTTTTTTTTCAGTAATTCGACACTGGCGATCGGATGCATGCTCCAAATAGCTACTACTTTCCTGATTTCAAAACTGTTTTTTTTAATCGCGAATAAATACCAAAATTATGATACCGATCAAAATATTGATAGGCCCATGTCGGTAGACTCGTCAGCGGCAACAGAAAATAGACATGCAGCCAACTGATTTTCTTCTTATATTAGGTAAATATTCTCATCAGTCATCCTCTCTAGGTGTAATTTAACTATCGCCGCCTTATTTATGTATTTGCTTTCCTGAAGCTGTTTAAATGTTATGTTCTGTAAAGGGAGACACTCTTTCTTTATAAAACAAATATATTGGCTTACCATCGGTGCCAATCTATTTGCCTTAAAATAGGGAAAGATATTTTTTAAACTTTTTTTTTTTTTGGACAATGGATTTTCTACACTTTGTGCCGACGTTTCGGCGGGCCGGATAGAACAACGTCGCGGGCCGGATGTGGCCCACGGGCCGTAGTTTGGGCATCACTGCTTATATTATGACACAGTTTCAGAGAAAGAAAGGAAAATAATTTAGCTCTAAGGAAAATAATTTAATTCTGTCTTTTTTTTTTCTCAGTCATATAGCTAGGATGTAATCTTGGTCTAAATCTCCTTATCATACTATCTGAAAAACTTTAGATTGCTTTTAGGCTAGAAGTGACCTAGCTCCCTCTGTTACAGGGAGAAATATAAAGGAAGGGCTTAGGCAAAAAGAACTTTTAATTATGCATTGAAATAAGAACAAAGCTTGTCTTCAAGTCCGAAGATTAAAGAAGAGTGCATTATTTCAAGTGGCTTAGCAGCCTTCCATGCTTCAAACATAAATAAAAATAAATATCTTAAAAGGTTTCTTTTTAAAAAGCATTTAATTCTAATAACAGAGGATGTAAAAAATTTTGTTTTGAGTTGTTTTTGTTTTAACTAAGCTTATATGAATCCCTTTGTTTTTGTTTTAACTAAGCTTATATGAATCCCTCTGTCTGGTACAATGTTTGTATTCATTATTTCTCCCACACCCAATTTCCAATCTTGGATCAAGTTGATATTTTACACAATTATTTCTTTTACCTGACAAAACAAGAATTAATCTAAAAAAATAAAATATTAGTTAATTAATAATTGGAAATCAATTATTTTGTTTGGTATCAAACAAGGGAGAGATTGTACATGACAGATATGATGATATAAGTTGAATATATTTTATACTTTGTATACTGTGTATAAGAATTAGATCATCACTTAACAGTTTGAAACTAACAATAGATAACTATGAAGCCTTCTATTTTCATCAGCACTTCACTAGCACAGTGGTTAGTGTATTAGCGTGAGGTCTCAGTTGGCAATCAAGTTGTACAACTTTAAAAAAAAAAACATTTAAAAAGCAGAGTAATCTTATCCCAGATACCCTCTTTCTCTC
>JADKLZ010000003.1:16359574-16409828 GCA_021533235.1 Biomphalaria straminea | reverse complement strand
AATTGACATTTATAAATATTTTAAGGCTCAAACAATAACTATTTTTAGGGGGGCATTGTTCTGGAAATTGACTACTGATGTTCAAAATTTCATTTAAAAACTACAATTGTATTGTGAAAAAAATGTAAATAAATTTATGAATGTTTTTTTAAACTTTGTAAATAGAAACATCTGATAACAAAAGCAAATGTGATTCTTAAAATGCAAAAAAAAATAGTAACCTGGTGCACCATCCACAGGCGGCATAGTGAAAGATGTCCATGCTTGTTGGTCAGACTTTGGAAAACCAGCCTTAGTAGCAGCCAGAACAAGCACTTCATAGGTGACTGATGGTTCTAAATTAGCTGGAGCAGGAATTTGAAATTCATTTGAAAAAATTTAAAATAATAAAAAAAAATAATTTGTTTTATTTAGAACTCCAGATGTTACATTACTTTGAAAGAAAGAAAGTCAAATGACATTTACTCATGCCCACCAAGTAACATAAAACTTAACCAGGCAGTATCATTAAGCTGAAGAGACATTCTACTAATAACAAGATAACTACCCATAAACCAAACCCAAGCTGGATTTAACTGAACTAGAAACCAAGAGTAAGTAACAATATTACCCTGCAGCATCATAAACTTTTATTGGAAATTACATTAAATTAGACCAAGATAGCATTTCACTAATCCCAAATGACAAAGATGAATAACTAGATTGAAGACAAAAAAAGAAAAACTTAAAATCACTAGCTCAATCATTCAGTCAAACCAAATGTAGAAAATATAAAATATTGAAATAAAACAACCATTAAAATGCATTAAATACCTATTAGATAAGAAGTCTGATCAGCTGCTACATCATCAGGAAATTCTCCATCCCTGTCTTTTTTACGATAATAAACTTTATAACCAGTAACAATCCCTCTACTCTGGCTCAGCGTCAATGGTGTCCAACTGACTAACATGCTATTAGGTTTAGGGCTTGAAATAGTGATTGATAGAGCTGCTAGTGGAACTATTTTTGAAAAAAAAAAAAAAAAAACAATAATCCATAATTCATTAGTATTTTTATCAATGAATATAGTTTTTTTTGTTTACAACTCAAATTTGCAGCCTGTATAAAAAGAAATTGTTCCTAAGAAAACTAGAGCACTAAAGTTTGTTGGATCACCAGGACCCAATGAAACGTTAAGGTTTTGAAAAAGATATCTCTCACTTGTCAAAATGACACAACAAAGGCTCTGCCTCCCCACTTCATCCTGATTATTTAGGGGTTTGGTCACATTGTTAAAGCACAATTATGTCTATCAGTTCCTTTATGGTCACCCTTCAAGACAGCTTTAGAGGCTGACAGCACACTACCTTGAAGAATTCCTTCATGTGACCACAATTTACATATATTTTTTACTTGGCTGTTATGTCTTTGTTGAATTTCCACTCCAAATTCTAAAAGACATGAACTTCCTTGAGTCATATTGTAATCTACTGGGAGACAATTATAATTTCACTATTGGCCTACCCATTTTCTATTCCAAAGATGATTCTATAAGGGCTCCATGTTGTGGCCTTAGATAATGGAATTAGGCACCAGAGTTTATTATTAATAACACTTCAATGCTATTAAATGATTTAAACAAATAAGAATTTCATGATGGATGACTGCTTCCATTTCAATACTACCAAGAAAAAATTATTAAAAGTATTATAGTGTACAGGGTATTCAATGAAGCAGAGCAATCCATTTTCCACTGATACATCTTTTCTTTCACATAGCGCTAATGCTGATGAAGATTCCCACTCTGCTTCAAAAATTGTAGATCTATTCATCAATTCATCATTTTAATCCATTTAATTTGTAGACCACCACCTGGAATCCTTCCTTTTAATTTCAATACAGATGGGGTTCTTATGTAGTTGTTGCAGATCTATGATTGGTGTCACCATGAACATATATTTTAAATGTTTGCCTTGTTTTGCCTGATTTACCATGTTTAACAGTCTTTTCTGATTGTAAGAGAAGCAATCAACACCAGTAAATCATTTGAGCATGTCCAATGTCTCTCAAGACAGAAACCGTATGTGAATATGTATTAATATCTTTATTAGTGTACTATTAAGAATAAACAATACATTGCTTTATAAATATTTACAAAGTTACTAAGAATAATTTTTTGTTATTTTTTTCACCCTTTCTCCAATAATTTGAATTCTCTTTGAATCATTATATATTTTATAATAGATATTATCGTCTGTAATATACTTTTTAAGACAACTATTAATTATGTATTGCAGAATGGTCATCAAACTGTATTTGAATTTAGGTTAAAAATGTAGTCAGCTGTTTAATTATGACACTTGACATCAATGATTACTGGCACTTCAGATTCATGTAGAACTCAACATCATCTGATGCAGTTCTGCAGTAGGTTGGACTAAAGCAACTTTCTAGAAAGATATTTTAAAACAGGCAAACTGATAATCAAAAATAAATTATAAACATCAGCAAAAAGGCAAATGACCTACCATCTTCTGGAGTTTTAACATACTGCATCTTTGTAACTAGACTTGAGCCTGATGATGTAAAGGCAGCAATAGATACTGAGTAATTGGTGAAAGGCATCAATCCATGTAACACACAGTACTGAGTTTGACCAGGACATAACTGTTGCTGATTAGGTCGGGAGAGCTCTACAAGAACAAAATGCAAGTTAAGGTTGTAAGGCTTGTAGAGGTATAGATTAAAACATTTGTTTTAAACCTCATACCTGATGATACTTTTGCATTTCAAGATCTTTGAATATAAAACGTTTTATTTTTCCAGTATGCCATTTAGATCTCTTAGTAAACATGTAAAATTCAAAGGAATAAAAGTAATATTAACTCTTGCTACATACTTCTATTGGTTCGTTAACTGTTAAAAACAAATAATTAACTTACCAACAACCTGATAATTCACAACATAGGTTTTAATGTCTGATGCACCTGGCTGTTGCCATGTCACATTAACAGTTGTGGAGTTTAAGGGGAAAATCTTGACATTGACTGGCTGTGCAGCTGCAGCAGCTAAAATACAAATAAATTCACAGTATAAAATCTTGTAATAAAAACAACTACCACCTACACACCAATCTATTTAGATGTATACCCTACAAAATTATTATTATTATATTATTATAGCTTTTGTATAGCACTACTTTCATGCTTACAGCATGCTCAGAGCGCTTTGGTCCAATCTCATTTGCGGACCAGTGAGGGGAGGGGGTATCTAGGAGTTGGTTTTCCGTGCTGCCTTTAGGTGCTCAGTAAACACAACTCTGCCTGAGTCGGGTGTCGAACCTCGAGCCCCCTTCTAGGTAGCCAAGCCAAGCCAAATTCAAGCGTACTTAGCCTCTCGACCACGCTTCCCACAAAATTATTACTGGTAGAAAACAGGTTAGGCAATACAGTTATATGATTATCTTTTCTTCAGTGGCACACCTAACCAAGAAGAGGGGAAGAGGGGGGGGGGGCAGTCAAACTGTAAGGGACACATTTTAACCTCATTTGAGAGTTTCAATTGGACAGGAGAGTTTGTTTGACTTGGAATTGCTAAGCATAAAGAAGAAACTGCTTGAAACAATTAACTTTAATGATTTCATAAACAACATATACCATATATTTAAAGTCATTAACACAAGTCAAATCTTTTTGTCAGTGTAATTACTTACATGTAAGATAGACATTGCCAAATGCTGAACCTATATATTGTCCAACAGAGTTTTCTGCCACACAAACATAGTAACCAGAATGAGCAATTTGTTGGAAGTAGAGCACTAGATTGTTCCTTTGAGACTTGAGAAGAAAGAAAATAACATTATTGTACAGCACATAAAACAATTATTTGAAAAGTACCAAATTTGAAATAAGAGTTTCTAATCAAAGTTTTTCACATACATTGAAATCCTTAGGAAACATGGTCAGATTGTCATCTACATTTGTTCCATTATGATACCAGGTTATGACTGGAGTTGGATTACCCGACACTTTGCAAAAAAGATGTTGTGACTTTGAAACAGGAGCTGAATATGATTCTGGACCTTGTTCTACTTTGGGGGGTTCTAAAAGAAAAAAAGTTCAAAAGTTGTTGTTTACTATAAAAAAAAAAAAAAAAACATTACAGCTGAAAAAAACATATTATGATAAACAAAGTCCTTGTGTTGTGAAGCAAACTGAATGCTTAACTTTGATGGGTGTCAACTAAATTTCATTTCTAAATCAAATAATAGGACTGACCATTTAAGACCATTTTAAAAACCCAAAAGATTTTTCCTTTGAGCCTCAAAACTATTGTAAAAGATGAAAGTAAAGCAAAATTAAATTTACTTAATAGACACTAGATATATGCATTCCATTTGTTAAAACTTCCAGACCCAATAATGAGCTCACAACTTTAAAGTTACACAAATCTCTTTTTCCTCAAATGTTTCTACTTTGCAAAAGAAGGTAAAATACGCTTTAAATATACAAACCTAAGACATCCAAAATGGCAGTCCTCTTGATTGGTTCACCCTGTGCAGGGGTAATGGTGCATTCATAAAGTCCAGCATGGTCAGATGTTACATCCACAAGACGCAGATTTCCGGGACCATAAAATTGTTGAGAAGTAAAATTTTGAATTATTTCTGAAAAATCATCAAAATTTAGAAAACTTTAATACAAAAAGCATGTAAAAAAAAATTAAAACTCTTTAAAAAAAAAAAGTGCTATTTCAGTTCTATAGCAATGTTAAGAAACATATCTTCATGCTTCTGATTCTTATGAAAACACAAGTCATAAAATAGGATTAAGATTGTGTAAATGCAAATAATATGAAAATGAATAATATTAAACCTTAACAAGATTACAAAGAGAGTTTGTGTAATACACAAACTCAGAGGCGGCCCCCGTCGGAGTCGGATCTCTGTCAGATCCGCCTATTCGCAAGATGTTTCGGATGTTTCTTCTAAGTCCCTGGCTTAATTCCTGTATGCTCCCATCCTTAAACTATCGCAATATTTCTGAAAGAACAGTAAAGGTTAAATCATATTTTCAAAAGCCTTTAGTGTTTTTTTCTAACCGTTACGGACAGACCAACCAACAGACAAAACGCAAAAAAATAGGCTAATTCATTCTAATGGGGGGCATTAAACAATTTTATTTTTAAAAATCTGATTTTTTTTAAAAATTAAGAAATTAGTTTAGAATCATGTCATTTCCGGGCTTTACGCTAGTACACGAAAGTCGCTACTAAAAGTTCATTTAAAAAAATGTGCGTGATATCCACATGTCTAAAGCATTTATTATAGTAACATTTCCTCCCTTACATTTACGTAATTGTTTCAGAATTGGTGTTTTCTTATTAAAAAATCGCTTGCATAAATAATTTTATAAATTAAACGGTTTGCTTTTAGAAAACTAAAAGTAGCCGTTGCACCTAAACTTTTCAAGCCGCATTTAATGGTGAAAAAACTTTTTTCCTATCTCTTCTAGTTTTGGCGCTCTGAATGTGACAGACGGACAGACAGACAAAAATTCATTTTAAAAAATGTGCGTGATATCTACATGCCAAGAGCATTTATAATAGTAACATTTCCTCCCTTAGATTTACGTAATCGCTTCACAATTTGTGTTTTATTATTAAAAAATCGCTTGCAAAATAATTTTTATAAATTAAACGGTTTGCTTTTAGAAAACTAAAAGTAGCCGTTGCACCTAAACTTTTCAAGCCGCATCTAATGGTGAAAAAATATTTTTCGTATCTCTTCTAGTTTCGGCGCCCTGAGTGTGACAGACGGACAGACGGACATTTTGCACAAACCTAATAACGGCTTTTTCCCCTTACGGGGGCCGCTAAAAATGTCTTGCAATTTGTCTGAGCTCATGAAAAGAAAGCCCAGATTTAAAACAAATAAAAATGTCTTGCAATTTGTCTGAGCTCATGAAAAGAAAGCCCAGATTTAAAACAAAATTTTATGTGATATATTATATTTTACATTCGGTTTTGGTAGATATTACAAAATGAAAGTATATATTTATAGCTCCTTCTGTTACTAAAGACAATGGATGCACCCATATGAGTTGAACAAACTACACAATAAAGTATCCCACTAAAAATCAGAATGAATTGGAAAATATGATAGATACAAGAAAAGATGTTTTATAATTTAGTTCTTTAAAAAGACTCATTCAGGGAGTAGTGGACAATCAAAAGTTTACTTCCTTTTCAAAGTTTTAAAACTCTTATATAATTAGCTACCTTGGAGCAGATTTAAAGTTAAAGATTGGAAAGCCAATTCATTCAATGCATTAACAGTTACATCATGTATTTAAGCTACTGTTATTTTGATATAGAAATGAAATTTGGCTTGTAGGAACATTACATCCAATCCATCAAGAAGAGGCATTATATTATTTTCTACTAGTTAATGCAGTGCTGTTTAAGGTAAAAACTAAGTAATATCACCTGGCTTTAACATTGGCTGCATTTTTGACTGTATTTTCCTCCATGTTATTTTAGGTTTAGGATATCCATCGACTAAACATTCAATGAAGGCAGTTTCTCCAACAACCACAGCAGTATTTTGAGGCGCTGCTAAAATGTCAAGCCTATTTTCTGTACCTGATAAAAGCACAAAGAAGAATCACTTTACAGAGGGTATTGGTGATATAAAACAGAGAAGAAGAACAAAATATTCCCCTAGTTTTACATCTCAAAATAAATACCTAAGCAAGATTACATGTAGCAGAATTTTCAAATTTTCAACATAAAAAAAATATTAAAAGACAATTGTTAGCAGCGATCTGAGCAATCATAGTTTTATTTCATTCAGTTATAGGGAACACAATTTACTTGATTTCACTTTAAGATTGGCTCTTTTACTCTGCTTCCATGAATAGCCTGCATTTTCCTGGACAGTGAATGGTTGAGAGGCTGCCTGGCACCAATAGGTGCCTTCATCAGTCTGCTGAACATCAGAAATTTGCAAAACTCCTGAAGGTAGAACAGTGTACCTAGGGAGTAAACACAAAATGTAATACATTCATAGAAGTGAATATTGCCTCCTACAGTTTTTGTCATGTATAGTACACAAAAAAACATGTTCATTTTTACCATAAAAAGTTGCACAATTTAAGAAAATGTTGGATAATTTAAGAAAAAGTTGGATAATTTTAAAAAATTGGATTCCTCTTTCATAAAAAAAAATATTTGAATGTTTTATCCATATTCAAAGAAACGACATGAACATACATATATGACTCCATCAAATGTTGAAAGACATTTATATCATTTAATAAAAAGTATGGCAATTCAAATGAAGGGGATTTACATCAAGGAAATCTCTGAGCAAAACATGAGAGATTAACTCTGTTCCATGTAATTGGTTAGAACATTTGCTTTCCAACTTTGAAATAAAGTTAAGATTTTTATTACTGAACTTTTGAGTTAGCATCTTTGTTTTGTTAATGTTGTCCCACCCACATTTTATCATCTATATTAACTTTTTTGTTACACAATCAGATTAACAGTACTTTACATCAACAGTTCCATACAACTGAGAGGGCTTAAATGTGTAAACAAGTCTATCCAGAAATGATGTAATGTAGAAAAATTACTCTCAGAAACAACCAGAATAACGCTTGAGTCCCTACTAAATAATTGCTAACCTTGGATCATGTGCTTCCTTATCATCTTTATGCCATATATATGTTGTACTTGGTTCTGAGGAAATCTTGCATTCAAACCTAGTCACACCACCTTTGTAGGCTTCTGTTGATACTGGCTGCACATGAAATGTCTGAGAAATACCTAAGGAAAAAGAAAGTGACAATGAGTCACTGAGTTGTAAGCTCTAAAAAAAAAAAAAAAAAAAAACTCTTTAAAATCCCTGTGTTTTGTTTGTTTTTTTAAAGAAAAACATAAATAATAATTGTACTATTTCACTTTGTTAAATAAGGTCAAGATAATGGGTATTTTGTATGGTATTTAAAATAGTTTGTAAGTACAGTGCACTTAAATTCATTTGAATTTAAGCAAACATTCATATTAATCATATAAAAATGAAAAGTTTCAATAAGGTGAAAACAAATTATGAACATTAAAGGTAAAGCTTGTTAAAAAGTCTCATTATATTACAATGTTCTCTCTTTTTTTTTCTCACTATAAAATATTTGTATTGGAGCATCAAAAAAATGCAAAGTAAGCAGCTTAAAAAAAAGTATGGTAAGTATAGTAGAGATCTTTATTCTTATTGATAGATCCTTTAATAATTCATAATTAGTCCCCAAGAATAATTTGTAATGCAAAAGTAGGGATGACAGATTGTGAAATAAATGAAATCTTGTTGTTTCAGTAATAGGGAAGCTTGTGGAATGAAACGCGGTTGAAATGATAGTGTTGGCAATAAGACTAGACCAGAATCCAGCCCAACACTCCGACCTAGGCTTTGTTGACAAACATGGAGAGAATGTGGGCAATGGACTAAGAAAAGGACTCCATGTGTTTGGATTGGGACACCACAACAGACATACAGGTTCTACTTCTCGGCGCCCATAGCTATTGAAAAACAAAACAAAAACAGTAACAAGAAGATTCAACAAAATTGACAATAATACTCTAACCCTTTTGACCTAAATAGTGCGCGGAAGGGAGAGAAATGACCTTGACAGTTACCGTTCGGAAGAGAAGGGGAGGAGCAACATACCAGAAAAGCGGAGGGATTTCTTTAGTGTGTGTACGTGTGTGCGTTCCCCCACACGCTGGTACAGTAACGGTACTGTACGAGCTACTTAAGTAGGGCCGTGCTACTGACTGGTGGAGCTCAAAACACTAGACCTAACCACAACATGAAACTGATGACTTAAGACTTTGGAGGCCACGGTAGAGAAAAAGTGGCGGGAAGGAAGATGGGAGGTTTGCAGGCAGCAAGTTAGCGTAGTTTCTAGCAGGACAGCGCGCATACAAAACTTTACGCTAAGTTGACCTCAACTTCAACGCCGCTATCTGCTTTTGAAAAGAAAATAAGGCGGGGGGGGGGGGACTAGCGGGTTGTGTGGAACGAGTTGGGAGAGGGCAGAAACGCTTCATTCATGAGTGCACTACTGGGATCAACTTTGAATGGCTCTGTTCAAAACACAAGACCAAACTAAACTTGAATGGGCGGAAGGTTTCTTCTTACTACATTCGTCTTACACTGAGCTAGTATGAAAACACTGTAGAGTTTCAAAGAACACAGAACATGATTGTGTACAGACTGACATTTAAAGGATTAACATTTTAAAAAAAAATAGTTTAACAATTTCTTTTTTTACTAAAGTAGACGACATAGTATTCTTCTAAGCAACAGAATATCGAGAGGCTAATAGTTGAATAATAAGTACATTCCTATAAAGCCGTATCTTTTTTAATACAGTTTGTAGCAGAGAGAAAAAACAAAGATGGTGCCTCTGCTTGCTATCCGTCAGTTCTGTTTACAAGATCAATCATGAAAGTTGCAATGGAAACAAAAATATTTTCATAAGCCATCATCGTGTTCATAAAGAAGTAAAGTTTACTTAAGGCGGTATTATTAATCAGATATACAAATCTGTAATCATATCATCGTCAAAAATAGTGTGCATTAAATAGTGAGTCGATGAAATGTTGACGTTAAAACATAATATTTCCGGAACTCATAATAGGTAAAAAGTAATGAATGAGAACTGATATCCAACTAAACACAGAGACAGGTCACGTGTACAACTTCCAAGATGATGTGTCTCACTTTCTAATGACAAGCACTAAGAGATCGAGCCCTCGTTAACTGTGGTCTAGCATCAAACATAACAGTGGGTTTATCGAGGGACACTTGTTGGGCTGGGCAAGCTTTGAAGAAATGTTGCCAGTCGCTTCTGAAAGTTACTCCCACGAAGAATTGTTGTCACGTAACGCTATTCTTAATAGGTACATATAGAGTAGAGAAGAACAAAATAAAAAAAAACAGAAGGGCTGTATACTAGATCATTTGCTTGATGTAAAAGTTTACCAGTTGCAACCTGGCCAGCTTTAGATCTAGAAAACAAATCAAATTACAAAGGTTTACAACTCATTCTTTTCATCAAAGTCAACACAAATTTAGACATTTCAATACCATTTGTCATCGGAATCAAATGTACTAATGATTGTAACCTTAAACCTCCTGTATTACTTTCAACGTTTTGTTTTATTTCATGTACAATCATGTCAACTTAAGTTTCACGCTGAAGATGATAAGCTTTATCTACACTAGGACTAACTACTTGTAGGCTTCTAATGGTCTAGATCTAGTATTATCTAAAGAGTAATGGGCCACAACCATTAGTATACTGCAACGGTTGACTTCTTGTCACCATTAAAATGTGATCTCATCTTCCCGGCTGTTTCGTTCCAACCGTTTGTGTGTGCTTCAAGACGAGACCTCCCATTTTCATCAAGACACACCTCTCCCAATTGTTGGGGGCCAGCAGTCTGGAATCAACACAAGAGACCCAAGGATGATGATGGTGGGCCGGTTCTAAAAAGTGCACGGGCTATCGATCGACGTAGGCAAGGAAACTGGGTCATTAGTTGAGAAGCTTCCGAGTATCTGCGATGCTAGGATAAGTAGCAGGGTTTGAGAGACTAGATCGTTGGAAGTGGGGGGATGCAAGGATAAGTAGCAGGGTTTGAGAGACTAGATCGTGGGAAGGGATGTGATGCTAGGATAAGTAGCAGGGTTTGAGAGACTAGATCGTGGGAAGGGAGGCGATGCTAGGATAAGTAGCAGGGTTTGAGAGACTAGGTCGTGGGAAGGGAGGTGATGCTAGGATAAGTAGCAGGGTTTGAGAGACTAGATCGTGGGACGGCGGGAGGTGATGCAAGGATAAGTAGCAGGGTTTGAGAGACTAGATCGTGGGACGGCGGGAGGTGATGCAAGGATAAGTAGCAGGGTTTGAGAGACTAGATCGTGGGACGGCGGGAGGTGATGCAAGGATAAGTACATCCACTTATTTCAACAAATGCAATATAGTTTCTGATGCAACTCAATGACAGCCATATTTCAATGACAGTGGAAGTATTGCAGCCAGATCTCTATGGCAGTTTGAGTTTTATAAGTAAGCTCCCCTCTAAGACCTTGTGTTCTATAGGGCAGATGATGTAAAGGTCATCTGAGTATTATAGCCACATAGACCATTGCTTCCACCAATTTAAAACATGAAATATTGCAACAAATCATTTGTCCGATCAGAATGAATTGTCGCTAGTTTCCCCGATTGAGTTTGAATATTTAGGGAAACAATGAAGCAGTATATGTAAAGGGGGGGGGGGGGGTCTCAGCTGGAACACGAAAATTTACGACGTTTTCCAGCCATGGCATCTGACCAGAATTTGTACACTGAGCAAATCTCTTATTATAGTATCAATATTTCTAATGGTATCCCATGTACACCGAATGTGAAATGTTAACGATATAGCAGACATTTAAAAAACTAACAAACATGCATTGCTCTATTCTATATTTTACTAACTATTATTACGGTCATTTTGATTGTTTCTTACAAGCTTAAATTTGGAAGATTAAATTAATTGCAAAACGCCGGTCCACTTGATGTTTAGAGTGTAGAGTGAAAATTCAGTGGCACTATTTCTAGCTGTTTATATGAGCACTGGTTTTAGAACTAAAAGAGATACATGCGACAAATGCAGGAAACAGAACCTTTGTGGATAAAGTGAGTTGCGAAGGTTTGTGGAGGATTTAAATTTATGTTAGGGTGCCAACCATGGTTTCCACCCGTTCTCAAGCAGTCCATGTAGGACCAAATTTAAAAAAATGCTATTAGGCCAAATGATGATCTAACTTGTCCATTGAAAATGGCGTATCGCAACTGAACATTTCATTTTTCAAATTGATCATACAAGTGTCACCAAGTTATTGACAGAACAACAAAATAATGCCTGGCATGTCTTAAGCGGATTTCATTAAAAAAAATTAGAAGGAAGGTGTTGAATGACTGCATTGTAGAAGACAAGACAATATACAAGTCACACACACACGTTCGTTATATTTATATAAACTCTGAAGGGAAAATGTGAATATATGCATTTCAAAGTATGTCAAGTCTCCGTTCAGTCCAACTAACAAGTCAAGGTACTTAAATGCCTATATTCCTTTAATTTGTAGCTTGTTAACACACGGCTTTGTCCCACATTGAAGCAGTGGTGTCGTATTCACACCAACCACAATGGTGCGTGGTGTAGAACAAATGCCGATTCGTGTCATAGCCCACCTTTATATTATTGCTTTTAAAAAAAGGATCAGAATTTTTTTTTTGAAACAAAATATTTCATTAAATTAATTGAATTGATGAAATGGTATGCGCACTGTTCCCACACATAGTTCGCAAAGTAACCCATTCTCGCTAGGAATACAATAAGATAGGCAAAGAATCGGTTTCTCTTGTCCTTCCAATCAGTCTAGTGCTACACACACGAAAATAGTGAACTGTACACAAATAGAAACTACACTGAAAAGACTCTAAACACAAAGACTTAAACCCCTACTAGATAGGCCCTGTAATCACCCACTTGTATCTGCGATGTTGCCGGAAGAGGCCTATAGCGAGCTAGTTTGTCCACATGTTACAACAATGTCAATGCCAAACTGTTTTTATCGCGCGTATCACGTAGCTAATACCGTAGAGAAAAAAAAAAGCCCTCTCCGCATATCAGGCATGAATGAAATAAACGAGTGTAAGCCACGAGTTTTTGAGATTAGAGTACACAGGAATGGTAATATGAGAGAAAATAGATCAAGGTGACGTTCTGGAGACCCTGACAAACAAACGGAGCGAATCAGACATGGCCGTGTAGTAGTCTTCCAGGTGTCTGATCGTACACACTGATGTTTTAATGACATTTCAGTCATGCAAGATCTGTGCCAAATGATTTGGGGGGGGGGGGGGGAAATAAAAATAAATGCCTTTATTATTATATCTCTTTCCATTGGAACAAACGAAAACAAATCAATAGATCAATTCCTTCCCATTAAAAGTTGTTTTCCCTCTGGAGAAAAGATCTGATAAGTAAACATGAACATTAACTTGTAAAAAAAGGAACTGGCCATATATATAATTTGAATATAATGTATTCCTTGGCTGGGCATATTATTACCATCTAATGGATACTTAAGTGAACTTAAGTCTTATACATTAATAGTTTTTATTGTGTTAACAGATATATAGTAACGATTGTTAGACTGTGCACTATGGCTTGCATCTATAGTAAACAGAAAAGTTCCCCTTTCAGACCTTGCGATCTATGGGACAAATGATGTTAAGGTCATATGTTTCTAACAGATGAAACAGATCTATTGTAGGCATATATCTATAAAGGCAGTGTGTGTTTGTGCTGTTTCTGATGAATCAAAGTCAGCATCAAAGTTAAGAAGTAACAAACTATGCACAGCAGATTGAGAAATTCAGAAATTTTTTCTCTGCGCAATACCAAACAATGCAATTCTTTTTTTATGTTGATTTCCTAGCCTAGAAAATAAAAAAGGTCGCCTCACAATGTGTACTTCAGTTCTGTGGGCGGTGCCGCAGGGAACATCTGGACTGGAACTTGCCCATTTCTTGGTGAATGTTTTCGTGATTTCTATTGAGTTTTACGGTTATATTTAAAGCAAAAAAAAAAAATCAATAATGATATAATTCATTAACTTCTACAAACCATAAACGTAATATTTAATATTGCAAGACGAATTAATTATTTTAACCATTAAACATACTTTGAGAATACCTAGCGAGTATAGTGTTATGAAATGTACTTGGTATTTAATTCCTGTGCAAACCAAAAGAATGGGTCAGGTTCATTGATCTAAGTTGTGTGTGTAAGTACCTTAGGTACATTAGAACTGTGCCTAACACGTGACGACTTTGATTGAATGGGATTAAAAGAAAACCTCAGAGGTCAAATAGTCCGAGTAGATCAAAATGTGAACAACTCGATCTCTAAATCAACAAACATGTAACCTACTCTGCAACTAAACACCCGTTCCATGAACATCGAGTTACTGTAGACTACATGAAGGCCAGTGTGTTCAAGAGACATCGTCCATCTAGTTCACAACGAGATGTGGCCAGACACAACCCAAGGGACCTGAACATGATCAACTATCTAGAGAGTGGTCCACTAAAACAACTACTGACCAATGTCCGTTGTATTTGTAACAGAACGCGTTAGCTTTTCTTTCTTTAATAACGTGTTAAACTGTTGTTCTAACGAGTGAACGTTTTCTTTGCCATGACATAGCAGTGTTTAACTTAAACTACACTAGAAATACAAAGAATGAAAAGAAAACATGAGACATAGTTCAAAGGAAACGAAGGACGGCTATTTAAATAATCGATCAGTCAAGAGAATCAAGTCTCTTTCCATGTTAATGTAGATCTATGGAGATTACTTGGACATCAAATAAAAATAGTGTTGTTTTTTACTTCCAGAGACACCCCTGCATCCACTAGTTTTAGGTTAGAGTGTGCATTTATGTAAACAAGCCAAACCCTAACAACTTTCAAGGTAAACTTCAAATCAAATCTCACTTTTGTTGGGTCTAGTAGGAGACAATGGCGTTAGAACGACATTCTTTAGTATAAACGCACTAGATCTAGTCAACGAGACTCAACCGTACTATTATTACTTAGACCCACACAATTCATCAACAACTATTGCTTCGATTCGAGTTCATTCGCTCAGTTTTTGAACAGGGTTTTAATCTATGTACAATGACTACATAGGAAATTACCACTGAATGCACCGTGTTTCTTATTCTATTAAGAGTACATAGGAGATGAAATGTGTAATCCTGTCTCTTGTTTCAAGTGCTCTTTTGAAGCTTATCAATATTTGATTTAAACAGAAAATAATGAAATAAAAGAATACAGCTGTCATTACAAGACAACGTGTCAAATAAGCGATGTTAGAAATTCCTTCTTTCTTTTTTTTTAAAGCAGCGTAACACTCAGTCCCTCTCTCTTTCGAATTGTAAACTCTGGCACTAAATCCATTTGACCCTCGACCTTATAATGCCAGGATCACTGAGTCATGTGACCTGGCACAGGGCCAGCCTAACCCCCCTCAACCTCAGCAGGCCAGGGTCTGTTCGTGCCTAAAGGCCGGCCTTCTCGCGTGTGGCCTCCCGGGAAGTAGTGGGGGTGGCGAACCATTGTAAATGTACAGGTCTCACAACCCTTCTAAGACGGTAAGAGAATGATAAATGCTACAGCTCTGGGCTAGCTAACCAACCAATCGGGACATTTGAATACCGTCATATGAAATCTTCAACGTAAACAAGTACATCTAATAAGCGATAACTAGTGCATCTAATAAGCGACAACTAGTACATCTAACCATTCACAGAAATGTGCAGAGAACAGAGCCCGATGTAATTCAAAGGCTATGACAACGATGGTTTCACCCATTTATTCCCCTTGAAAGTTGATGAACAAATGCTTCAAACACGAGTGTGAACCTGACAGATTCAGCCAATACTTCTGCATGGAATGGATGGACAACTTACAGCAAGGATCTCGGTTCTCTTATTTATTATTAATTTTGCTTATTTGTGACTGTAGTCTTTAGTTCGTTCTGTAAGAGCGACTAGCAGTTTGGAATTTTTTTAAAGTAAATATTGTTAAATATGTACACATTGTTTTTACTTACGCATTTTTATTTCATTACAAACAGGGAAGTGAAATTCAAAGACTGCCACCGAATAAATTAAATACTAAATCTAAATGCCCAGAATATTAAAAAACAGATTAAAAAAAGACAAATTTGGAGATTTCAGACTGCGTATTCAACAGCAAGTGCAGGAGTTTTAAAACTTCAAACAATCTGGCAATGTACAATTTGAATCAAAGTCAGCTAAACAAAAAACGCATACAACTTACAAGCCTTTTTTTTTTTGTTATCGATGATGACACCTTTGTCATCCAGATGGGAGCTGAGTTTGTTTTGTTTTTTTTTTTTTTTTGGGGGGGGGGGGGGCTAAGTGAATTGCGCTGAAAATGTTGATTAAAATGTGAGAATTCGTGCTACACGTCAACCTCACACTCTCACACTAATGCCCAACCTTTTCCAAAAGCAAGATTTGGTCAAGACGTTCGGAGACTAGTTTGGGTGCAGTGTATGACGAGAGAATTTCTTTGTGTCTCGTCCTGCTCGCCCTAACGCACATTATATAGTCCGTTTAATAGACATTGTATAAGTGTGTCAAGCCGCTCTTTACAACAATATGTCGATGTTTCTACCTGCGCATCCATTTACACCAAATGTTCCAGATGACCGGATAACCAATGGACCTCACTCACCAATCGTAAATAAACACATTCAGCCACGTCATAATATTGATAAAACAATGAAAAATACGTATCACGTGACAGCCTTTATGAATTACATAATTTATATAGAAGATGGCCACACGAGATCTTTTTGTGCTTCCCCTGTTTATTTCGTATTAGTATTTCACATTTCTAAAGATACTAAATGTGATCTTAAGATAATGTTATCGGCCCAAACAAATGGAAATTCCGTTTAACTCAAGTGTCCACGCCCACCTAAACATCACTACTATAACATTCACATACGTAACATACGCAAATACAGGCCGTAATTAATAGATTTCTGTGCATCCTTAATGTCATGTCAACAATTGATTAACATAACAGCCGCCAACATGGTTACATCTACTTGTACTATCCTGCTCTTGCGCTGGAAACTTACTGGTCGAAGAAATGAAATTTCGTGTTCAGCAGTTCGACCAACATCAGAAAACGTGGGTGAATAAATACCATCTCAGTGACTTTATAACGAATAGATTTCTTTTTTTTTAAAAAAAAGCCATATTTGTCTAAATGTGTAACGTATAACTTGAAGCTGCATCACTCGTCCAGCGTAGTCTGAGAATAATTTCTTACAGTGTAAGCTGCGAATGATTAGCGAGAGGCCAAATTAAGATTTGAAATCGATATATAAACGATAAAAGGAAAAAAAAATGGGTGTGGAATATACATTTGGTTTAAATGTTTGTAAATGAAAGAATTATTTTAAGTATAATAGGGAACCCCAGAACTTATCAGGTTCTATCTAGCTTGTCGGACTTTTGAAACCTACATAATGAGCCATTGTATTTAAGAAAAAAAATACAAACATACAGAGGGCGATTCAAATCAATATTAATATATACATGCGCATTTCATACGATCAAAAACAATGTGCGCAATTTCATCAACTAGCCTTTTTTAGTTACTCTCAGAGTTTGTGGGTCTTTTTATTATTGTGTGTGACTTAAGTTATAAATTCATTACCTGGACACGGATCTCAAAAACGGCCCTAATGATTTTCCTCTAAACTTAACAGTTGATGTATATCGCTGAGAAAAGAATTACTAGCTCGATGGCCACGTGTGGTTTAACCGTTATCATTTTTCAATGTACAAAAAAAAAAAAAAGAAATTGGCTGCAGAACTAAGTCTAGATATAGATCCTACATCGCTTTTGAAAGGACTATCGCGTTCTTGAAAGGACCATTGCGTTCGGGAATTTCCGAATGTAAGGCATTATTGATAAATTAATGTTTATGCAAATTGTGCACTTAGTCTTCTAGATCTAAAGGCCTATCATTGGAATATTATAAAGTGTAGTACATCTATACATTCGCTTAATGTTGTAACCCTGCCTTGCACCAATGCTTGTGGCGCGCCAGAGCGCACTACTGAACGAAAGACAGGAAGAAGAAGTGTTGTGGATCCAGCTAAAGTCAGAGTCACAGTCTAAATAGTCAGTGGCTGAGTTCTGTCCTATGTGTTACACGAAGAACTGTTTGTGAGACCTGGAATGACACTGGGAAGTGTGTCAGTGGTCTGTTCTGGTAGGAAGAAGGACTTAAGACATTAGACTCATTAGTTCCTGTGACTTGATAGCTGAAGTCCATGCCTGATAGCCTGTTAGTTTTGTAGTGTAAATAAACGCCTAGTTAATTGTTACCTACTGCCTAGTATTGAGTGCCTACCTAAATTAATAAATTAACCAGAATTAGTTATTGTAAAACGATCGCATAAGTTGTACAAAGGAGGTATTGTCTTTTGAGAAAAGTATTGTAACGTTTTTCTTGTTAAAAGTGTGCTTTCCATGTAGAACGTATCCAATTAGAAATGTTTCAATGATTGTTACTCGTATAATTCCAATGAGAGGACAGAAACAGAATCAATATATGTTTAAGATTATGTTACATGGTCAGTATTTATGATTAAAAAAAAAGCCTCGACATTCCAGTTGATTCTTCAAGACGTGACATGATGAATAGCAGAATTCCAAGAAATGAACTGTATCTGGATGGATTTGAACTTGCCAAGCAACACTAGGAATTTTATAAAAAATGATTGATTAGAGTAAACTCATTAATCTGTTGTAAAGTAAATTAAGCTATTCACTTGTTTAGTTGGTAGTAAGATAAGCCGTTTTGAAGTGAATCGAACCACTTTTTACTTTAGTAACATTAATATTAAGTAATTCTACTCTCTAATAAAAGCGCTATAACAGTTCCAATCATTCATCAGTGATAAAGGTGATGGATTGATTACTTACAAATGAAGCAATTAAAAACAAGCCCACGTAAACGATTGAAATTAACGATGACAACAAACAAAAAGTCAACCAAACGGTGAACATGTCCGTGCTCTAAGTCCACACAGCAATATATCCAATACTATATCCAATTCAATGTGCAAAGAATAATTCTGTGGGGTATAAACAATCTGCATCTACTTAGTTGCGTCGATACGATACTCCCTCTACCGTAGATACAATAGTATCTCTTCGTCTAGAGACTATTTTGATTTTCTAATGTTTGCACCTCCCTCCAGCTCAGTTCCAAAAATGCACAAAGACATTCGCTAGTTCGGTTTCCAGACTACCAAGCAGCTTCTTCAATTGACACAAAAAGGCACTTCATACATGAAGTTGACAAAATCAATGTATGTTTTCTCTTAAGATTTGACAGTCTTAAGAACCAGTGTTGGACTGACTTTCAAGTACACTGAGTGTACACACAAGTTGTAAGTCTACCGGTACCTACCACAAATTGGGGGGGGGGGGCGGAGGGAGCGCTTAGAGAGCTTACTCTGTCGTTCAGTTTCTGATCTCTACACGTGCTGTTAACGGTTAACACATCAAGTTACTAAGTGTGACATGTGCGGTCATTAGCAATAGCCACCCCCTCACCCCATGTCTCTACCCCTCCCCCAAAATTATATTCGCATCACCTCATCCAAAGTCACAAGGTCATAAGGCTTCTTTCCTGGTTCAACAGTTCGGGCTTTAAACAACACAGTGAAAAGAAAATCAATCATAACATTAGGAACAAAAGCACACGCCCCTCCCTACCCATTTTTTAACCCCCTTTGGAATGCGTCATACTAAACTTGTCGGAAAAAGAAACTACTTTGTTCACTTCATTGACGTTTCAAGAACCGTACAAGTGTGATGAATTAGAGCTAATAGAAAAGCTTTTGACAGGCTTAACGACATTAAAGTAGCTCTATGCTAGCGAGAGTAGGACACATGCCTTTTCTAATCAAAACAATTCTTAAATGTTCAGTCTAAATCAAATTTTACCAATACGGCCAACGTGTACACGGATTTTCTGCTTATAAATCATGTTAGAATAAATTCAACATTATGTATTGCACATTAAGAAAGAATCATTGGTTAGATTTGTTTTAAACCAGTACGTGCTAATGTGGTGGATATATTTTGTCCCTAAATCTTGAGAGACATGCAATGTCCCATCCAGTATAGAAGCTGTCGCGACCAGCACAACGACCGTAAGTCATGCTTCCGCAACAAATTCTATCACATCGTTGGACTCGGCGTCAAAATCATAGACTCTAAAAACCCATCTTTTCAGTGGGCCAAGATCGGAGGACAAAATGTGATGTGCTCGGGCATGGTGCGTTTTTTTGTTTTTTTTGTTAACACTAGTATTGCTTGGGCTTTGGTCCCAGGGGAAAGATAAGAGCTTTGGATAGATTTTTTTTTTCCTTTACTGTAATCGCAATCACCTATCTAATTTTCACTGCATACTAGGCTGTGTCAATTTTTAGAAACAATATGCAGTCATTAATAGGCTAAACAGTCTTAAAATAGTCTTGCCAAAAAAAAAAAAAAGCCAAAGCAGAAACGTTGACGTATAATTCTAGAAAGTTTTCATACGACCACGCATGTTATTTATCCAATTGTCACAGTTAAACTCATTCGTTTTAGAGTTGTGTCTTGAACAAATAGAAGAACGGGCTTTATTTAGACTACATCTAGAAGTAAAATAATGGAGCCGAGAAATACCTTAATGAAAGTTGTTTATCTTATCCATAGCTATGTAACGTGTATAAGACAATGAAAAGATGCCCATTTTTATTAAACTGTACTATAAGATTTTGTTTATGTTAAGCATTGTGTACTAACTAATTGAAGTTCAATAGAATCTTTCTATCTCCCGTCTTCTTTTTGGAACGTGCAGAGCGTTCAAGTGAGGAATCCATGTCTTGTTGTTACAGAGGGGACAATATGTTAGGGATGGGACAATGTGGTCCTTAATTTTGCGGAAACACTCAAGAGCCC
Organism: Biomphalaria straminea; assembly: GCA_021533235.1. Classification (NCBI taxonomy): domain Eukaryota; kingdom Metazoa; phylum Mollusca; class Gastropoda; family Planorbidae; genus Biomphalaria; species Biomphalaria straminea. The sequence continues at coordinate 16,389,153 of JADKLZ010000003.1, read as the reverse complement.
TTACGTCTTGAACCTTTGTACCGACACCTTATTACTGTTCAAAGAAACCAATGCTGATGTCTCCATTCAACTTTGTAAATACACGCACTCTTTTTGATCAGCTTTCTTTTTGGAATTTAATGCCTTCGTCGTTGAGCTCTTTTCAATCCACTACCCAATAATATGTGTACAGATATACTATAAAATTTGGCTATTAACGCTCCAAGACTTGACTAATTAACGAAATGTCATCGCTGCACCAAAGATAAACATAAAGGACCCCATGTAGCTTGAAAGCTGCATACTTGCCATGCTAACATACATTTTTCAGTAACTGAACATATAATCAAGTTGACAGATTTGTACACTTAGTAATCAATGCAGCTAGATACCATATGATTGAGTAACATACAAATTAGTCAACGCTTAATTTCTTCAAACCTATATTTTAAACATTTAATTGCTGACATTTCAATAATAACATTAATAATTATGTATGCAATACTAAATATATCTGCATTAATTGTTTTATTCCATTACCTAATGAGACTAAAAGTCGTTGCAGAAAGTTTACATATATCAGATTATTAGAATTGTTATCTTTTGTAAGGCAGGGTCGGAAAACAAAATGCAATGTGTAACCAGAAAACGGTGAGACCCTAGCCACAACACAGAAACTGGTGCAGACACTCATATTGCACATCTAGTCAAACTTTTGTTTCGACTTAGTTTTTACACCAACGATAAACAAGTTCAAGTGAGAAAAAAAAAAGGGGGGGGGGGGAAGGTCGAGAGAAATGGCGCATTTTGTTCAAGTTCAGATCCATGCATTAACAACATTTTGTCCAACGGAGGAGCTAGCCCTGTTGGATCGCCACCCGCCCCTCCCCCTTGTTTCTTTAGACCAGCCTTACTCTCACACGAGTTATTGATTTCTGTAGTTAAGCAGAAGAAAAGAGGGTTAGAAAAAATTCGACCTTGTCCAACAGCCCAACCAGAATATACAAAGGTTCCATTGGACATAATGCACTGAGCCTCTGGAAATGCAATTAGCATACGTTGTTACATCATTTAATGACCTAACAGTTTAAAAAAAAGGATGCGTGAGACCAAAAAAAAAAAAGCACTGAGCGGTAAAAAAAAATATAGTGGCTACTTAGAACTAGATCTCAATTAACAACAGACTACCACCGACAGTAGCTAAGAAAGTCAACGGCTTTTTGTTGCAAGTCATTCATCATATATTTACAATAGAGAAATTATTTCTTTTAAAATGTTTTCTCTTAGATTAAGAAAAACGAAGGGGACGCCCTCTGGTGCTCCAAGTACATTGGATGACATTGTACAAATGTAGTCTAAGCTCGCACGATGCCTCCCCAAGCAGAGCCAATGAAATTGTGAAGTGCTTAGGCTGATGGATTCAGATGTTTAGCAGCGATATGCGCATTATCGAAAACTGGTCATTACCCGACAGTAGGCAGATTGAAAGATCCCAATGAGTAGTAGTAAAAAACTAGTGGAATGATTAATGCGCAGGTTAACATTATGTATCATTATCGAAAACGGGTTACTGCCCGACAGATAATGTTAAGTATTATACATCATTTATAATTTAACCCACCAAAAAAGTTGTAACACAATTATAATTTCAAAATGAAGTTAACATTAAAAATCCCACCAAAATGTATATAAAGATAACTGAATTCAATTGGAATCAGTGTATAAAACCAAAAGATAACGCGCCTGAAAGGAGATGTAATATGTAAAGTTAGCGCCAACGAGATAGGTACAATATTCAAATGGTATGTACTGCATACTATTGTTGTGATCTGCACAAAAGTCTGCTAGATGTTCTCATTGGTACAACTGATATACACACTAGTGATTGTAATTGTAGAAACTTTCCTCTGGTACGAGTATGGATGTGATGACCATTAAAAAAAAATTCTAAGCTCATCACAAAATCCTATTATGTCCCTATATAAATATTTAGTATTTTCAATACAGTGTTTCACTCCTGCAGCAGTAAATCTGACAATCTGATTATAAATGGTCAAATGTATTGTTGCTGTTATAGTGTGTCATACTGTCTGATGTGAAGACAAGTTTGAGCATATAATATACCATCAAATCCAAAACTAATAGACTTGATATGCTGATTCTATTTTTAAATTATCTAAACTTCAAACATACTTTAATTTTATATGATTAAACTTAATCTATAATTAACTAATCATCTAATTAACAAGAAGAACAAATCCTTGATCAAAAAGTCATTGCCTTAACTATTGCTTTTTCAGATAAATAAACATTGAATAAATACACTTATAAATATAGAGAGATATGGTATACATTTTAAATAAACATAAATTATTTTTTTTAATTTTTAGTAAATTGAAGAATTATTTGTTTATACTCAAGTTTAATGTGATTTTACAGTTTAAAACCCTTTTTTTTTTTTGCTTTAATGTATAGCATGAAAAAAAACACTTAAATTGCACAAATTGTAAGACAAATTTCCTTATGGACAATAAAGATTATTATTATTATTATTATTAAATTCCTAAATGCCTCATATATCACCTCTAATTAAACTGGAAAATGTTTTTTTTTCCTTCTTCATGTATTTGTATATTCTTTTCCTTCAATAAAAAAAAAATAAATGATATCTAAGAAAAAAAAACAACTGCTTACTCAAATATGTTTTAAATAAAAAAAATCATAAATTTCTGTGTCTGTCAATAATAGTAGCATGAGGAACAAAACTAATTATGAATTGTAATGTTTAAATACAAATTTAATGGTACACTTACTTGCACTGACCACTTTGACTCTTCTCGCCAAGGTGACACCTTTAGAAGTATTGACAATGCATTCATATACTCCATCAAGTTTCCTGTTTTTTGTTGTATTTTTTACTCCATGTAATGAAAGAAAACCATTTGGAAGATACAAGGAACCATTAGGAAAAATACTGAATTGAGAGTTGGCACGGGGTAAATCCTTAAGTTTTTTCCTTTCAGCATCTCGAACCCTTGCCTTACGACGATTTTCTTCAATCAGTTTGCCATCCTTGCGCCATGCATAATTGTACAACTGAATTGATCCCGTGATATTGACTGAACAATTAATAAGCAAGGGTGCTTTCTGGTCAAGAACTATTATGCGATATGGTGCTGGTACCAAAATCACTTCTGATTCATTTGTACTTCCTAAAAAAGAAAAAAAAAATATATAACTATTTTACAGTGAAACACAAAATCATTAAATTTATTGTTTTTCAAAGATAAAGAAACATTTTTGGTAAGATTATTTAAAGAATAAAAACAATATATATATTGTTTTAAATATACAACAAAAAATTTGTATTTTTATAAATATATGTTTTATTAAACCTAGTGAAAATGAGTTCAAAAACTAATATTTTTTTAACTTTTAGGATTAGGAATGGAAGAAAATGTTCTTATATATATTTAAACTTGTGGTTTGGGAGTGTGGTGGCTGAGCTGTAAAGCGCTTGGCTTCCAAACCTGGGGGTCCTGGGTTCCAATCTCGGTGAAGACTGTTATTTTGAATTTCAGGGAGCCCATGAGTCCACCCAACTTTAGTTGGGGAAGTAAAGGCCGTTGGTCGCTACGCTGGCCACATGACAACTTCTCATTAACCGTTGGCCAAAGAAACAGATGATACACATGTAAAATGAGAATAATTAGAATCATGCCAATTCTAGTAATTAATTAATTAAGAAGCGTGGATATTGCACCATTGCAGAATACCATTTTTCATTGCATACTGCTGGAGTACAAGTACATTAGGTATTTCTACACACAAAAGAGTCTAGTCCTACTGTATTTTAATATTATTTGCACATCTAGTTTGGCTTAGTCAAAGCAAGGCAATTAAGCATGACATTATAACAGCATTGCTGACGATAGGTATGTTTATGAAATTAGAATCATATTTTAGGCTTGAAATTAAATTTAGCATAAGTGAGAAGTGACACTGCTCTGTCTTCAGAATAGTTTAAGAGAAAGGATTGTTTCTTTCATTGATAAAGAAATACACACTTGAAACAACTCCTATAGATATTTTATATAGATCAAGCAAATCTGACCTTTATTATAATAGTTGTTTCATATCATTGAATTAGTAACTGAATAAACAATCAATTATTAATTATTACATTGACATCAATGCCACATACTGCGATACAGAAATGATTTTAAAAGATCTAGACTGAAGATTATTATGATAGATAATGGCTCGCTAATAATATTAGCACTACTTTTAGAGGATCTGAGTATCTACTCATCAACATCTAGACCTAGAATTTATATTTATACATAACAATTAACATAGCTATTCTAGAGTAGTCTAGAGCATATCTATCAGAGTATCTTAACAGAATTTATAAATCTAGATTCTAGATCTAGAATATATAATATATATCTAGAATAGATATTATAGAATAGAGCTTCAACTTGTTAATTAGTCTATAATACCAATTAGATCTAATATTTAATTTTTAATAGTAATAAATATATCTAGTCATAGAAATGCCAATTCCATGATAATCTATAGAGACTAATAGACGTCTACCTAGAATTAGGCTAGTGTATTAGTAGATCTAGATCTATAAGAAAACATCATTAATCCATTCGTATTTTTTGTTCCCTATAACTGAATTTTTAACATAAAAAAAAATTGGCATCCTCTCCCATTTTTTTAACATACACTGTGATAGAGACAGCGACACAGTAAAGTCTAAACTAAAGATTTAGATAGTCGTATTGGAGATGTTTTTATGTTATTAGACTAAGCAACAGATCTAGATCTAGAATTAGGGCAGCATTGTGAAAAAATGCAGTTTTATCAAAAGGTCGCACGATATGCATGGTATCCTTATAGCCACTGACAGAACGTACAGGCCTATTACAAGTTTTAAAAATGTGTCCACTTGGCCTGGTTTCAGGGGGTGCCCTGCTCGGGGCAGGCGCCATGTTGTTTTTCTTCTATGAGCGAGGTCACACTGTTGTGATGAATTTCGGTCATGGAGATGTTTATAAACATAAGCAGATCAAAAAATTGAAACTTACCCTCACAATTTACACATGTTATTGTTATCGTAAACAAAAGGCCGAGGTATAAAAGTTCTGAAGCCATATATGAACACACATGAGGGCGATCGGGCACATAAAAAACTGTAAACAAAATATTCGGGCCAATGCTTTGGTCAGAGCATGAATACAAAAAGAAATGCACTACTCACTTAGGAAACTTGCGCACAAAGTTCCTTGTGTCAAATTTAGTCCGTAATAGGAAATGTGTATATAATGAAATATAATGATAAAATGTTATTTTTTTCTTTTAAGAAAATAAAAAAGATTGTTGTACAGTCACCAATTATATTTTTATTATTTTTATTAAGCAAATATAAATATTTGCTTTAGCCTCTAATTGATTTTTTTTTCTTTTAAACGGAAGTTCTTTGATGTTTCTTTGAAGAAAAGGGGGAGGGGGCATCTCTTAATAGTGATAAAGTCAAAACTGGGAGATAATTGTTACGGTGTTTCAAAACAATAACAAAGCGGCATTTTGTTTGTTTATGAATGGCTCAAACATTTTAATGATAAATGAAATGATTGTGTTTGTGCTGTAGGCCTATTTCTAGCATAGTTTCAATTAACGTACATTTGAAAGTGAGATTTTCTTAACTAAATATATGTCTCTGTGAATGTGGAGTTGTAGGCTCCTACTATGACTGATGTAGAAGTGTTGGTATTCTATTTATTAGAAAATGTGTCTCAAAATTACCTAATCCATTTTACATATATTTTAGCACAACTTGGATTTTATGTTAACGTGAAAGAATGCAGTCAGAAGTTTGACCTTTTCTGTTATTTAAACAAGTACGTGTTTATCGTGCTTTAGGCATCTAGTTAAGAAATATAAGACAGCAGGATGTTATCAAAGACATAGGCTGACCTACTTATATTTTAAGGGGTGATTATAACCACAATGACCAATGACAATTGTACCACATCGCCTTTCTTAAAATACATAATTATTTTGAATTGTGTTTCTAATTAATCTATTTTTGTGATGAAGTTTTGCTTTTAGTTTTATACTTCATAGCAAAAACAAGTCCACTGTAACTCCCCAAAACGGGCATGTTCCTTTTTTTTTTTTAATTTAAATTGTCTTCGGAGTAAAAAAGAAAAAAAGCACTACATGTATATATTATTTCAATCTCAGCGGCACTACAGCCAAAGAAGGGTCTATGGCTAGGCCACACTCTCGGGGGAATTCCAGCTACCGTCGCCTCAGCGTGACGCCTCCGAGGAAACGTCCATACAGGGAAGTGGATAGGCTAAGAACGGTAGCATACATAGCTCTCAGTGGGCTACCACACGTATCCTCGAGAGAGGGTACATTACACGTGGTAGGGATGTAAGAAAGGCTCGCTAACCAGTCCGAAACCCCCACCGATCCGTTCCCTAACGGGGACCATACGGGTGGTGATGGATCCTCGCACGGGTTCGGTGGGACAGCATAGGCATATGGAGGGGCCCCCCGTGGGCTCGGCCTCCGGCCTCGCATGGGAGGGGGCATTCGTGCGGGCTCAAGGAGCCGTGTCCTACGACCAAACGGGTGTGATTATTTGATCATCTAGTTGCAGGGGGACTCCAGACAGAGAGGTCGGTGAAGAGCCATCTCTCATCCTGGCCACGAGATAAAAGCCTTTCTCTGGGCACATGGTTCATTAAAGGGACGAAGTCTCGAACCATTTTTGGACATCGACAAGGCCACACTCTAGCTTTAGTCTCAGTGCTCAAACTTGCTAAATGTTTAGATTTGTATATTCGATAATTTTTTTTTCGTGGTCACCTTATAGGTCATTTTAGTTCCTACAGTATATCTTCGGTGCTACTTATCCAATCGCTCATATTAAGTCAAGGCTCAAGGTATAGGCACATTAGAGTCATACGGTTGTTATACACTCCCACATCCAAAATGTTTATAATGGTTTCCTGGTCGTGTACTATGGGGTGTCGTCTCGATAGTTTAAACTTTGCCCATCGCCATCCCCGCCGTCATGCTAGCTAGAGGTCTGGGCTCTAGATTGTAGGCAGTGGCGTCACTAAGTGTAGGTCTTATAATTTTTACTTCTAATGGAATGGAGACAGAGAAAAGAGAAAGTTTAACCGAAAATTTAAGTCTTAAAAGTCTTGCAGTATATTTGATGACTATGACAGGAAATCAAAGACTAAAACTACCAGGCTATTACTGATTATCATATTTCTCAGACGTAGTATCGCAGTAGTTATCTAGTTTATCATTCGATTGCTTAACCATTCGTGTGGGACTTCATTCACATTTTCTTCAAATTGTATTTTGTGAGAAGAATGGTACCGGGTACCTTTTTTTTTCATAGTTAATGTAGATTCAGGACCGGATTTAAGTATGCGGATGCCCGGTGAAAGTTATTTTGTGTAGGCCCTTACCTTTAATAAAAATGCACTTATGGATAAGATACTAATATCTAAAATCATGCTATATTTTAGAGGAAACAATTATGTATTTCTGGGTTCCATCTAATTTCCTTTTTTAAAAAAATTATTTAATATGTATATTTTAGTTTTTAAAAAGGTCTAGGCCTATATGTTTGAGTTTGTGGAGGTTAAGGCCCAAGTTGGTAGGCGCACTGTCGTAAATCCGAAGTTGTACCGGTATTTACATATTCCAGTCATGCTAGAACTATAAGCAGACAATTCTTAATCACTACATTTTTTCCACCCGAGGTAAGATTTAAAGTTTTAGTGTTAAAAATTAAAAAAAAAATACTTACAAGTTTCTGACCCGTTAAAATTCCTATATATTTTTGTGGCGGCCCCTTTCTTATGGATTCCCCGGAGCTGTAGCCCCGCCTGTCCTCCCTTAAATCCGGTCCTGCGTAGAGTCTAATTCCCTTTTTTAGCGTCCCCCGTAAGGGGAAAATTAGGTTTGTGCAAAATGTCCGTCTGTCCGTCTGTCACACTCAGGGCGCCAAAACTAGAAGAGATACGAAAAATATTTTTTCACCATTAAATGCGGCTTGAAAAGTTTAGGTGCAATGGCTACTTTTAGTTTTCTAAAAGCAAACCGTTTAATTTATACAATTAATTATGCAAGCGATATTAAAACACCAATTTCAAAACAATTACGTACTAATTACTAATTACTTTACTAGCGTAAAGCCCGGCAATGACAAGATCCTAAACTAATTTCTTAAATTAAAAAAAAAAAAAAGATTAAAAAAAAAAATTGTTTAGTGCCCCCATTACAATGAAAGAAGCATATTTTTGTGCGTTTTGTCTGTTGGTTGGTCTGTCCGTCACGGTTGGATAAAAAAACACTAAAGGCTTTTGAAAATATGATTTAACCTTTTCTGTTCTTTCAGAAATATTGCGATAGTTTAAGGATGGGAGCATACAGGAATTGAGCCAGGGACCAACGATAAATCCGAACTAAAGTCTAGTGCGCAAACATCAAGATAAGGCAGGTTTATACCCTGCTCGCCATCCTCCGTCGTCCAGCGAGAAGTTAATTATTTTCAACTTAGTGGGAACATCCGAAACATCTTGCGAATAGGCGGATCTGACAGGGATCCGACTCTGACGGGGGCCGCCTCTGAGTTTGTGTATCACACAAACTCTCTTTGTAATCTTGTTTTTTTTTTTTGTTTTTTTTTTGTCCTCTGTGCCTTGAGGAACAAAAGCACTCTTGTGTGCCAATGAAGGATTTTGATATAGCAACAGTGTCATCTATCTGCCATTAATGACTGAACTGTGTGATTAATTCAAATATGTGAAGAATTGAGTTCGATTGATGCTATAATAAGAGTAAACAAGAGTCTGTCTGAAATTTATACACTTTGGGCCAATGCCTCCCTTACATAGAACATGACCTCAGAAAGGAGGATATGTCTGCCTTACGCCGAAAGTCTGATAACCGTAGCTCATTGTGACCTGCCCATCGTAAAATCCTCTTTTTTTATATGTCATATAGATTGTTTTCACGTGTTCTCCATATAGGCCTGTTAGTGTATGTGCTTTATACTTCAAAGGTATAAGAAAATTAGCAGATGAAAATATTATTGTATGAAGAATTAAGGCCTTCAAAAAGATCTTCACGTATGCCTATGTTGTCTTCAGGTCTGGAAGATTGGTTGTAGAACATGTATATACAAGAATATACAGGTGTGCCAACGGAGGGCTCATTCTGGCAAAAGACGTGTGTTTTGCCCCAACGATCCAAAAGACCAATTAGGCGACAGATGAAGCTGATATCCAAGATTAAGAGGTGTTTTGTGCTATGATCTTTTTGACGGGTTAAAACAAACAACTATTAATAATAATTATAATCTTTGTCATAATATTTCCACAAGTGAGCAGTGCGAAGCGGAAATATTGGAACGTGTTTTGACAAGCTGTCAACGCACTGACAACAATAAGGTAACCTGTGCAATGGTGTGTATGTGGGAAGGCTTTGGAATCTGCGCCCCGTTTGATGGCCTTGCTTATACCATTACCTCGTATGATGTAGAATGGATGTCAGATGGCCTTCATTTAAGTTTAAGATTTTTTAATGATATATAAGCTTAGAAGTAGCCTACTGATTCATTCAAATATTTATGGACCACCCACGTATCACTAATTCTTCCTCTTTCGGTGGACAAAAAAATAATTCATATACACTAGTTATATTTTCTGCATAGAAAACTATACCATTTTTACGATCGAAACATGGTTTTATAGACATGGTAGGCCAATAGGGCCCACAGATACACAATATTTACTATATGAAGTCTACTTTGACTGTATGGGTGTATTTTTGTTTGTAAAAATGTTTAAAAACGAAATGTAGGCAGGCCGCCGCGAGGGTTGTGGCCGCCTGCGTGCGAATTTCAAAATGCCGCCCCTCCCCTTTTTTTTCTAGAAAGAAAAATCCATTTATTCTGAGTTGGACACTATTCCAAAACTGCCCTTTGATTTAAATCCAGTTTTTGAAGACCATTCCATTTTTTTTCCCTTTCATATTGGCTGAGGGCTTTGCACTGGGGTTTTGTGCCTCCTTATGTTGCAGGTGAGACCTATGTGAGCCCGGAATGTTCGGATGCACACTGGGCAGGTAATTCCAGCTGGAGCTAGAGTCATTGGCCTTGCTTTTCTTCTCTGGCGTTTCTCCTTTGCCAGCGTTGTTCTCTTTTCCTCAGCAACATGTGCGCCAGTTTTCACAGCGCGTAGCCATGTTGTTCTGTCATGTGCCTGCTGTCTCCCAGGTGGCTGGGTCTATGCTGAACGCCATCAGAGAAGCTTTGAGGGTGTCCCTGAAGCGTTTTTTTTTTTTTGACCGCCTTGTGAGCACTTTCCTTCGTTATGCAAGAGTCGTTTAGAGATGCGGCGGTCTTCCATTCTGCAGACGTGTCCTGCCCATCGCAGATGGCACTGCATCAGGGTTGTGTGGATGCTTTGCAGACCCGCTCTCCTGTAGATCTTAATTACTGTCATTTTGTCCTGACGTTCATTAGTTTTCTTAGACATGTCATGTGGAAATGGTTTAGTTTCTTTGCATATTTTCTGTACACTGTCCAAGTTTCTGAGGCATAGAGCGGAAGACAGCTCAATAGATCCCTATCTTTGTGCTTGTGGCGATACCTTGTCTGTTCTAGAAGTTTTTAGACAGTCTGTCATAGGATGCTCTGGCCTTGGTGATACGCAGGTCGATTTCATTATCGATCTTTCCATTTCTGGAGAGTGTGCTGCCAAGAAATGTGAATCTGTCCACTGCGTTTATATTATGCCCATTTATCTTGATGCTTGGATCCGAGTAGGGTTGACTCCCGAAGCCTTTCCCATGATTGGGTATAGCTGCAAGGCAGCAGAGGTTTGAATTCAGAGTTTTCCTTCTCCTAGGTGGGTAGCCAGCCATGGCTAAAGAGCCCCTCCTGCCCGAAGCTTACTGGTTAAGGCGCCAGTTACTCGCCTTTACCCCTTCTCCTGTTAGTAAGAACAGTTCCGCCGGACTCAATATCTGAGCCACGCGTCAAGGCCAGGAGTCGGACTGGTTGTCAGAGGCGCATGCAATTAGGAAGCATTTTATAGGTAATGGAGTGCTTATATTCATTACCACTTCCGGTAATGACAACCTTGCGTAATCTCGGGTTGAACAGGCCACCATCAAATCTGTATGTTTAGTATGTTATATTTATTCCGTTGTTTTCTCTATTTTCTCAAGTACAACTATAAACTACGCACTAGGAAAAACAACAACTCGAAATATAAAAGCCATTGACAATGAAACTTAAACGTTCGTACACTTTCATAATAATTATCACGATTGTATTTTAGAGAGATGTGCATTGTATCCACAATCGTCTAACATACACGGATTCAGAGTTGCCTACAAATTTATCCAACAAAGTAAGCATCTCAGCGCTGAATATTTTTCTTTGACTTAAATACAAAGTAAATAATCCAAAGTACAAGTCACTTATACAATGGCATGAAATAAAACATAGGAAGACAGTGTTTCTCACATTCCCGGGTGGCGACTCACTAGATAACATTTTCGTTCGAGCCCCCTTTAGAAGCTGGAGCCCCCTTTAGAAGCTGGAGCCCAGAGGAGCGATGTGGTCCGTGAGTTTTTTAAAGAATGTAATAAAAAAGAAAAGAAACTAAGTCACGATTTTTAGGTTTTATTTTTCATATATCTTATAGTAATTGAACACTGTGTATAGAAACCAAATTTATGTCATAAAATATCACTAAAAATGACTAAAACGTTTTGTTTTTTGTTTGTTTTTAGTTTTGTTTTTGACAATAGTGTTGCCAACATCATCTTTAAGCTTTGTAAAAAGTTCTTCCTGGAGATAGACTTGAAGATACGGCAGGTTTCCACTCATGTCGGCAAAGGGTCTGAAAAATGTTTTCGCCGCCCCTCCCATTGTTATTGGTCAGTTGATGGCTTGTAGCTCTAAACAGCTATTACAACTGAACTGATGGCGTTTTAAATTTTTTGAATAAACTTTAAATAACTTGAACAAATGATTTAGTGAACAAAAACTCATATAACTGTATAACTGTTATTATTCACGATTTGAAATGAGATATAGAATATTTTATAGATCTACTAGTTCTGAAATACTGATATTTAAACAAAATCTAACTCAAACAAAAAATGAAGTCTTTACTCTTTCATGTCTTAAGATTGTCTCACATTGGCACTATAGGTACGTTAATTGTATCATTGTCACTGCATAAACACCAATCATTCGCTGAATCTCTTCTCACTCCTAGGAAACACACACACTCCATAACAGCCCTTTTTGTCAGGACGTCCTCCCATCCCACCTGAGAGGATTGTACGCCCCCACCCCCGTGATAGATTTACTTACAGTGCGGGCTATTCGACTCAAAACAAATATCACAAACAATCCGCAAAAATTCAAGGCCAGAAATGAGTATGCCCTTATAGAAAAACGCGCTGGTAATCCCTCGCATGCTGCTTTTTTTTTTTTTGTTTTTTGTTGTTGTTTTTTGTTCTAGTTTTCAAAATAATTTCTTATGTACGAATATGTTTATATTTTCAAAGGATAATGGAATAATGAGAATTTATGTAAAATATTTTTTAAAAGTTACCTTAGAATAGTGATTTGGCCGCCCCCTAAAGTCGGCCCCCTGAGTGCAATGCACACATATTGCACAATAGGTAGCGGCAGCCCTGAATGTACGTATAACTATAGATCTATATTATTTTGTGTTTAGAGTGTGGAGATATTACGACGCCAGAGTGATAACAAAAAACGGGATCCGACCAAAAGAAACATAGAGCCCTGTCAAATATTTTAATATTGACTTGAAAAGCCAACGAACAATCAGAGATTGTATTTAATTTTTTTTTTTTTATTGAGGCGGGTTTTTTTTTTTTTTTATTATTACGATACGTTATTTGTGGAGTGGGGTAAAAAGTGATACCAGAATTTACGGACCAAAAGTAGGTCTATAAAAACTATAAGGAAGTGATGAAATCCGGTCCTCTTCATTGGAAATGGAAAAAAAAAAAAGAGGGTAGTTTCTACCAGTAAGATATGTGCGAGGGAGCGTAAGGATGCAGTTTATGGAAACTGAATATAAAGAGGGGAGGTTAATTGATCAAATTAAACAGTTTATACTCTGGAACAACATCTGTATAACTGTATTGGGTGCTAGTCTACAAATAAAAAACCCATGGCCCTGACCACTACTGACTCACTGATCACTTATTCTACCACTTGCCGTGGACGATATGAAAATTTAACCTGTTATTACTTAGCCATAGAACAACTAAATCTAAGCCAATTCACGATCAAAATCGGAGCGGCTAAATCTACTCAAAACGATTTTTATTTCCAATTCTACCTACTTCTGTCTTTAAAAGGCTTTGTGCTTGTGGTGATACCTCGTCTGTTCCAGAAGTAACTTACAAGGTACAGATTTCTATTTCCTTTGCTTTATACATTTATGAACACTTGTTTTTAGGTTTATTTCTACCAAGATCTGGATCTAGATCAAAAATCTAATTCTCCTCTAAATATAGATAGGCTAATTGCCAGAGTCAATGTGAGGGATTATCCTTAGATCAGTGTGATTATTAATTATTTTTTTTTACATAGAACACGAAAGATCTGTATGAAAGCATGTGTGTGTGTATGTGTAGAAAATTTATACAGTTTGATATGTAAAGACTGTGGTTAATGTGTAGCCATATAATATAGGGGCCTATTGTCTATGTGTCTAGCACAATTTTAGAACAGATAGATCTAGATCTGCAAGTAGTCCCCTGACTGTCCTCTGCTACTCTAAATCAAAAATTGAAAATCGTCACAATGAATATAATGGCCTATTAAATATGTGTGTGTGTGTGTGTTTTCCTATAATAAGGTTTAGTGAAGATATGTTATTCTAAAAAGTAAGGTACGTATTTAGATCTAGATATAGATCTATGACTGACAAAGGTTAAGAAATATTTAAAGAGTGAACTAGGTTGTGAATAGTGATGTTTCAATGATTTATTTATCATGCTTCTATAATTTACGAGTAAAAATGTTTCTAGTGCAGGGGCATTATTATATGCTCGGATGCAACGGGTGATTCATAGAAGATTATTCTTTGTTTAAAACCGTGCTTTACTGGCTTTTCATTTGATGGAGGTCAAAAACAAAAGTGGGGTAGCCTATAATTAAGTTCGTGGTTGGGAATGAGGGCTTTCTATTGGAGGGGGCCAAAAAATTACGCGATTTAATTGCAATTCTAGCGGTTCCACTAAGTATACAAGGGCCATAAAGTGTTTTCTTTGGGGAGAGGCATTTCATGTAAAATAAGTGTTTGTGTGTTGTATGTGTGTGTGTTGTGGGGGTTGATAAAATGAAGGCTGACGAGAAAGCTACAACCGTAACCATATGCTCAAATTCTATTAATGTTCTTGAGTATTTACTTGTCACCTATATATTATTGACCCAACAAAGTGCTTAAGGTCTAAAGCAGCAAGCATTCAAATTTTTATATAAAGAACTGGCAGGCGTATGGTAGATAATGGCACATCTCAATGTTGAATCTCAGGTTATGTGTCGAAAATAAGGCCTACCTCCTACATCAGATGATCGTCAGCGATAAATTGGCATTTGGTAAATTAATAATATATGGCACGCACTAAAGTAATCCAGAACTAACGAAATATTTAAACTAAATAGTTGAACGTTCAAGACCACATTTGAAGCAAAACAAAGATATATGAGTATCCTGTGAAATGTCTTAGGAAAACACAGTTCTGGTTGACCACTAATATACTGTGAGCAAAGATGGCAAAAGTATTTAAAAATAAAAAATTGCGTTTTATGGACGACATAGATAAAGATGGCCTAAGGATGGCCTAACTGATTATGTGACGCGCGTATACAAAATGTTTATTGCTGGTAGCATTGATAATCAATCTATAATCACACGATAACCAAGCTTGTTCAGATCTATCAGCGCAGATGAAGCTAACAATAGCCTTGACTTCAAACTTCATTTGGTTCTAATGATAAACATATTGTATGACAAAATGGTACACTTCTAGTCATAGACTTTTTAGCTGTCTGTATCGTGATAGTTTTTTTAGGTATCACAACTAGACTATAAACCACATTATCTACATTACAAACAGTTTTTTTTTTTGCAAGACATTTTATTTTTTTCAGAAATGAACAAATTTCGTCAAATAAATAGCGAGCTGTAGTAGTCTTTTCAATAAGTTTGCAAAAGAGAAACTCGCCCTCCTCACATCAACAAGTAATTGTGATCCATTTGCAACATCTTAGGATTCTTGAAGCTAGATGATAAACATTTGAAGTTGAGCCACACCCTTCACAAGACTGCATCCAGCAACACAAGACAAGCCTTTACTTGGGATCGCCACTCAATACCTGGCACCGCAATTTGGAAGCAGATGCCATGTTGATGGGCAAAACGTTGAAACCTTCGGAGAGATTGCCCAGAACCGATACGCATGGAGGAAGCTGGTTGGCGGCGCATGCCCAGACGGAACCACAGGCAGAGATAAAATATATAACTTCCAGGATTACCTGATCGATAAATCACCAGACATGTTTGCTTTTCTAAGAACAATGTCATTAGATAAGGACATTGAACTAAATTGAGCATCAAATTCGGCGCCAATCATTACTCGAACAATCTATTTGCCTACTGGCAACAATGTCTTGGCCTCCTTCAGTCGAAGAACGACATGGTTCATCTAAACACTTTTTCATGTGGCTGTGGAGCCCTATTTTGGAGAGACATATCGCAGGTTAAGGTGGCTTTCGTTATGGTGGTAGAGGATCAAGCTTTTTTTTTTGTATGGCACGTTTTTCTTTCAGTGCTGAGGCCCATGTTATTTCACCAAACAAATGTTATGGGAGCGCTGGCAACAATAATCCATCAACAATGATGTGAGGTTTCATAGTTCTAGCATTCTGAAGACCACCAAATAAGAAGCTTCAACGACTGCTATGTCTTATTTATTGTATTTGCCAGTAATAGAGTTTGGCTTTCTTGATTCAGTCCGTTTACATTTTATGTCGTTGTCGGTAAAGCTCGGCAGTTTGATATCAAAATGACTTTCAGACTGAGCAGAATCATTTATTCTGATAATAAAACGTCGTTACACATGACGCATTGAGGTTTCTCAACTCCTGCTTAAACTATTGAAGTAAAACCATATCGGCAAAAATCATCGTTATATTTTATTTTCCTGCGCATTACTGGTCATAAACAAATCTGGTTTTCAATTACTTGCATAAATCTTCAACTTAGACTAAGAAATAATAAATCTGACTGCGCAATTGCGTAAAGTTGTGTTTTGTCAGACCGTATGGTGAACAGTAATTTTAACTGTTACAAATACTTATGCTATATTAAAACGTTTGAAATGATTCTGATTCAGTAGTTTACAACATTTATTCTCGAATGACAATTATAGTAAAAAA
This sequence comes from Biomphalaria straminea, assembly GCA_021533235.1. Classification (NCBI taxonomy): domain Eukaryota; kingdom Metazoa; phylum Mollusca; class Gastropoda; family Planorbidae; genus Biomphalaria; species Biomphalaria straminea. Next base: position 16,372,628 of record JADKLZ010000003.1, on the reverse strand, counting down.
AAAAAAGTAGCTACCCAAAAACAATTTTGTGCAATGTCAAGTTCTTTCGACGAAAAATAAATGTATTCCGATGATCATAGGCGACACATGGAAAGTCGTTATTCGATCTCCCCAAGGGCTTGGTGACCTAAAGGTTGAGAACCCCTGAACTAGAGTAACACCATTAGTAAAATCACTAAATTTAGAGACACTTCAGGACAGAATACTAAAAAGTAAAGTAGTTAAAACACTGAACCATAACTTACAAATAGAAACAAAAAAACTAATAAAATACTCAAAAAGATGAAGACACATTTCTTATTCCAGATTTGTACAAGTGCTCCTTCTTCCATATTGGCTCTTTTAGCATTGAAAGGGTTGACAGAATCAGCCAGGAAAACAAATGACTTACAAGAGTTAATTGCTTGTTAATTAGAGACTTAAACTCTGCTATGTTAAGATTTACACAAGGATACGTGCTCTTTTTTTTTGTAGAACGCCTGTATAAGATAACAGATAATATAGGATAATAACAAATGTTTTAATTTTAAAGTAAGTGGATCAAGGAGCTATACCCAGCGTCTAGCATAATTGGTTACTACATGAAATGTAATCCAATATACACAATGTGCGATCAGTAAAAAAAAATATTGATAAAAGGGAGAAATATTTGAAAAGTTAATCCTAATGCATTTGAACCGATATTTCCGGGGTTGGGTGGACCAGAGATGCATAGGCTAGTTCTAATTGGATCACTTGGGGGCAAAGCAATTCACAGAGCAGTTCTCCCATGGGTGTTGACACCAGGAGGGGCCAGAATGAAGACGCAATTATTTCAATTCTGAGATGAGGAGCGGAAGAATTAAATTCTATTCGACCTGTTCACTTAAAAAAAAATAATTCGCTAACATATAAAAAAGACAAAATTGTTGAGGACGCTTATGGCAAACTTTGATGAAATAGTTGGTGAGCCTATCAGAGAGCAAAGTTTTCCTTTACATTTCGCGTTATCTTTGTAAGAAACGAAACTGTAGTCGCTCTATTTGACTGCAGAGACAGGCACCAGCCCTTTCGTTTTTACTCGCTCTATCTTTTCTAACCTCTTAGGCTCTTACTTTGCCATTTCCCATGTAATGACAGACGTTTTTTTTTCTAATCATCAATATGTGATTGAAGACTTTAAATCCAAAGGGCTATCGAATATATGCCTCTACATAAACACGTGAAAAACTAAAACAAATTAATTCCACTTATCTTATTCATGGTAAATCAGTAACACAGACTAAAAACGCAAAATACCTAGGTGTTATAATAAATGAAAAACTGTCATGGAATCCCCATATTGATGAAACTATCCAAAAAAATCAAACAAAGCATTAGGGTTTATTAAGAGAAATTTCTATAAATCAAATAAGAACATAAAATTAAAAATGCTATTAACCTTGGTTAGGCCAATCATAGAATATGCATCCTCTGTTTGGGACCCCTCAACTCAAGAAAACATTAAGAAAACTGGAACAGACACAAAATAGAGCAATGAGATTAATAACAAACGAATATTAATATTTGACTAGAGTAACACCTTTAGTAAAATCACTAAATTTAGAAAGTCTTCAGGATAGAAGACTTTAAAGGAAAGTACCAATTATACATAAAACGCTTAACCATAATCTTCAAATAAAAAATTAATAAAATACTCAAAGACACAAAGATAAAGGCCCATTTTGTATTGTATGTGCTAGGACAAATCTGTACAAAAGCTCCTTCTTCCCTAGCGCTATTAGAGCATGGAATGAGTTGCCTGAGCTAGACAGGAAAACGAGTGACTTGGTAGAGTTTAGGTCATTGGTTAACATGCATGACTAAATGCATGACGCATAGGACGTAATCATCTTTTTTTGAAGTAACGTCTGTAACATACAAGATATACAAGAGATCTTTCGTTTTCTAATTAATCAAAAGTCGCTTTTGTTAATTGCATTAGTTTCCATAGCGCTCTAGTGTCATTTTTAAATAAGCATATTTTTGTAACAAAATTCTATTTAATAATGTCACAGCAAACAAGTCATGATGTCATGTATTGTGTGAACAATTATCAGTTCCATAAGAAACTGCTATTAAAGTAATGCTACATTGTCATGTTTTCACTTGTATTAATCATGCATCGTACCACCTAGTTTTTCTTTTCAATTTATTATGTTTTATTTTGTCTCAACTTTGGCACACAGAAAACTCCCATGAAATGTAAGAGGCTGACCAGATAACTAATAATGAATTAGCTAATAATAAGTCAAATAATATTGAATGAACTAATAATAAGATAACTAATGTGGATTTAACTAATAATAAGATAACTATATAGCTCCTCCTTCGTGTTCGAAGATGAGCACATTTCTCACTTCCTATGGACTCGAAGATGGCTGTGTAGTCCAATCTTCGCTTTGAAAAGCCGGCCGCAAAGGTGACATGGGTGAGTTTTGTCAGTTGCAGGTGGGCCTGCTTTTTCTCTCAGCTTTCTGTTGTTTCGGCGCTCTATCGCACTGGCCACTCTACTTGCTTCAAAACTTGAGACTCCGAGACTCACAGCTTCTCGCCATGCGGAACGATCTTGAGCTAGTGCTTCCCAGCCATGAATGTCGATACCGCATTCCTTGAGAGATCTCTTAAGGGTGTCTTTGTAGCGCTTGTATTGGCCGCCTTGAGAGCGCTTTTCAGTGCATAGCTCTCCATACAGAAGTCTCTTGGGAAGGCGATTTTCTGGCGTGCGGACTACATGACCCGCCCATCGTAGTTGGGACCTTTTTACTGTCGCATTGATACTGTGCATGTTGGACAGCTTTAAAATTTCTGTTTCTGGTATGTGGTCAGACCAACGCACCTTATGGATACTCCTTAGACAGCGTAGGTGGAAGGAGTTTAGCTTTTTGGTGTGGCGGGAGTACAAGGTCCATGACTCTGATGCGTATAGGAGTGACGGGAGAACTACAGCACTGTAGACTTTCAGTTTTGTGGTTAAACTGAGTCCTCTCCTTTGCCACACTTGCTCTTGAAGTCTGCCAAATGCAGCACTGGCACGAGCAATACGGAAGTCAACCTCATCATCTAGGTTGGCGCTTGCTGATATGGTGCTTCCAAGATAGACAAATTTTTTGACATTCGCTAGTTTCTGGCCAGCTATGAGAATGTTTGGTTCTGTAACAGCTTTATTTGGAGGAGGTTGATGCAGCACTTCTGTCTTTTTTACATTAATGGTGAGTCCAAAATTTGTGCAGGCATTAGCGAAGAGGGACAGGCTCTTTTGAAGGTCTTCTTCGTTTGCAGCGTTTAGGGCACAGTCATCTGCAAATAGCAGGTCTCTGATGCAGTCGAAGTTTACCTTGGTCCTTGCCTTGAGTCTCTGAGCATTAAATAAGCTTGCATCTGTGCGATACCGTATGTCAACTCCAAAGCTTTCTCTGCAAAAGACATCTTTCAGCATGGCGGTAAACATTAAGCTGAAAAGTGTTGGAGCCAGCACACAGCCCTGCTTCACGCCATTTGAGACAGGAAAAGGCTTGGAGTAGTCTCCGTTGTCTTGAACTCTTGCCTGCATGTTATCATGGAATTGACGCACCATTGTTATAAATTGGTCAGGGCAGCCGAATTTGGACATGATTTGCCAAAGGCCTTCACGACTGACATTGTCAAAAGCTTTAGTCAGGTCTATGAAAGCAGTATAGAGATTTGAGTTTTGTTCTCTACATTTCTCTTGGAGTTGGCGGACTGCAAAGATCATGTCAACCGTGCCTCTACCCTGTCTGAAGCCGTATTGACTTTCCGGAAGTAGGCCAGTTTCTATGTGGAGTTGTAATCTGTTTAGAAGCACCCTAGCCAGAATAAGATAACTAATGTGGATTTAACTAATAATAAGATAACTAATGTTGATTTAACTAATAATGATTAACTTGCATGGTACATATTTCCTCCTTGACAAACAAGCTTCCATTCAATTAGATGTAGAAATAAATTAACTATAGAGCTATGCAACCTCTCCAGGTAGGTGGATTCCTACTGGATATTTTGTAAGTGGAGGTCCCTACCCTTTCAAGCTTCAATACAAATTCACTTACTACATGTATTAACAAATATAAAAGCATGTCATATTTGCAAAAAAAGAAATAGAATACTTAATCTCATTTCCCTTATTTTTTAAAATAATTAATCTGAATATTTGGTGAAATATTTTATACTTTTTGAAATGTCAAGGTACCTATACCCATTAGGGGGAGACTGGTGAGTTGGCACAATTTGTCACTGATTACCTGCTATGTGTTTAAATATTAGTCAATGGTATTTTTGGGATTTGTCAATTTACAAGTATTACATTCTATTTCCCCAAATGTAGACCACTAACAATTTTTTTTAGCATGGAAAAAGATAACTTTTATTTCTCAGTTCTGTAAATGATTAAAACATTTAAAAAGTGCCAAGATTTAATGTGTATTCTGCTAAATATCTGATAACATCTCTCTGTTATGTTAAGTTTGTACAAGATCTGATGTCAGTTAATCGATTAAAACAAACAATATAACTTATAACACCATGAGAAGACATTAAGTCTGAATGTCTTCAGTGGAAATTTTCAGATAAAAATTATTTGGCAAACAACAGATCAACCACTAGATATTTCTTTTATTATAATTTGATATTACAAAAATTTAAAAAAGAGGAAATAACATCTCCAGCTGCTCATGATATTCTAACAGTAAAAAAAAACATTAAAAAAAACAAAAAAAAAACATAATCAACAGCAACTATGTGCATCTCAGAAATGTTGAACTGTCAGGTTTGAGAGAAAAAAAAAAGACAATACAGAACTAAAAACATCATCTTTCTCATTTTTACTACCGCAACTAAATTATTTTAAGATATTAAAGATAAAAAATATAAACATAAATAAATAAATGATCAGTTTTAATTGATAGACCAGATGAGGAGTGGAAATACTGGATCTTGAATAGTTGATATAGGCCAGTTATTATGAATTGTATTTTTCGTTTTAGAAATGCAATAGATATGCAATCAAGACTATTTTATTTTTTTAAAAATACCTAATATTTTAACCCTGAAAAACAATCAGCTAATACAAAATAAAATCTAAATTGGAATATGTTTTTCTAATTAAAAACAAAAAAATTGTAACTTTTAAGAAAAAAAATGAATGTAATATCTTTAGAATAAATATTTGTAACCAAAAGATTGAAAAGTGTATTAAATTTAAGTTGTAATGTATTTTCTTTTAAAAATACAAGGGGAAGTAATTTGATTTATTAACTAATAAAAATGGCCTGCTTTCATCTATGAGTTGTCTTAGCTTAGTTTAAAGAATAAGAATTGTACAACAAAATGTAGATCAATGTTACATAATATTATACACTATCATGCAAAATGAAAAAAGATTTCTTTCTTAATGTGAACATTTAATCCAACAGAATTCAACTATGTCGGAGTTTTGTGTTCTTTTTGGTTGCTCCACTTTGTAATTTCTTCTTATGATTGGACTGGGTTTTGTTCATGTTTTTGTATTTCTGCTGGTCTGTCTTGCTCATTGCAATCTTGTCTCTGCATCCAGTGCCACCTTCCCAATGAGATGAACGAACTTTTGTCATATGTTGACCACAGCTATTGCAAGGTCTGGACCCAGAATAATTCTAAGGAAAAAAAAAATTAATTCAACATCTTAAAAAAGTAAAATGAAATTATTCTTTCATAATGTTAACAATGTACCACAAGCAAGAATAGTTTGCAATGAAACATGTCTTTTTTGTTTTCAGATTCAATTGTATTTTCTCTATATAAATGCATTCTACATCTAAATTAGTATTTTGAGCATCTTTCATCTTTCTACATAAAATTGTTATTTGCAAGGTGATGACATCATTAAATTCTATCTCTACAAATTGTAATTTAGGGAAAGATGCTAAATAGGAATACCGGTACTAATTAAATTTTGTTCGAGAGGTGGACACATCACTGGAAGAAGAACATAGATCTTAAAGGAGAAAAAACTCAGTTTTATTGTTAGGCCAACACATTTTCAGAAGTGTAGTCTATACAAATATATATTTACACTAGCTAGCACAAAATTACCTGTTCTTTGCAGCAATGCCCACAGATCATTCGAGTGGCCATTATCATTTCATGGTCCTCTTTTTTGTCATGGCAGACATCACAAGGGTAAGCTTTGCCACAACAAGGGAATCTCATCCAGCGATAACTGTGTTTGTAATGCTTGCATGTTCCAAACTCAGGTAAAGGATAACCTTCTCGGATGGCTGGATCTTTTGGAGGCTTCTTGACTCTAGTTGTTGGCACTTCAACCACTTTACTGCAAGCTAGCCAAATACAAAAACTATATATATAGTGAACATTTTCATAAAGTTTAAATGCACTATTAAAGAATTTTTATAAACAGGTTTTGGGTTAATGTAGCCAATTCCTTTTTGTTGTTCAATTCTAATATACAGAACTCAGAAAATATTTTCAACATCAAAATTTTGTCACAATTATGCAACTTTGTTGTTCTTCTGTTTAGTATATGTGAAATTAGTTGTCAAAAAATGTGAGCAAGTGTATTCTTGTCACCTTTGACATGAGAAGTTCTAACCATTCTTGGCATGGAAAATTTTTTGAAATCCAAAGATGTATAGATGTATCATGTAATCTTATTCTAAATGTTATTGGTATGGACTGAAGAGAATGAAATGAATTTTTACAATAAAAAAAAATATTTTCATGAATGCATAGCAATTGGTAATGTTTTATTATCACCCTCTTCTATTGTATAATGCTACATGCGAAGGGTAGCATTATTGAGTCATTCACAATTACATACTATTTAATACATTATAATAATTATGTCTATATCTGTACCTGTATTGATACCAGAAGGTAATAGCTGAGTAAACTTCACAGCTTCTGTCGCTAGTTTGAATCTTGCATTACAAGCTTGACACCATCCATCAATCATCTGACCACTAACCATGCCCTACCAATCATAAAATGGTTTCTTTTAAGAATACTTAATTTTTAGACAGTAACAATGAAATACACATGAATGAAAACATGAAATAGTTAATATCAACTTCAAACTAAGCTATTCAATAAAAAGAAAGGTGAAAGTATGCTATAGCAAATCTAATGGATTGCATCAACTTAAAAAATTGCGTATTGGGCTGGAGGATGTCCTAAGTCATAGCAGAATGAAAAGATCATATAATCAATGTTTGAACTTACATCTAATTTAGTTTGTTTACTGCAGCCCAAGCAGGTTACCACAATCCTACTATCTTGCAAAATCAAGTCAAAAGCTTGGCATCCATCCACATCTAAGTATCCCACCACCGATGTGAACTGATGTATCAGTGATGGCCTGTAGTTGACAAACTGGTTTAGGTTGCACTTCTCACAGTGGATGGACATCACTTTGTTCTGAGGCACTTTCAGCTCAGAATGATGCTTGCATCTCTGGCACTGGATGATGAGTTTAAGAGACTCAAACATTATAGCAGAAGCGTTTTCTCTGAGCTGTAAGTGTTGCAGAGTAACCTCTGTGCCCTTCTTGTCAGGATCCAAGTTAAGTGATCTTTGAAGGTGGCCTGATGTTTCCTCATCAGAATCAGTTTCTGTTTCACTGGACTGCTCTTCTTCACTTGTGGCACTCTCCTCATCACTCATGCTATTCTGCTCAACTTCCTCATCAAGATTCTCACTGGACTCACTCTGAGTTTGATATCTGGCTTTGAGTTTAGCTGCTGGAATGAATTCCAATCCTGCTGCTTTGGCAATCAATTCACGTTTCAACTATATCAGGAGAGAAAATAAAATAGAAAATTGAATTAATTTTAGACATTTTTCTTTTAATGAGGAAAACTGTAAACTCTTGCTTCATAACAGCATTCATTTTTTAAATTACCAGTATTTTAAAAAAAAAAATAAAGTGAGAAAGTTGTCTCCCTTCAATTGAGTAAAAGAAAGCAAGCAACAAAAAAAAAATGGGTGATATTAAATCTTACCTGCTGAAGTGCTTCAGTGACTAACTCTTCAATATTTCTGTCAAGCCACCGTAAGAAAGGTCTAAAAATTAGTTCCACTTTACTGGCCAAAGCTAATTGTTCAACCTTATGATCTAACCATTCTTTAATGCTCACTTCCAAATATCTAAAAACATGAAACAAGTTGTACAAAAATATTTATTATGGCTGATATAAGAAGATATGTTCATTTAACTAATGATAACTAGCAATAAAACTGTTCTTGGTGCTTTAAATTGCCTTAACAAATTAAAAACAATAATTCATTTACCTTCTCACTGTCTCTGGTAAGTCTTGATCCACTGGTAATACAATAGTCATCATCTGTAAGTTTACACGAAAAGAATTCATTTTTTTATGTCGAGTAACTAGTATTAACCATATTAAACCATATATATGTATTATATAGTTATATTATTTTACAATATAGATATTGAAATCACAAATATAATAAAAAATATTACAAAGACCTACTTACTTTCTTAGGGTAAATGTCTGGTACTTTAAACAGCAACTCGAATTGTGTAATATCAAATGGCTGCAGAAATAAACAAGTGTTGTTTTTTTAGAGACTATGTCTGTAAGTTATAAAACATTTATATTTATATCATTTAATTCAATTGCCAGCAATAAAATATGTCTTGTATAAAATGAATCTATTATTATATAAAACATTTTAGAAATATGTCTTACCCAGTCAGGATCAGTTGGTGAAAAGATCAACTTCATAGTAAAGGATTCATTTTCTTCTAAGATGGTTATCTTTTCCTTGGGGAATCGTTTCTTCATTACTGTTATGTCTACTTCTCGTACTTTAGAGATGCCAAACTCTTCTAGCTCAGAATATGTGAAAATTTGTTTGAAACCAATTGTGCGAGGAGCAGGTTGCCTTTTTATCTCACTGGTGCTGACATTAGGTTTAATGTTTTCTGAATCCAAATATTCTTGCGAGCTTCCATTGTCAGGTTGTTGATCAATTCTTTTGCCGTAAAAATTGGCATTTGAAGGAGTTCTTCCTTCGTGCTCAAATTTACACTTTTGTCCTCTCCAACATCGCCCGGACTTGAAAAATGGGCAAATTTTTCTGCCATTGACTTCATTTTCCTTGACAGTTGCGTCATTCTTATCTATAAATGCGCTGGGGGCATTAATGATTGGTTCATTATCTCCATTTAACTCATTTTTTTCATCTGCTTGCTGATTGGTTTTTCTGAAGCGTGGAGGAATATATCCATCCTGTCGTAGTCTATAGTATGAGCCATCATCACTATGACCTTTTGAAATATGATGAGAGAATCTGCAGTAGCGACCATTTCGACAATTTCCATAATTTAAAAAATAACGACAGACAGCTCTTTGGTTGTTTTCACGAAAAGCGTGATTCACTTTTCTACCACCATTTCTGATTGGGTTTTGTTTTGATGAAGAACTAAGCAATGTCTTCCCTGCACTATTTGTGTCTTCCTCGGTTTTTACTGTCTGTTCATTTTCTTGCAAAATATTATCAGATATCGGACACTGGTTAATGTCTAACTGTTGATCAGCAGTATCTTGGCTTTTTACTCTTGGTTCATCTTCATACTTTGTGTCTGGGTTTAATGAAGGAGGTCTGTCACTTGCAGTAAGATGTGAAAATCTACAATGTTTACCAAATTTGCATGATTTATTTAAACTATAAAACTTGCAAACGGGTAGTGACATTAGACAATTAGAAGTGTTAACTATTGATTGTTTACACTTAATCTTCAGTGATGAATCCACACAAACTGAACTACTGCTGAGCAGATCTATTGTAGGTAGATGAAAGTGAAAAGGTTTTTTAGTCAATGTATTAAGAACTTTAAAAGAGTTCAAAATTTAAAAAAACTCACGACACCTAAACTAGTTGAGTAGATCTGTAAATGTATCAATATAAAAGCCTAGCTAGTTAAAGTTGAACTGTACACTGCGTAATAATAGTATAGATCTAGTCTTTATAATTATATCTAAATCTAGTCTTAAGTCTAGTAAATCTACTTTATCAAGATTTAGATTAGACTAAATCTAGTAGTAGTACAGTTAAGTCAGTTTAGACTCTGGACTTGAGTCTTTCTCTGCTGTAACTCTAGTCAAGTCTACTAGTCTAGTCTATTACTGGCAAGTCCTCCACTTGCCAAGTAGATCACAAGATCTAGCCGCCGTGGGTAGAAAAAACACGTAGGTTTAGATTTTATACTTTTTGAAGCAAAAGTCTAGCGATATTGCACAACCAAACGCAAGTAATGAAGTATAGTCTAGATATCTAGATCTAGTTCTAAGGGTCAAAGTTCGAAAAGATTGAGTTATTTTTACACAAATTTGCTATAGTTCTAGTACCGATTACGTCATACCGGAAATATTTCTTTATTTCGAACAATTTGTATAGAGAAACGTACAATTTAATTATTATTTGTGTCTTAGGCATCTTTTTTAGTATTCACCGAACTGGGAATAGCTGCTATTAATTTTATGTGGTCTGTCTGTTCTTTCATTTGTCTGTCACGTTTAGATCTTAAAAACTAGAAAAAAAATCATATTTCATGGTTTTATAGGTCTTGTAAAGTTCTTGTGCAACGGCAACTTTTATCTTATGGAAGCGAGCCTTTAAATTAATTATGCATTCTTCTCCTAAAATATAACACGATTTAGATTTGTGCTAATATGAAATATATTACGTCATTGTTTATTGATTATGTTTCTGAGTGAACGTAAAAGATAGAGCGGAAATAAAAGAGTTCTCTAATGTCTACCTTTATGAAGACAAGTCTCGTTATATTATTTATTGTTAAATTGTAAAGTCTACAGTAGTTTATTAATCTGTGACAACAGAACATGGTGTCAGAAGGGTCAGATATTGTGATCTGGTGTCAGAAGGGTCAGATCTTGTGATCTTCTGTCAGAAGAGTCAGATCTTGTGATCTTGTGTCAGGTCTTGTGACAGATCTGGAAGGTAGTGGCTTCTAAATTGTTTTTAAAGTACACTTTATTTGTAATCAAGTGGTATATCACTAGTTCATATTGAATTGTTTTAGATCTAGACATCTAGACATAGAATCTAGAATCTATATGCTCTACGAATAATGGAATTATTCGATCCTCCTAAACCGTTGTCACTAGACGGCAATCTATCTGAAAGATGGAAAAAATGGAGACATAGTTTTGAACTATTTATGGTCGCCACTGAAAAGAACACGAAGCCCGAACCAGTGAAGAAAGCTTTACTGCTACACCTGATCGGTGAACCCGCTAGAGACATCTACAATACTTTTGAAGTAATTGAAGATGAGACTGTAGACAAACTCATTGAAAGGTTTCAGAATCATTTTATGCCTAAGTCTAACACTGTTTATGACAGATTTAAATTCTTCACAAGAGGTCAGAAGGACGGTGAAACGTTTGAACAGTACTATACAGATTTAAAGAATTTGGCCAAAGAATGTAAGTTTGACAACCTTCGTGAGGAACTCATAAGAGATCGATTGGTATGTGGCATACAGTCGGATCGAGTGAGAGAGAGACTTCTGAGAGACGTAGACTTAACTTTAGAGAAAGCAGCAAGCATCATTCGTGCTGACGAGCATACACAGAACCAAATGATGGATATGAAAGTGGATATGAAAGGACTACAAATAGATGCTGCTAGTAAAGTAAAGAGGACAGAAGACAGAATGCCAGTTAAAAACTCACACGAGAGTATGACAAGGAACCATGGAACAAGTACCATTAAAGATTGCAGATCTTGTGGTAGATCGCGTGGAAAACACAATTGCCCAGCATTCGGACAGACATGCCGAAAATGTAAAAAGAAAAATCATTTCGCTGCAAAATGTCGTTTGAAATATTCCAAGGCTGTTGATTTACTGGAAGATGAAAGTCAAGCAAGCCAAGCAAATGAGTTATGGTTTGAGGCAATAGGAACTGACAACAATGTCAGAGTTTGGATGGTTGATGTCAATATTATGGGAAAGATGGTCAAAATGAAGATTGACACAGGAGCACAAGCCAATGTGATATCAGAGTCAACGTGGAACACTTTAGAAACTGAAACTCAGTTAAAACAGTCAGATACTACCCTACGAGCATTAGGGGATGAAGCACTAGAACTGAAGGGAGTTGCATCGGTCACATTTAAAGTCGACGATGTGGAAGTCAAAGATGATCTGTATGTGATCAAGAAAGAAATAAACCCAGTTCTTGGTATGAAGACATCTATTGCTTTAAGACTAATCGAAGCAAAGAAAAACGTCGAAGTACATGATGTCAAACGACAAAATGAAGTACCACGAGAGTTGATGCCGAGAAATCAACTAACAACAACTAGTAGACCAATGACAGGTTCTCAATTGTATGAAGATGATAAACTATTACGTGCTCAAGAGCAATCGAGACCGAAGAAAAAATTGTTACCTCATGCTGTACCAGACAGACCATGGAAAAAGGTTGCGACAGATTTGTTTGAATGGCGAAACAATGATTATTTGCTAGTTGTGGACTATTTCTCAAAATACCCTGAAATAAAACGACTGGAGAACAAAACAGCAGAATGTGTTATCAACTTATCAGGGCACTGAAAGGAATTTTTGCTAGACATGGCATACCAGAAGAAATAGTGAGCGACAATATGCCATTCAACAGTTATCAATATAGAGAGTTTGCTTCTGAATGGAATTTCAAGATAACCACATCAAGTCCCAGGTACCCTCAATCAAATGGTCAAAGTGAGGTGTATGTTGGTATCGTAAAGCAGATATTCAACAAAGCATACAAAAGTGGGAAAGATCCATATCTCGCTATGCTCGAGTATAGAAATACTCCAATAAGTGGACTGCCGTATTCACCATCACAACTGCTGATGAGTAGAAGACTCAGGGACATAATTCCAACTGATCCCAAACTATTTGAACCATCGATAGCTGAAAATGCAGAGAGATTACTCAACGAACGACAGATGAAAAGCAAAGTAAAATACGATGCAAAAGCAAGAC
>JADKLZ010000003.1:16324210-16345775 GCA_021533235.1 Biomphalaria straminea | reverse complement strand
TAATTGAACAATTAATGAAGTGATATTTATGAACTTGTAACAAAATGTTTTTTCCATAGACATAAATTAATATAGACTGGCCAATAAGAGAATTTTATGAAACGAAAATTTGTGAATTGCAATCGTGTGTACTTTATTTCATGTGTATAAATTTTGTTTAATCTCTAAGACTGAAGATCATGCAATTTTTAAATTTGTCACAATTCGGAAATCCGAATTCAATAGATATACATGTTTTCAAATTACATGAAGTTACTTCATTTTTCCAGTCTATATTTATTTATGTCTATGGTATTGTCACGCAGCGAGAGTTTATGTGCGAAGTTTCAATATTTTCATAGTCGTCAAATTAAATAATACTTTTTTTTGCTCATGACGAAAGTAAAGTAAATAGTAGGACTTGATTATGTTTTGTTTGTTAGTGGAATTTAAGTTCAACAACATTGTGTTTTCTTAAACAGATCCTCCAGTTCAACCACTCCACACAAGAACCACTGCTCCCAAACCTATTGGCTCCAGCAATGCAAGACCAAATGCAACCAACAATGTAAGAACCGCTGCTCAGAAGAAAGCACCCAACCCCAGGAGTGACGCTTTGAACAAAGTCCGCAACGCAGTCAGGGCCACCTCCAACAGCAAATCCCCAACCGAGAGCAACGCCAGGTCTAGGGAAGACCCAGATTACTTCAGCAGCGCTGTGAAACCAAGACCCAAAACAGGTTTGGAGACGCCGCTGGCCTCGCACCCAAAAGATTTGTTGTCTCTGATGAACCAGATGAAAAAAAAGCCAGCCGCAGCCAGGCAGGATTAAAAAGACCAACGATTCTTGACGCCAAAGATATAATGAACTTGGTTGTTTAGAGACTGATTAGTTTCATCTATATCGTTTATGTCGAGATGGACAATTGTAGCCAAGCTAAGCTGAATATTCATTTGTTTGGACCAATCAAATTATCTTATCTTACACCTTTACAAGAAAACAGTTCTTGTTGAGTGTAATCTAAATCTAGTTTTACGACATTAAACGTACAAAGAAAATGATCATGTTGTTGTAGACACTAGAGAGAAAGAGACTTTCCAACATTGACATTCACATGACAGTACTGAGACTGGACAGTACTGAGACTGGACAGTGCTGAGACTGGACAGTGCTGAGACTGGACAGTACTGAGACTGGACTGTACTGAGACTGGTCAGTGCTTATACTGGACAGTGATTATAGAACATAAGTGTTGCTCAATGCAACGTTTGGTACCCAAGAAACTAATCTTGCACGAAAGGGAATATTAGAAAATGGCGGGATATAAATTCCAAGCTATCTTGTAAACAAAGTTACAAAGACAGTTTGTGTGGAAACACAAACTCGAAATCGGCCCCCCGAAGTGGTCCACACTGGAAGGTAAAAAGGCAGGTTTCAATATTTTCAAAAAGGAAATTCTATCAAAGGAAAATGACGGAGAAGAATGGAGAAAGAAGGTTGACAGATTTTACGTGTTGCCCCAAAAGTCCAGCAGACCAAGGGATATGTGAAAATGAAGGCAAAGTTAGATGTGAACCTGGCCTAACTGATGTTATTTAATGATTATCTAATTGATCTAATTGTTTTGGAAAGGATCAATCTCCCATTTAAAGCCTTAAAAATAACATTTCCATAAAAAACACCTTTAGTTAAGTATCCTGTGCACAAGGTAGCGCGCCGCAGTTCATGTGATAATATGATAAACTACTTATTAATTGTTGTTTTAAATTGTGTTCCAAGACAGAGTGAGAGAGAGAGAGAGAAGAGAGAGAGAGAGAGAGAGGGTCGTTCAAATTCAAGTTAAAAATCTAAATGGTAGAGCATTACTATTTGCCAGGTGCCCAAAAAATGAGGTGGGGTCCAGATGGTGAGAGATGAGGGATAAAGAAGGAGAGAGAGAGCGAGAAGAAGTGGAAGAGAGAGAGAGAGAAAGCAGTTCCAATTCAAAGTAACAGACACTAGAATTCATAGGCTAATAGGTACGTTAAAGGGGAGCGTTCAACTGAGGGCTGTTTTATTCGAAGAGCAAAAAAAAAAATAAAAATAAAATGGAAGGTACAAGGTAGAATAAACAATGTCTAGCCTAAAAACAAATCAACAGGAGTAGCCTGTGTGTAATGCTAGTATTGACATAATTCTTATACTAATTGATCATTTTGTTATGTTTTTCTCATAATAAAGTAGATACTCTTTTTAATTTATTAATTGATTTTAAGTAATAATATTTCCTTATTGCAGCTTTTGCTTATTTCGTTTTTCCATGGCCCCCAAAATAAATAATTATTTGTAATCTCAGTACAAGACAGGACTTAAGCGCTACTGGTCCTGAAGTGTACTAGAAATAATTGTACAGAAATACTGGCAGGATCTGTGTGTTAAGGGACAAGTCAATACTGCCAGGTCAATTATTTGCTTGAGTTCGCCCTTGCGGTATGTTGGTCAGATTGATCTGGTTTCTGTTTCAATTTGACTGCTCTTGCTCGGAAGCTGATGTTCCCCATTTGAAAATTAAAACAAAGGGGGAGAAGCAGGCTCCAATTCGAGAAATTACATTTCTCAAACATAATGGCCGACAAACGCATTGAGAGGGGGGGGGGGGAGGGAACGATCTGTACCATAATACGAAAGAGCATTACATTTCACTAACATTATGGCCGAAAACTCATTCAGAGAGAGAGAGAGAGAGAGAGAGAGAAGAAATGCCTGATTTGTACCATAATATGAAAAGATGTAAAAGCAGTTAAATATTGGCAGTTATAATATCCGAAGGTACAACGAGGAAATCCAAATTTAAAAAATACATTAAAGAACAACAACAAAACGTACATTGAATGCAGTTGTATCAATTAGTTTGGATCCGTTATAGAATTAAATTTGTACTAGATCTATTCTAGACTAGCAATAATAAATCTGTGTGAGTGATAAGAAATATTTGTACCAATTGTTTTTTTTTGTTTAGAGCAATTTCATGCTTTAAGGTTTTATTTCAATTCGCTATGATCCTGTCAGTTGTCTGAACCATTTAAGAAAGTGGTGGACAAATAAGGGCATTTCAGTGGAGATATTACTGGGATCTTTGTTTACAAGCATTTCTAAATTATTTACGTTGAACTACCTGGATTCGGGGACTCTAGCCTAATCAAGCCTTCTTAAGCCAACACAGAAATCACTGTACCAGAGAGGTGCTTATGAAAATAAAAGGTTTTATTATTTCTATTGGTAGCTTAAAACTTTAAAACAATGATAAAGGGAACTAAATCAACTTATCCCACGACATCAGTACAGTTTCTTTCACTTGTTCGATATTACTACCAATAGTTAATTAGCTAATTGTTTTTTATATTGATTCTTGTTTTGTCAAGTAAAAGAAATAATTTTGCAAAATTTCAGCTTGATACTAGAAAGGGTTTGGGAGAAATACCGTGTACAAACTTTTGACCAGACAGAGTTGATATAAGCTTTGTAATAACAAAATGAACATGAGAATTGCATCTATGGAACGCTGAGAACAAGATAGACAGCTCAGGAATACATTTTTACCTACGGAATAAAAAAAATATGATCAGAAATTTAAAAAAAAATTCAACAAAAATAAGGTCTCTACATGTTTAGGATTAAAACAAACTCTATAATACAACACCTACACTAACAGAATAACATATAACATACATTGATACACAAAGCAAAAGTCTCAACAAGAATACAAATCTAACTCAAATTTCTTGTTAAATGGTTATTCTGTTTAGTTTTATTTTCTATTTAGTTCTTTGAATGGAAAAATAGATGAAGAAAACAAATTCCAATGTTGGTTCTGTTTGCAAAAAGAATACAAATAATAATGAGATTTGTATATGTCCTCCTTACATCATGATGTTATGTGTTAGTATTATGGAACAAAGCACATAATGACGTGACAGTAGAGTTCTGGATCTATTGGTTAATTTCTTAACACAGATGGTTCTTGATCACAAGACCACTGAATGACGTATTTCTGTAGTAACATGTAAGAAATGTCAAGGTTGCAATACATAGCCTAATACTTAGGTCAACATAAAATGTCTAGCTTTGACCTTTAAATCTAAAAATAGATCGAGAGTCTCTTTATAACTTTTGGACATGCTTAATGCTAACCTAAAATAATGTAATTAAACAGACAAAAGTCTTCGTTTTGGCAGCGTTAGGGTTAACGTTTTTAGAGCTCCGGAAGTAACACTCCAAGTCCATTAATTCATATTTATTTTGAAAGCAAATAAGTGAATGAAGTAAATATGTAAGAAAATAGTTTCCCTATCAATGTAATATAAATGGCTGTCAGAACATCCCTCCTTCCCAGAGTCCGTCAGTCAGTTCAATAGTTTTGTCTCTGACTTATTTAT
Source organism: Biomphalaria straminea (assembly GCA_021533235.1). Classification (NCBI taxonomy): domain Eukaryota; kingdom Metazoa; phylum Mollusca; class Gastropoda; family Planorbidae; genus Biomphalaria; species Biomphalaria straminea. The sequence continues at coordinate 16,341,380 of JADKLZ010000003.1, read as the reverse complement.
CCAGTGCAAGCCTGGCACTGACACCCGGTGATCTCCTTGACCCATATTTTGTGCTGGTAGTCGGGGTAAATTTTCCCATTGTGGACACAGATTGGCAGGTAGACCTCTTTGGTGGTGGTGGCTGTCTCTTTACAGCAGCGACAGTTCTAGGGGGAGATAAGGAAAACTAGTTGGTCACACAAAAACAAACAAACGTATTCACATGTTAATACTTAAGTAAAAAATAAATATCTCCTATCAGACCTTGCGATTTACTAGACAGATCTTTTTTCTAACGAGGGTGTCATATGGCCAGCACAACGACCTTCCGACTTTCCTTTTTCCCAAGTAATGTCAGGTATCCATTAGATCTGGGTGGACTATGGCGCACCTTAGATATCCCGAAATAAAAAATTGAAGTAATTACCAGAATTCAAACCCAGGATTCATCAGTTCGGAAGTCATGCGAGTTATCATTCAGCCACCGAGCCTCTGTTATACACAATCTTACACAAACGAACATTCAAGTTCAAAGACTGAAGAAACCAAGTGAATTGCTAAAAGTCTGAACCTACCGAACTGGGGGTCTGTCTATGCGAAGCGAATTCGGTGGCACCAAATGAAATTTAAAATCAATTCAAACTGAAGTATAAAATAAAGACTGATGAAAATTACGCATTTAAATTATTAAAAACCTACCTGTATGATCTAGACTCTATAGTTTCTTTACATATATAGCCACAGAGCTCTGCTATGTTTGAGAATTGAGACTTAGAGCTACAAAAACATAGAGCCCAAGAGCTCGGCTAGTTTGAGATTTGATCCATGTTTCAACATGTTTCTCTAAATATATTCTGCATATGCCTAAGGCAGGCCCTGCTTCGACAGAGTCCCGTATATTAACTTGATAAAGCCTCTTTTTGTGAAGAACACTATTCGATCAAAATAAACTGAACATGCTCGAAGTTCATGAAGTGTCTCTTTGAGAACTTTTGTTAAGGTTTAGGTTCAAGAAACTCAGTTCATTGGAAAGCCTTTCTGTCAGACTTTGTTTAGACTCGATCTCAATGTCCCTAGATTACTTCATTGTTCATAATAAACAATGTAACCCTAACTCTAACGCCCAGTAAACCCTAACCCTATGCATTAACGTGATAGCTTAGTGGTCTAGAGGAGCGCTGGAAGCCTCCTTATAAGTGGGGTTCGGGACGAAGCCACGACGCCAAAAGCGTTTTTTTGCATTTTTCACTGCAGAAAAGCTTTCTCCTGACATCTATAGCTCATTATTCACAACTGGGGTTCGCCCCAACGCCAAAAGCGTTTTCTTGCATTCTTCACTGCAGAAACGCATTCTCCTGACATCTACCGCTCAATATTGATCAGTGGAGTTCGTGGCGAAACCCGACTCCATAAGCTTTTTCTTGCATTTTTCATAGCAGAAACGCATTCTCCTGACATCTGCAGCTCATTATTCATCGTATGTTTGTCACTTTGTTTTGTAACAGAACTATAGTTCAAAGTTCTAAAAAAAAATTCCGGAAGTGGTAGGGAAAATTAAGTGTACCAATTAGATTCCACTCTATTTTTTTTGTAGGATTCAAACATAAATTGCGAGCTATAGTCCCACATTTATTTAACAAGAAAAATATCAGATTGCGTAAAGGATGGAAAAAGGACTAGTATAAGAGTATTTGGGTTCAGAGCACCAACGCTATCGCTAGGGACAGTTACTGAAAAAGAATGCAGCCGTAACAGTCCAGTTTTTGTTCTTGTCTAGTCTGTACAATGACGCTAGACACATGCAGCGCGTCTCTCTGAAAAACATGTAATAAACCAATGAAGTCGAATACAATCGCAATCAACAAACCGAACACTCAAAGACATCTGCTCAGTGCCTGAGATATCTGCAGTTTCATCTATAAATACCCAGAAAATGCAAATAATTCATGAAGCTACAGCTCGTATTTTTTGGTCTATTCCAGCTGCCAGTGCTCCGTTGAACCAAACCAACGTTTTGACTTCGACGATTGCATGTGAAGAACTTTCTTGTATCTCTTCTATTGTAAACTGGTGGACATGTTTAACCTGCTATTTTATCGGGCGCTGACACCGACCGGAACTCCGCAAGACTCTTTTGTTTAAAGAAAAAAAAAAACATTAATCACATCGAAAGATAATTGGCAAATTAATTAATTAGACCTGAACTAAATATTTTTCCCTTTGCAACTTCTTCAACTTCTAAAGAGGCTAATCCTTTATACTTTCACACTTCTTTCTACTACTATTATGAATGACATCTTTCTTCAACCCATTTCATTTAATGCTCGCTTTTCATGTGGATCTATCCAGCACCACTTCTTCCCAGCTGTTATTGCCGATTTTGTAAAGCTTTGTTACGCGATTGCATACATCAGTATAGTTGAGCAGTGGACGACCAGCGGATATATGCGTTCTGTTAAATCAACATTCAGAATGTCTTGTGAAAGTCGATCTTGTGGCATTCATAATAACTATAGCTATGTGCAAATGAAAAAAAATCTTTAGACACCCTTTATAGTGCAAAGAATTCCAAGTGTATAGTAAATCTTTCATGGTCGGACATGACCTACAAATTGACCCATTCTAGTAACAATAATAGCATATCTTTACAACTATACTTCAGTGGAAGCACTACTTGTTAAGTTACTACCATAGACATAAATAAATATAGACTGGCCAATAAGAGAGTTTAATGAAACGAAAATTTGTGAATTGCAATTGTGTGTACTTTATTTTAAGTCTATAAATTTTGTTTAATCTCTAAGACTGAAGATCATGCAATTTTTAAATTTTTCATGATTCGGAAATCCGAATTCAATAGATATACATGTTTTCAAGTTACATGAAGTTACTTCCTTTTTCCAGTCTATATTTATTTATGTCTATGGTTACTACACAGTACACATTGTAGTAGTCCAATGATAGGCCTTTAGATTTACACTTAGAAGATGGTGCGCACAATTTTCCCGAACATTAATGTATTTAACTCTTGAATCAATAATGCATGGGGGTAGCGGGATACATGGAGGTGCACTTGCACCCCGATGGATTCTGACTAAATCTACATTTACGTAATAAAAATACACATCTGGATGATGTATTGCATTATAAAATATTTTTTTAAAAATTGGCTACAATGTGGCTACTCACAATTTAGAGGCACGCACGTACATGGTTAGCCATCCATTCCATACGCATGGGCTAATCTACTACTACATTAACCAGTGGAAGCACTACATCTTCAGCTGCTACTTAGGAGTTAATTGATTTGGTGGTGCGAAAAAAATTACTAAAATTTTGGCCACTCAGAATCCAGGGGGGTGCAAGTGCACCCCTTTACACCCCGCTGAGGGCGCCCATGCCCACCACTATGATGCATAGTTAACGCTAACCTGCCAACATCAAGCTCCAATGCCCAGAAGTAATTTCCTTCGTCTCTTATGAAATATGAAAGGCTAAAGACACGGCTGTCACTTAGGGTTCAAAAAGGACTTTGTGCAACAAATCGGCCCACCCTGTTCACCCGCCCCGAGGCCCTATTCATTTGGCCTTATTCTGATACATACGAGAAATTTAGATAGGTATGTGTTAGTATATGTGAAAGATACACTCTTATACCAAGAACTATCCTCTGTCAATAATCCTAGTTCTTTTATTGTATCCAACAACCTACACTCTAGTGATGGCGTGTCTAAAAAAGCGCTAACAAGAGGTAACTGCAACCTTAGTCATGCACTTGACAAACCTGTCTTAAGAATATCACTTAAACACTATTCTCTTGATTGGTCAGAAGACCTGTTATCGAACATAGAATAACCTCACCACCATAATCGTATTACTTCATTGTTCTTCTACCATTTATTTATGTCCACAGCCGTGAAAAAATAACATAGCCTCTTACCACAAGACATCACGTAAGGACAGAGCCGGACACAGCATCTAAAGCTATCCCCAACACCTAAAGCTCTATCCCAACACCTACAGCTGTATCCCAAAACCTAAAGATGTACCCCAACACCTACAGCTGTATCGCCAAGACCTAAAACTCCATCCCAACACCTACAGCTGTATCGCCAAGACTTAAAGCTCTATCCCAACACATACAGCTGTATCCCAACACCTACAGCTATGTATCGCTAAGACCTAAAGCTCTATCCCAACACCTACAGCTGTATCGCCAAGAACTAAAGCTCTATCCCGACACCTACAGCAGTATCCCAACACCTACCTATCCCCTTAACACTAGACCAGAAGAGCCAGTACTAATGCGACTAATGTTAGGTGAGTTGGGTCAGATCACAACTAAATTGTTACCTTTTTAAATCCTGGGTGAGTGGTGACACTAGGCGAGACGCTAGACTCACAAGTTCCTTCACATTTGTTCAACATGACGTCACCGCTGCAGACAACAGGCACTGGGTAGCCCAGGTTCAGGGCTGTAGTCACTCGAGCGATGGGAACTGTACTTTGCTGGCGAGAGAAGAGATAGATCTAGATTGTATATAGTGGATAATTTTAATGGGGTCAAGCTTAGACAATGTCCAAGTAATGGTGGCCGAAAATGGCGAAATTCATAACATAAATAAGTTGATTTTGAGAAGAAAAAATGGGGGGGGGTACATGAACGTGTAAAAGAAAAAAGTAAAATCCCCCTTTCAGTCGTTACGACCTATAGGGCAGGTGATGTAAAGGGCATCTGTTTCTGTCGGGTACCCATTAGACAGTGGCGTAGCAAGGTATCCGTGGGCCCGGGTTCAAGAATATCTTGGTGGGCCCCCTACCCAAAGTAAGTTGAATGTATAGTGTGACAGAACAATTGAGTGATCTGAATGTATGTTTATGTTAACCAAAAGACATTCCAATGCTTTCTGCTTTATGTAGATCTTGCTTCTCATTTTTTCAAAATTTGAAGGAAACGCTGACTTCGCTTATATTTTTGTAATCGACGATATTGTTAGCAAATAATTATAATTTTCTTCTAAGTGCTGCAGCTTCCATGCATTTTTTTACATTTGAGAAACACAAACTGTTTTGGTACATCAAAATATCCTGATCTCATTGTTGTTAGAGCATTGTCCCTTGATGACCGCATTGTGGGCAAAAGTATTATATACTTTGCTCTTCCTATTGGATTCAAGACGCGCCCATTTTGAGATGCATTGAGCAAAAAACACCAAGTCATAGAAATCTGCAACGTCTTGAACACAGCTAACGTAATCATTTAATATCAAGTTTAAATCGTGGTTAGCAAACGTTAACATAATGCACGAGCGACTTCTTTCGATGAAGCAACACCCAACGACCATTCTAGGTCCTACTATCCACTTAGGCCTATATTGGAAGCAACATCATAGCTTTGGCCTCGCAGTTTATTTCAGGATAAATAGGGATTATTCATTAGTTGGATCATTTTCCAGCCAATTCTGCAGACGTCTGGTTCTCACAAAAAACGAGAACCTAAAAATTATTCTCTAATTTTCTATTTTCTGGGGTATTCCGTCATTGAGATCACAAACCGTTTTTTTTTTTTCAAATCATGCTAATTTGATCAACTTTTATATAATATGTCTTGAGTTCTCTGAACAATGAAAGAGAAAAAATGGCGCGGATTGGACCTTAGTATTTCAGCCAGAACTGCATTGCCCAACATCTCTATTTTCTCGTTTTGAATCTGTGGGGCTTTGTTTTCCAGTTAAATTTCAATATTCATAGCAATTTCAAATAAAGGTTTTCGGATTTTGTATAAATATAATGGTGTTAAATTTCTTTAAGAACTATAAACCAAATAATAAGCATTGGTCAGAGTTCCATAGCTAATGCCCAGGCATTCATCTCACCGAGATGATCCATAGTCGCTTCGCGACTGAAGGAGGCTATAGAGAGATATGTTTGGATAGATCAGCTGTGTAGAGAGGGGGAACTTCTGTGTGGTCGACATCGTTCCGACCACAGCTAATGCACAGGTATTCATCTCCGAAAGACACTATTCCGTGATAATGTTTTTGTAAAAATATAATGATGTTAACTTTTACTAAGAACTGCGAACAAACACTATGCATGGGTCAGAGAAAGAAACTATTCCATGATTTACTTGGACGTCTCTATCTTCTTGTCTTTTTTATAAACCTGCTCCCCAATTTGGTTTCGCCGTTCATTGTAACAGAACAAACATATTCAACTGTTTACGATACATGTGTAACTTACTTTTTTACACTTTAAAAAGACAACAAAACAATGTGATGAGGACTTTCGAGGACGCTGTCCTCCCAAATGAGTGTTTTACACTACTTCCAAGTATCTACTTCATTGGCTCGGACACATACGTTTTAGAATCACTACTGTTGAGATAGTTATTTACCAACTCATTTAACAAAGTAGAAAGTTTTTTCTCATTTGAGACATTTACATTAGTACAAAAGAGTTGTTATAAAACATTATAAATACAGAAAAAAAACAACTAATTGAGCTTTGATAAAATTGAATAATTAACAACTGTTTCGAAATTTTAATTCGTGAATTAGTGTCATCCGTAAGTTCTCGCGTGGGCCCCAACCAGTCACAAGAGTCATGGGCTCAAGTGCATCAACTCCTTTACGACATTATTGCTACTCCACAGGCTGTGGGCCCCTAATGGTCGTGGGCCCGGGTTCATTGAACCCCTTCGCGCCATGGATGCTACGCCACTGCCGTTAGAGCTGGGTGGACTCAGATCACCCAAATATCACGAAGTTAAAAATCCCAGTCTTCATCAGGATTCGAACCTGCCAAGCGCTTTACCGCTCAGCCACCGCGCCTGGCACGAACTTGTTAAGTATAAATAAAATAGAAAATCTATTATCTCGCATATTCTCGAAACGAATATGGCTAATATTCCAATAGATGGACAAATATGTCATGGGTTGCTATGCCATAACGAGACTATGATGACGGGTCTCGGCTACAGTCTGCTTAGTGCTTAGATGAAGAGATAGATGAAGAGATAGATCTTCGTCTACGATAAGATAATTGAGTTCTATTATCCGGTGCCATTAAACATAAGGTTTAAAATTATTTACCGAGAACAATTCCTCTTATCAGCTTGCAAACTCTTCATGGGTTCAGGAAACAAAAAGTGTGGACACGGGACACGTATCATGAAAACGGCTCTAACGATTTTCATAGCAATTTGACAGCTTTGTATATATTTGGGGAAAAATTACAGGGAAAAAACATTTTGTTTGGCCATTATAATTTTTCAAAGAATAATCATTTTAAAATTATTTTTTAGGAGATCTAAATGATATATGTTACGTCAGGGGAAATTCCCGATTATATTCACTAAAGCAATGCTTTCCAAGTGTTCCTCAGAACCGTAGTGTTAGGTGAGGCCGGAATAGATGTTCCACGAACAGGAATAATTAACTAGTAGGCCTCCACGTCAATTAATCTTTCCTAAAAAAAGAATAAGCAGTGATCTGCTAAATACTCAGAATGTGGGAAAGTCTTCCGTTAAGGAAAAAGTTTGGGGAACACAGCACTAAAGAATTAAATAAACAAATCGACGTTCAGAAACAAATGTGCAAACCATATAGAAATCAGTCTAGACTATAGACTACTGTCTTTTTGTCAATAAATTAACTAATGTATTGCTTTTCGTCGCAATGGACAAACTGGCGATGAACGCTTACCGAGCAGTTCTGATATTCTTCTTTGCATAACAGCTTTTGCATCGTTTTAGGATGAATACAAAACAAGTTGAACTGACCATTATTATTGCTCGAAAAGCGAGACGTAATGAAGAAACTTAAGAATCAAGATACGTAATGTAAAGCCATGTTCTGTAATAACTCCCAAAATCCGAACATGTGTTGTTGTTTTTTCTCAGTGTGTCTGTCGACTGCGAATTCTCGGCAGCAGCATCTCAATATATGGTATCACGTTTTTCTGTCAGCAGTCTCTCCTTCCCCAAGATAACATCTCTGACGTGTTCCTCAGGATGGTCACTTTTTTTTTTTAATTATGTCATTAAGGATGTGCTGTTGAGCGGTCACTATTAAATTTAAAAGACTGCAACACATTGGAAACTGGTTCAAGAACAGATGACAAAAGAATGAAAATGAAAAGACAAATCAGAAACAAGAGGAGAGGTATTTACAACAAATTTGCAGTTTGTTTGGTTTCACTTGCAGTCATTATTTTAAGACGCTAAACAATCAAAGATCTCAAAGTTGAGACTTAAATCTCGGATGGATTCACATTTTTTAGTTGATTATGTCTCACACAAAATAGTAAATTTACCACCAAAGCTATTGCTAAGGACAGATACGTAAAAGAATACTAGCCATCAGGAAGCAGCCTTGGCCGAGTATTTTGTCCATGTCTAGACTGTACATTGATATTAGACACATGCAGTGCGTCTCTCTGAACCACAGGAACTAGGCCAATGGAGTCGATTATAATCGCAATCAACAAAACGAACACTTAAAGACATCATCTCAGTGCCTAAGATATGTACAGTTTCTTCACTAAAATACCCAGCAAAATGCAATTAATTCATGATTTTTTTTTTGGTTTCTTGCTGCTCCCAGTGTTCCGTTGATTCAAATCAACGTTTTGACTTGGACGTTGGCATGTCAAGAACTTTCTTGTATCTCTTCTTTTGTAAACTGGTGGATGTGTTTCACCTGCTATTTTATCGATCACTGACACCTACCAAAAACGTTAATACATTTACACTCTTTACTTTTGCTCAAAAGAAACTAGAATATTTATCACATCGAAAGATAATTGGCAAGGATTTCTCCTCCAAGACAAAAAAAAATATATTCTTGACTTTAACTAAATATTACAAAAAGCAATTGTGGCATTTTACGTCTCGAGAAGATTTTTTCCCTTTGCAACTTCTTGTGTTGCTAAAGAGGCCAATCCTTTGTTGTTTCACCTTCCTTTCTGTTGTGTATGGCATCTGTAATGCAGGACGTTTCCTTTAATTCTCGCTTTCCATATGGATCTATCCAGTGCCACTTTTTCCCAGCTATTAGAGTCGATTTGGTTAAATTGTGTAGTGTGCTACTTTAGAAGTTAATTGATTTGATGGTACGAAAAAATGGCTAGAATATGGCTACTCAGAATCCAGGGGTGTGCAAGTGCACCCTCTTGCATCCCCCCCCTGCGGGCGCCTATGCCTGTGTACGAAATTTCAAAAGGATACGTTCGACAGTTTAAAAGATTTCATGATAAATGAGTCTGCAATATTTGGAAAATATATTGAGATTGATGCAAGAAAAGTAAAGCAGAAAAAAATATATCAACGTGCATCTAGCTAACTTATTTCCCATGATACCTTAAACACGTGTAGTTTAAAGCTAACAGTATTCATCTCTCACAAGTGTACAATGTAGCCAAGACGAAGTCTAGTTTAACATCATTATGAACAAACCATCTAACACATTGACACACAAGACTTGAATATTTGGCCATTTACAACCAAGGAGCATTGTCTTTCTATAGTATATAAAGTGTCCTTACCAGTAACTGGCAGTCGTCGTTACTTGAAGTGAAAACTAAGTATGGAAACAAACTTAGGCTGACCAAGACTGTCCAGAAATGGGCCAGGTCACTGTAACTGAAGACCATGTCTGGAATAAAAACAAAAGAAAGTGTTAGAACTAGAAACATTTTGTCGGAACTCCAGCTTGAAGCTCCTTGATCTCAAGGAAACAAACGTATGAACTCGTGTTGATGTTTTCTTAAAAGTAAAAGTATTATAAGCTTAAGAATTAAAATAGTCAATGTAATAATATTCAAAGTGTTGACAAAGTGAAAAATCAATAGAAATTTCATTAAATCGCAATCATCGAGATTTCCATGAGCATATTTTTAAAAAAAGTTATAACATACTCACTAAAAAAAAACAACAAATGGATTTAAAAAATATATTTGAACTAGGACCATAGAAGAATGTGAAACGATTCCCAATTATTATCTTTTACTTTGTTTTTAGTAGATCTAGCTAAAGTTTACCGTTTGGTTGAGATCTTTCCAGTTTATTCAACAGTTCCACGACGAACCAAAAAGAAAATGTTGCCTGCTAAGGAACTCTTTTTTAGCGCGGACTGATTTAGATTTGAGAATGACGCATTAGTCCTGGCGTCTAGACGTTAAGATGAGAGGTCAGGATTAGAAAGTTTATTGAAACCTGCGTTAATTGTAGACCAATGATTGGACAATTACGTCAAATGGGTGGAGCTAAGAGCCAGCATGGAGTCCTAGGCGGCATGGGCATTTTGGAGCTTGTCAAATTAATTCCATTCTAAAATTAATGTACTTTATGTTCTGTTTTAACTGTACGGTTGCTTAACTAAAATTAGTTACCTCGGACTGCATTTGAATGATAAGAAAAAAATATCATTGTTATTGTTATAAGACGCTAATGATAAATTTAATACTGTATTAACTTTTCTGTTGACTAGGTCTATGTTCCATATAGATTAAGTCTCTAGAACTCAGGCTATATGTCCCACAATCGAAATGCACTTGACAAAGAACGGAAAGTTGCTAGATTCATTTCTAGTGGTTTTTTTTCTAATGCTTTTCAGTGTTTCTTACGGTAATCTAGGTCAGCTTGTTGTCATTTGAGAAATTGATTCTCTCAGGGCTGTCATCTGGTCCGGTTATTAGAGTGAGCTATGGTTCGAAGGTCAGAGCAGACCTCATTAGTGATGTAGCAATTTGAAACTTTAACTAGAAAAAATTCACCCCACAGAAAAAAATGTTTTACAATGTTGTGCTAACGGCAAACTATCATCAGGCCTGACTCCTGAAATCCTTCACCCAAAGTCTTTACAGTTCAACGTTGTTAATCAAGGTAAAAAAATGTGTAGTAGATCTTGAAACATTGTTACCTTTTTTGAACAGATTGTAGGCCTAAAACTAAGCCATTATACAACAAAAAATGTTTACAAAAGCTTTTAAACATCAATCATGGACAAAAAGCACATAAATGAAATTGGTTTAAAGATGCTCCTTCCAAGAGTATTCCAATAAAACGCCCTTAAAAACTCACTTGAACCTCAGTACTGCTAGATCTATCCGATATTTCGTAATCCCATGCTCAAACCACGTGACAGTTTGACAGAACTCTCCACCCAAAAAGAAATAAAAATGCTTGTCCCGAAGCTAAATGTATTTGGTCCAAGAATTGAAGGAGAGTTATCTGCTCGGCGGAGACAGCGAGTCAGCAGCCGATTGTTCAGTTTATACATTATCAATGAGCTCTGAACACACATCTTCAATCAAATGTTTGGCTTTAAACAAATAAAGGCGTTTTAAATAATGAAAACTTCTTGATTACTTTATTCACAAAGCACAAAACTATAAAAAAAAATGCAATGGGACTGATATCAATGATTGCTACAATCATCATAAATATCAGGTGGCCGAGCCTTGCTCGGTTAAATAATTTCATATACCCGAAGTCATTTTTGGATTTTTTTTTTATAATTACGAAAATGAACGATTGGATAAAGACTACTAATTCGAAAAATTTCTTTAGTATTCTGTTTGTTCTATATGTAAATTGGTACGTTCAGACATTTAATTTTGGAATTAGTATATTCAATTATGGCTTTAGTACGAAACATCGAGTGACGCAAATTTCTACGTTATTGGGGAAAACTTCAAAGACTTTCTTACAAGCCAATAATAGTAGGCCTACGATAGTTTTACGCTGTCTAGACTGTAGGAGGACTTAAGAGACTTGATATTTAATCGCCATGTACAATTACATATAGAACAAACTGAACACTAAGACTGTCAGACCATAAGAAGTTCATACCGGCTTTTGCCATCCATCTATCCCAGTGGTGCTACTGGTGCTACAGCCCATGGAAGGATATGGCCTGCTTTTACACATCCCTCCATTCAGATATCTTCTAGGCCTTTCGTCACCACACCCTAACCCCAAGTTTTTTACTGAGGTTTATAGTTAAATCAAAAGTGGCTGCAGCGTACGCAAACTCGTTGACCGCTTAGAATATTGTGTGTTGGTTTCCTTTTCGAGTCGATGTGAAGCTCGAAGTCGCAGATCCTCAAGTTTCCTTAAACGCTCCTCAGAATTTTCTAGCTTGACGATATTACTAATGATTGCATTTACGAATAATAACGTTATGTCAATAAAATATTAACTTCACGTCAATAATAATAATAATAATAATAATAAAATTATTATGTTTATATAAATAATGTTTGTCTAAATGAATCTATATAAAAGACCTTCTAAAAAAAAAACAAAGATTTAGATCGAACAAAATTATAATAATATTTGTCTTCTATAAATTTAGAGTGGAATTGGCAATGCTGTTACATCTAGATCTAGTCTAGGAAAAAAAGCGATTGAAATCTGGCTGAAATCCTATAGCTCAGACGTAGACGTCTAGATCTATTTGTTTTCCTGAAAAGTTGTGAACATCTTTTCTTCTAGAAATTACAACAGAAAACCTATTAGATTATTATTAGATCTCTTCAACGCCGCAAACCTCCTGCTATTAGGGAAGAATAACGGCGAGCAACATGGCGGTTTTTTCGACGGAGAACTGAGAATCTAGTTGTAAGTCTAGAATCAAGACCTAGATCTAGACGTAGATTGTTTGTTTGTTGTTTTACATGTTTCGGATGTTCCTTCAGAATTGAAGATACTTCCTAGTCCAAACCTCCCGCAGGACGACGGGGGATGGGAGCGGGCAGGGTTTGAACCCGGGACCATCGATAAATCCAAACGACAGTCCAGCGTGCAAACCGCTCGACCAGGCAGACATCCAGATTCCAGATTCGGCGTCCATATCTTTCTTTTCGGCCTACATTATAGCTAATTAAAAATATACAATTAATCAAATTCTTATTTTAACGTGCCTTATAATAAAGGGATCAAGCGATTAATTTGTAGAAACACTTGGAAGCATTGGAAGCACTTGAGCGTCTTCAGATAACCACGTGCTTGATTGATGTTCACTGTTTTAAACCTTCAACTACGGTGCGCAAAAAGTTGTCTATTCATTCATTCAAACGCGATAAAACTTGTTGCAAAGAAATGCTTTACTGAACGTCTGTAAGCCAGTGACGTAGGAGGTGTACTTTTTTTTTTTTCATTTCTTGCTGTGAGCCTAGTGACGTAGGGGGTGTCAAGTTTTTTTCCTTTGACGTCACTTTCATTCATAACTTTGAAAACTTTCATTCATAAATTCTCCATGTCATTCATAAAACCTTCGAACCAAGATAAATTTTTCGATAATGAGACATTTTTCAAACCGATATAACGGTCAAACTCGAGTTTTCCCGAAGTGGCCAATGAGCTGAGAATTTTTTTCTCACTAACATTTAGATACGTTGAAATTTTAAAGAAAATCGTTAGAGCCGTTTTAGAAATAGAAGATATATATATATATATATATATATATATATACAAGAATTGCTCGCTTAAGAGTATAGGATACAAGAATTGCTCGCTTAAGAGTATAGGATAAGTACACAATGGACATAGGTAGACCTTATTAAAGTTTTTTTTTCTTTTGTTAAAACACATCGAGTCTTTTTTCAAGAAATCCTATCACCTACAGACGAAAACAATTATAGATAGAATCTTTGAAAATTATCATAGAAGTAATTGGCTTTTTGACTTAGAGGGTCTACGCTGATAAAAAACAACAACATGTTTCTTTTTTTTTAAGCGGACCACACACACACACACAAAAACGCCTAATGGTTTTTTGTCATTTGTCCTTTTGGCCGCCTGTCTTTCACATAGGGATGGATCTAAAAAAAAAACTAAAAGCGCTGTTAAAAATCCGATTTTACATTTTCTAGGTATTCTAGGTGTCAAACTCTTTATTCTTATCTTATGAAATACAGACGTTATTTTAAAAAAAGATAATTACGACATGCGCTTGTTCCTATGTCAATTTAGTCATGCATGTTAATCAATGACTTAATTAAATTCTGCCTTGTAATTTGTTTTCCTGGCTGACTCAGGCAACCCACTCCATGCTCTAATAGCCCTATGGAAGAAGGAGCATTTTTACAAATTAATCCTAGCAAATACACAACGTTTTAATTAATATTTTTTGTATTAATTGTTGCTGTTAAGCGCAACTTTCATGCTTATAGTATGCTCAGTGCACAATGCTCCAATCACTTTTGTGGACCAGTTGTAAGAGTGGGGGAGAGAGGGGGTATCTCGAAAAGATTTCCGAGATGTCTTTTTGAAAGCAATTTTTTAAAAAGTTGCTCGAGTCTAATTCAAGATCGAGCCATCGTGAAGGATGGCCTACATGCTTACCACTGAGCTATTCAGGTACTTATAAAGATAGAAGGTGATCTGAGAATGGGAAGTAGGAGAGCAAAATGGGGTGAAGATCCACCCAGACAGACAGACGGACTGAATTAATATAAGCCTTGTAAAAATAGAGTTACATTTTACTTTAAATAGTTTCTTACGTTGAGCACAACACCTGACGGGGAGGGCATTTCTTTTCGACTTCGAATTGGTGTCTGGAGCTACAAGCTAATGAAGACCTGCATCAACACCTGGGGGTTTACGAGACAATGCTTTGTCTTTAACTTTGTTTTAAGATCGATCTGTCTAAGACTAGAGCCGGCCTTCGATCATTGGAGGCACTAGGCGAAGTGAATTTTGTGGCCCCCAAATGTAGGTCTCCACATTTGAAAATGTGCCACAAACTATTTTTGACTTCCAACAAAACCTTGTTATCTTGACATATTTCTCTGCTAGGTTTCAACGATTTCTTAGTTTTCAAATACTTTTAATTGGTTGCTCCCGTGGGTTTGTTAAAATGATGAACTATTGGAACTCTTCAGAGGATGAGAGCGAGGATGTAGTTTCGACAGATCTTTATACTCCGACAGAGCGAGTCCAAATATTTGTCTACATTCCACAACCATGAAGCAATCTACAGAGTTATCTTGCTACTTTCAACTTCATACACAAGAACGTCTCAACTCTACCTCGGTCTTAAAAGGTTCTCTTAGAATTTTAGATCGACGAGTGAACGCTGTAAAAATGTTCAATGCTTTAAAGACATTACAAAAAAACAACAACAACAACAAAGCTTATCCGAAGAAGAGGAATTTTGTTCTTAAAACTATACCTAGCAATAATGTAAAAGTTATGATACATAATCGATATATTAATTGACAAATTGAATATCTTTGTTTATTGATTCCTGTCTTGTTAGGTACACTTGTTTAAACAGAAGGTGACAATAGTAAGGATCGAAACCAATAGAGACAAAGAGAGAGATAAAAAGGGTGTTTGAGAAAAAAAAAGTAAAGAGAAAAGAGAGCAGCAGAAAGAAAGAAGGAGAAAGAAATTAAAACTATTCAACTCTAGCTATCGATGACAGAAAAACATGACAATGGAAACTGAACAATAATGACAATGAGGAGAGATTAATTAATGAGAAGAATGCAGAGAATCGAGACAAAGTAAAGTGCATCAAAACTGGAAGAACTATAATAACCAAATAATGAAAATATGAACAGGATGTCTGGAGCCTTTCCTCCTATGTCAACTCCCAGGAGAGAATCTATTTTTAGAAGTCCTCAGACACGTCAAATCAAACTCGAGAGAAAATATTCAACAGAATTCTTTGACACCTTTTTTTATATCTAACAGAAACATTTGACACTTTTTTTTTTTTGCTTTTTATCCTAGGAAAATTAGTTAATTAAATATTTAAGTCTCTATGGTGCAGTCCAGGTAAAGTTTAGTAGTATTACAGACGAGCTCAGTTTCTGCAATCTAAGGTACCTACAAATTAAACCTTTGCAATATATAGTACCTACAAGTTAAGCTTCTGCAATCTTGAGTTACTGACAAGTTTAACTTCTGCAGTCTAAGGTACCTACAAAAAAAAAAACACAGAAAAACTCTGCAAAGTACTTGGTGTTTCTTTTCTTATTTTCTTCAGAAGAAAATCAAAAGTTCAGTTCAGTATCATATTTTTTGAACATTTCAAAGCACGAGCATAGTGATTTCAAAATGTATTTTAAACAAAATAAGATGTTCAACAAAGCCTGGTGCGGCATTTGTAAAGGTCTGTTCACGACATATTTGAGAACCATTGTTCTATACAGGTTCTTTATATAACAAGAAGAGTTTGTGACATTATTGGAGCCAAGGCTGGCTGATTTCCCTGAAATCACGAGCTCAGAGCTTTTAGCTGCACTGATAGAGAGAGTACAAACAAATATAGTTATCATTAACTTTAATGAAGAAAATTTATAATTAGAAAATCGCATGTCTGTTTTAAAAGTGTAAATAAGAAACCAAAAAGTCATATGTCAGATACTAGTACCAAAAGGTTAACCTATCACTTCCACACTTAGTCTACAAACATTATGTTATACTAGTTGACCGGCGGCATAGCATACGCCGCTATTTACCAGGGCCGGCGACCGCAGTGGGTCCCGCATTTCATAGGACACGCAATTTTATAGGACCCGCTCTAATTTAAAGTGTAAAAATGATTAAATTAAGCCATTTTATTACTTACACCAGATTCCCCGCGCCATCCTGTCGATTTAAATGAGTCCCAGGAGCACTAACACATCTATAATCAAGAAAAGTTTGTATTCGTCATGTTGGAAACATGCAATGCAATTTTTAAATTTTTCATATCATACGCCTCTATTTTGCAGGGCAGGCCTTATAGGCACTGCAACATATGCGACCGCAGTGGGCCCTGCACTTTCTTTGGTCTCGTGCTAATTTTTAGGTGTATAAATTATTAAATTGAACCATTTTATAACATGATATAACAGATTTCCCTCGCTAAAGTCAAACCTGAGAGTAGTATCTATCTGTGTATTGACTGGTAGTCGTTCTTATCACACAAAACAATCTCTTCCGGCTTCCACTTTTTTAACCTTTCTTCCATTCACTACACAAATTCATAAGAGAGTTTTATGAAACAAAAATGTGTGCATTGCAATTGTGTGTAGGCCTACTTTATTTTTATACTTATAAATTGTGTTTAATCTCTAAGACAGAGGATAAAGCAATTTTTACATTTTTCATAATTTGGAAATCTGAATTCAATAGTAGATATATGTGCATGTTTTCACGTTACACTTGAAGTTACTTCCTTTTTCCATAATT
>JADKLZ010000003.1:16242636-16292594 GCA_021533235.1 Biomphalaria straminea | reverse complement strand
ATCTAACCAACTTTAAAGAACATTCATCATTCCTTCAATAATTGATTCAAATTACTTCAGTAATGAATATAAAAAAATAACACTTTTTTTTCCTCCTGTTCCAACATTTTTTCAACTGCTAGCAATAATTTTAAAAAGTTATTGAGATTTTATACACAGTTTTCCGGAATTGCATTTTTTTTTTATTATATGTGAAAATAGAAGGTGGGATATCAATTTGTTAAAAGAAAAGAGAATGAAAAAAAAAATTGAACAAAATACTGATTCAAAGAAAATTTTTACAAATAAATATTCTATGGTAGTGATGTTCATCATAATAAAATAATAACTGTAAGATCATTGAGAACAAACTAAGCACATTTGGGTAAAAAAAACACAGTTACGGGCCCTAATTTAAATATTTTACCATCACAAAAATAAAAGGCACAAGAACTCTTTTGTTTCCTTGGCAATTAAATCATTAAATAAAATCAAACGTTCTAATGTAAACTTCATGTTATGTATGTTTGAGTAAATGGTATAAACATACATTTCATTTGCTATCATTAAAATGTTTTGTTATGTGTAATGCATAATTATAAGATATAAGGATAAGAAAAGATCTTTTATTAGTAGTATTATTACGAATGATTTTCATTCTCTGGCACTGCCAGGGTCATGCTTAATTAAAGGGAAAAATAATTCAGTGTAATCCCTTTAACAGTGTCCACTGAGAAATGTTCTGAGAATCTGGCAGGTTTGCAATAGTACTGCCCTTTGACTGGTAATGAAAATCCTCCTAAAAATGCTTAGGGCTTCAAATGTGTCTGCGAGGTCAGTTGTCATTATTTCAATCTGAGGGTAGAAGTTTCAAGGCAGGTATCATGTGTATCACAGCAACATAAAAAAGTTCCATTGGAACTGAGATTCAATGGCTTCATAATGCACTGTGGTAAGAAGAGGGGCAAGATAGCACCTTGTCAGAGACTGGATATGGACTTCAGACTGTAGTTTAAACACCACAGTTCTGATAATTACATTCATCCTAGACCAAACTATTTAACAGAATATGTAAAAGCAAGATAGATGATAGATCCATATCTAAGATTTTCATATGTTCTTTCTCTGATCTCTTTCAAGCAGTCTTTACTTGGGTAACTGAAATCAACCACTTCTTCTCATTGCTTGTCCACTACGTTGAGTTTTTAATTTTCTTTGACTTTTATTTCAAGAACTTAATGTAAGGATACTTCAGATGGTTAGCATATTACATAGATTGTAGGGAAGATGAGACAAAATACTTTGAAGGAATTCTCAATGAAACTGATGGATGACAAATTGAAAATTATGAATTATCAGACAGGATGCTTTCTTTAATAGTTAATGATACTTTACAAATAATTAGTACCTATGATGAATCACAAAACACCTGGAGAGAGGACCCCATTACGGCAGAGCTAAATAAATATGGAACAATGTACTAGAAGTAAAACTTTGGGATGAAGAAGTAGGCCCACTGACTGGGAAACAGCACTCAGAACTCAAATACAAGACTCAAACTACAATACTGAATGCAACTTACACAATCTGATTTAGATGGTAAGTGCAAAATATTCTAAATTTTAGAAGACTACTCATTTGGATTAAGGAATAATAAATTCTAGACCTACACAAATTTTACCATGGGAAGTCTGCTATTAAACTGTACGAGATGCTACAGAATTTTGAAATGAATAAAAATTAAGTTACATAAACAAAATAAAGACCCATATATAGAGACAGAATAAAAAGAACATATTACATTTGGTAGGTCACTTTGAAAGAATGTCAAAAAAATCATATGCCTAAAAATAAAATAGCAGCAAGGTCATAAGGCAGGAGACGCAAAACTTTAAATGGTTTGATAGTGACAGTACCAGATAGAAAGATTCATTCACAGCCCAGAGACTTTTTTTGCTAGTAGGATGAAAAGGACTTGCTAATCCTAATAAACATGTACATATCAACAAATATGTAAATAGACTTCTTACCATTCCCCAAGCTTTGACATTCTCATCTGGAATAAATTTTTCAGGGTACACATTATCTAAGTACCATTTAAAAGTATGACAATTTAATTTCTTTCTTAGCTCTTTTCTTTCTGATATGTCTCCATAATCAGTGCCCTGAAAGATTAAAAAAGTAAAAAGATTGAAGTGTTGTCATTAAAAAATAAATTTATTTACAAACATTTATGAAATATAAAAAATTACACAAAAATTATATACGATGCTATGATGCTATGACTCTCGGGAGCAATTTGAAGATTCTAATGCAAAATCTCAAAAATAAATCTTTTATAACTACAATGAAAAAAATTGTTGCCTCATGAAAGAGAAAGAAAAGACCCCATTTGGACAGGGCGGGGTGGGGGTTACAAATGCTGATGTGAATGGATTTAAATACTAAAAATGAAAATAATATGCACTATCGAAATATAACTGATATAATGCATTACTCTATTCCATATTAAAACCAAAGTATTTATTTTTTTGTTTAAATTTACAAACCAGTAAATCCTTGCGGTGAGTATAAAATAAACGTTTGTAATCATCCATCCAAACTTCAGCCAGACGCATAGAATTGATACCATGAGTGTCTTTGTTACCTAGTATTAAAGAAAAACATTTGTTTACAAGCTGATTGTGTGTAAAGAAGATACTGAATAAGGTGTGTATTTAACTGGGGGGGGGGGCTCATCTATTATTGTCAGAGTGGCCCAGCCAAAGCAATACTCAGACTTCTCAATAAATATAAAATCAATAAAAAAAATTTCTCTCTTTAAAAATTTGTTACTGGCAATTTTTTTTTTTTTAATTCTAGATACTTCGATGTAAATTAAAATAGAGTTACTTTGTTTTTCAAAGAAAAAAAAACTCATTTGTAATGCTAAAGGATCTGCATGTGTACTACTTAGATAAACAGATAAATATTACTAAATGTCTATAGATAAATATTTCCTTTGCTTTATCAGAAAGTCAGTGCATTTGTTAAATTTCACTTGAGACTTGACTTTTGAAAATATATTTTAAGAGTTGTAAAAAAATGTGCAGAAATAGGCTATTTTTTCTTATATATTATAGGAATACAATAAGACAAATATTATACCACAGTGTAGTACTCTTCTGTGTCTATTCAGGTCCTGTTTTCTGTTTAGATTTTTATAAATCTACTTTAAGTCATTAATTTAAGTGGCAAACATATATAGATAGAGCAATAAACTTAAAAAAATATAATTTTGAACAAGTATAAATGACATTCTGTAAGTTTATGTTCTAATCAAACTCAAAGTTTACCTGGAAAAGTGTAGGGATGGCTAGATCTAAAAATGTGACCCACACGTGAACAAGGTATAAACTCTAACTTTCCACCACACATCCAAACCTGTGTAATTACAAGGTTCTAAAATCATTCATTTTTATATATTATAATATTATTCTTTAGTTATTTAAAAAAATGAACTTCTAAATTTTGACCTGATTAAATAAATAGACACACATTTTGTTTCTATCTAAGCTGTTATTGTTTATTTTTAAAGCATTTTTTACTTGAATGATAGGATTCATTATACAAAATTATTTGATATAAATAATTATCTTATACTTGCTTAAAATTGCAAATTTTGCAAATTGCTTTTGTCAATATTTTTTTTTACATCAATAGAAAATCAAAGAAAAAAAACACACACACAAATATTTAATTGTGCTGATTCTCTCATAATCATTATGGTTCTTTACAGTAATATGAACTCATTAAAGGATAATGTAGTTTTAAGTTTTATTCCTGAAATGTAATCCTTAATTATGAAAGTAACAAATTACAAAGTATCACATCTATGTATTGGTCCTTTGCACATTTTGCAACATTATTTTCTAATTAGAAATCGATAATAACAAAGTACTCATTATGTAGCAAAACTTACTCTAAATGAGATCTCTAAATTTTCCCCTCCCCAGACATCCATTCCAGGATCATAAGCACCTATTTCAAAAAAAAATTTCCTATCAGCTGCAAGTAAACCACCTGCCATAGTTGGAGATCTTAAATAAAAAAAAAATATATATATATATATTAACTATGTAATATTACATAATAAAACATATTGTAATAATTTTCATAAAGAAACAAAAGTTGCTTTTTTTTTAAATTTTTTTCCATAAATATCATAAAATGTATTCATTTCATTTAAATATTTTTAGCTCAAAATAATCTATAATACATCAGTCTAATACAAATAAAACATGTCTACTGCTGTAAAAGGCTGAACTCCAGAGTAAATATGAAGACAATACTATTGATTCTATAAACAAACTAGATCTATCTGAGTAAATCCAAATGTTACTTTTATTTCTTTATTCATTCAATATTCTAGTAAACCAACAGCTGCTTACAAAAACAAAATAAAGATACCAGTATTACAACTAACAAGGTGTCAATATGAAGAAGAGAAAATGTGAATGAATAGGTTAAAAGAAGACAGAATAGAAAGTCACAGCACAATTTATTTCAATTTTCTTTTTAAAATTGTTAGTATACAAAAATAAAATTAAACTTAAATATGAAAACAATTAGTAAGAAGCAGCATATCAGTAGCAAAGATATAAAAATTGAAAAGTTGAGAGTGAATGCAGCATCTAAAAACAAACTGAAGCTCATCTGGTTATTTGCAAGAGAAGAACAAAGTGAATGCAATAAGAAAGTTGAAAAACATACACAAACCTAGAAATATATCTAAGAAAGTCTGGGGAAGCTTTTAGAGTTGAAACCCTAGGCCACTAATACCTTACCGTATTGGCTTTACGTAATCAGGACTTTCAATAGCCCTTGGAGAATCATCAGCCCATGTGAAGTGAAGGCTCCAAGAAAAGCCCCCAGTAGTATATCCACCATTACCGGAGTATTCTAAGGAGCGGTCATCTATTGCATCTATTATTGGACAGAGAACAGCTGTCCTATCCTCAGCTATTCGACTTACAATGGGTTCAAGCCTAACAATGAAAATAATGCAGTCTAACTTAAAGCTCTTGATTTTTCTTTCTTAACAAACTTGCAATGCCACAAGCCCTAAGTACTCACAGACTGGAACAGGAATGGGTCTTTGTATACAAATAAAATGACAAATGCAATGAACAAATGAACTGTTTCAACACCATAGCATTAGGATGTTTACCTAATTGGGTCTATCTCGGATTTACGGCGTAGTGACTCTCGTTTGGGGACAGGACGCCAAGAGAAATGAAGGCTCCACCAGAATCCACCGACACTGTAACTGCCAGTGCCTGCATATTGAAGAGTGTCCTTATCAATAAGGTCTATTTCAGGGCACAGTACTGCAGTGGGGTCCTCTTTTATCCTGCTAAGAATTGGCTCTATCCTGTATGAAAAGGCTTCAGGTGAAATCTATCAAAGCAAGCCTAGACTGTCACTGGCTATTTATTTGTATATACAAAAAGGTTTATTAGAACTTACAGAAATATCCAACAAAAAAAAATATTTCAAACAAAGTTTTTTTATAGTCAAATATATGTTGACTTAACAATACGACATTCTTTAAACTTTAAGAAAGAATAAAGACTTGTGGCATTGTTTTAGTTTGGTAATTAAAAATTTGTTTTTTTTTAAAAACTTATAGCTAATAATCACAATTTTCAAGTCATTATTGGGACAAGCTACATTCTTAATAATAATAAAAAAATATTTTTAAAAATAAAACAATAATTAATACATTTTTTTTCTTGCAATCAAAAAGGTGAACAACACAACCTATCTGAAGTATCCTGAACAGAAATATATATACAAATCTAATTAAGGTGAAATGAATGAGAATAATTATTAGTGTGAGAAAAAAAAAAAGTAACATCGAAACTGGATTTTTCTAGAATAAAAGTAACTAACTAAAAAACAGTGACCCATAAAAAACATGTACATACCATCCTGTATTCACTTCACAATGAGAATCTAAAAATACTAAGACATCTCCAACTGCTGCTTTTGCTCCTGCAATTTTGGCTCTAATAAGTCCAGACCTTTCTTGTGTACGAACAAGACGAACTATGCCATCAGGCCAAGTCGCAGCAATATATTGTTCTAACTTTTCCTTCAGAAAATCTGTATAAAAAAATATAAACAAATACTAAAAAATATTTTTAACTTTTGTGTCCAATGATATAAAAAACGATATTAGTTTACTTTAAATTTGGAAAAATGTAAATGATACCAGTTTATTTATGTGTAGATATGTATCTGTAGCAAAAGAAAATGTCTTGTAGGAGTTAATGATTAATATTATTAAAATAATTCACGTTTTTAATTTGTAATGAAATCTACTTTTAAATATTAGGTTTTTCCAAACAAAGTTAGCAAAAAAAAAAAAACCCTCTCTTAATGACACAATAATTTGCCTAAATTGTTTAATAATATAAAATTATTGAACTGGTACCATCAATCTGATTACCTTTATCAGAGAAATCATCTAGCAAGATGACCTCCTGTAAATATTGTGGAGGGGATCTATTCACTACACTATGTGCTGTACGCAAAAGTGGAGACCAGGCTTCATTGTGGAATATAATAACCACGCTGGCTTTTGGTAGATCACTGGGATACACTATAGATTTACACCTGAAATATAAAATTTAAACAAAAAAAAGCAGTTAACAAATTAACAACAAAATTGAAAAGAAATGTATCAATGTGCTTAGTCAAGTAATCAACGTTGGCCAGATTCACTTGAGCATTGCATCTTCAAAACTGACAGTGGTGATATAAAGTCCACGCAAATGGAAGTCATTAAGTGGGGGGAAATGAGGACAATTAATTTTTTTTTACATATTTACAATTTAATGAAAAAATGTACTTAGTGATCTAAAGTTAGTTAAGGCAGCAATGTAAACACTTCATAGTATGTACAATCTAATGGGGCATATTTCTGCTAGAGTGAATATATGTGATAAACGTAAATTTCTTACTTACATTTTTTAAATAGAAAATACGAAGATTTTACACTTCTACCTATAATACTTGTATTTCTATGCATGAAATTATCCATAGCCACAAAAGAGACTCAAATAGTCCATAAATGTAATTCTATTAAACTCTATTAAAAATTATATCAACATATTTGAAGAAAAAAAAATGATGATTTCATTATTTTTATTTATTGAAGAACTCTTTTTGTCAACAACAGAGCCCCATATTTCTTAAGTACAACATAGTGAATAATTTTCCATCAATTTCCCAGTGCACATCCCATGATTATAACAATTTTATTTCATAATATTGACTATACCCTTTCTTCCAATGAAACCTCATTGATACATTTTAATAAACGAAGCATATTAATATATTTTCAAAATTGTCTTTACCTGGGATCTCTCACATCTTTTAGAGATCTCTCTAATGATATCTTATCACTGGCTATTCTATTAAAAGCTTCTTTTTCTATAAGACTGTCTGCCAATTTTTTTTCTTCTCCTTCAAGATATACAGGTTCACCTTTTTCTCCAGGCCCTTCTCTATAAGCCTCTGTTTGCTTGTAACGTTGGTACCGAAGATACCTAACAGAATACTGTGCAAGACTCGAAGTGGTGACATTGAAAAAGCCAAAGTAGTAAGCTCCTCCTAGTAGCAACAGCAGGAGAACTAAGGAGAACAGTATTGTTGATCGTCTACGGCGGAAAGATCTTGCTAGGCCCATGACCATGGGACAAATGAGCGTTTAAATATATATTTTAAATATTATGAATCATATTGGATAACAGCACCTAAAGAATAAAGTAGAAAAAAAAAAGATAGTTAATTTACACATCAAACTGTAGTCTGTAGCTTTGTTTTAAAGAAATTATGGAATTTTAATTTATGAGATAGATCTAGATCTAGACTTAAAACCTTTACCTTCTTAAACAATACAAAAAATGTACATACATGAAAAGCTAAGCTTAATAAGCAAATAAAACAATAGTTTTCATATATATATAATAGCTAATAATAGCTTTTTATTAAACAACAGTAATAATAATAATCTTAGACTAAAATTAAATGACAAAATCTACATATGATACACATCCTTAGATCCTATATTATATTTAGATCTTCTTCTATATAAAGACAATAAAGAATGATAATATAATTTAATGTATACAATAGACATTTTATATAATATATAGATCTAGATAGAATTATAATATATAATATACTCTTAACTTAGTATATCTAGATTGTCTATTATAATTATCTTTAACTATGAGTTTAAGTCTATAGACTATAGTGTCTACGCCTAAGCCTGCCTATAGAATCTATAGAAAAGTAATAGTTTTTTATATAGAAGTAGTTAGTAGAACTAGATAGATCTTACTATTCTTACCAATCTAAGATTTAGATCTACTCATCAAGATATAGAATATAGTATAGTATAGTACTACGCTAAGACTTAGTCTGAGTCTAACTTCAAAGTCTAATACTAATTAAAAAAGTAGTAAGTGTAACTCTAAAGTCTAACTTGAGTGGACATAATGATAGTTAATAAGTGGTCTCATCTATGATCTTATCAATCTATATATATATATATACATTAGTATATATCATATATTATATAGTAAAGTGCGAAGTTCGGGCAGCCCAAATTTGTCGAGAGGTTCGAGCAGTTCACTTTTTATTGCTAAAACTTTTTTATTTGAATGTTTACCAAATTACTATATTGCTACTGCGCATGCACCTTTTTTCTTCACTTCCGACACATAATATTTTTCTTTCCTATTAAAGGCTAAGTTCATGGTGTAGGAATCATCATGTCTAAAATAGCAGCTTCAGCACTAATTGCTTGGAAGCCTGTCAGTGACCGCATCATTACAGCTCGACTCCAAACAAACCAAATTAAAATTACTATCATCCAAGTATATGCCCCTACAGAGGATGCAGAAGATACCATCAAAGATGATTTCTATAATCAACTTCAAACCACACTTGATGAAACACCCACTCATGACCTTATTCTACTGATGGGAGACTTCAACGCCAAAATCAGTCCTAACCGAACTGGCTTTGAATACGTAATGGGACCATATGGCTCTGCAGAAGACATCAGTGATAACGGCGAACGCTTAATTTCTCTCTGCGCATCCAACAGCCTTTCAATTGGAAACACATATTTTAAGCACAAACAAATTCACAAAAAAACATGGCGGTCACCAAATGGAGAGACCTTCAACGAGATAGATTACATTTGCATCTCCAAACGATGGAGGTCATCTCTGTTAGACGTGCGGACCCGCAGAGGAGCGGATATTAGCTCAGACCACTACCTTGTCAGTGGAAAATGTAAGCTCCGACTGAAACGCCAACCAAAACGAACCACACGACCCCGCCCATTTAATGTAGACAAGCTTAAAGACTGCAATACTGCAGCCCAGTTCCAACTGAAACTACAGAACCGCTTCGAGGCTCTTGCAGATATACTGACCCTTGAAGACGAGTGGACCAACTTTAGAGATACCACTATTGAATGCGCCGAAGAAATTATTGGAAGGAGGCGAGGTTCATACAAGGAACGGTGGATACAAGACAGAACATGGAAATTGATCGATGAGAGGAAAGAGGCCAAACTTAGACGAGATCAGAAAAATGAAACACAGGATCGCAGCCTAGCGGAAGAAGCTTATAGGGAAGCAGACCTGAAAGTAAAGAGAAGCTGTCGGCGAGATAAACGTGACTGGATTGAACAGAAGGGTCAAGAGGCGCAGGCAGCCGCAAGCAGAAACGACACAAAAACGCTCCATCGTATTGTCCGAGATCTCACTGGAGCAAAGAGTGGACATGGAGCACCGATTAAAGACAAGCAGGGCAAAACTTTGCTAACGACAGAAGAGCAGGATGCAAGATGGATCGAGCACTTTAAAGAGACCCTTAACCAACCTTCGCCAGACCTGACTTACACATTCAGGGACCCCTCTCCAGACAATGATCTCAAGGTCAAGACAGACCCAATAACTGCAGAGGAAGTTACCGTGGCCATTGCAGTGTTAAAGAACAACAAAGCACCAGGGCTGGACATGGTGTCAGCAGAAATGCTAAAACATGGAGGTCAGTGCATTGTTAACAGAATGACTGATCTCTTAAATCTCTGCTGGCGAACTTCAAAAGTCCCTGAGGACTGGCAAAAAGGAGTCATTGTAAAGCTTCCAAAAAAGGGCAACCTGGCAGATTGCAACAACTGGAGGGGAATTACTCTCCTCTCTGTCCCGGGCAAAGTTTTCAGCACTGTTTTGTTGAGACGGCTTCAACAGTCTGTAGATGAGAGGCTCAGAGAAGAACAAGCAGGATTCCGAAGAGGCAGATCTTGTGCAGAGCAGATTTTCGTTCTACGAAATATCATAGAACAAAGTATTGAGTACC
This sequence comes from Biomphalaria straminea, assembly GCA_021533235.1. Taxonomy (NCBI): domain Eukaryota; kingdom Metazoa; phylum Mollusca; class Gastropoda; family Planorbidae; genus Biomphalaria; species Biomphalaria straminea. The sequence goes on along the minus strand of JADKLZ010000003.1, from coordinate 16,282,187 downwards.
AACAACGGCTAACGATCAGTTTCGTAGACTTTAAGAAAGCATTTGATAGTGTCCACCGAGAATCACTATGGAAAATAGCTAGAGAATACGGCATCCCAGAAAAATTTGTCCAGATTCTACGACACCTATACAGTCAGTCTAGCTGCTGCATTAAAACAGAAGAAGGAACAACAGAGTTTTTTAGCATCGAGACAGGTGTGAGACAGGGATGCATCTTATCTCCCTTCCTTTTCCTCCTAGCCATCGACTACATAATGAAGAAAGCAATGAACCAGACTGCCTTTGGTATTCCATGGTGTGAACAAAACCGAATGACAGACTTGGACTTCGCCGATGACGTTGCACTACTCGGGGCTACAAATAAAAGTATACAAGAAATGACGGAGAGCCTAGATAGAGAGGCACCCAAAATTGGCCTCCGCATAAACTTGGATAAGACAAAAATTTTGCGAGTGGGATATAAGGCAAAGGGTACTCCTGTTAGACTTGGCGAGTCAACACTTGAAGAGTTGGACAAGTTCACCTACCTTGGCAGCATCATAACAAATGATGGGGATGCATACCATGATATAGTGTGCCGAATAGGAAAGGCAGGGAGCATTTTCCAAAGGCTGCAGCCTATTTGGACAAGCCAAGCCATTGGACTCGAGACAAAAATACACCTTCTCAACACAATTGTCATTCCAACTGCTACATATGCATGTGAAACATGGAAGTCATCTGTCAAAATTGAGAAGAGACTAAATGTAGCTCAACAAAAATGGCTGAGACGGATTCTGAGAGTCAGTTACACAGATCGGGTCTCAAACAGGGAAATCCTATGCCGAACTGGGAGTCGAACACTCAGTGAGGTTGTGACAGAACGTCGCATGAGGTTTGCGGGACATGTTCTACGACAAAATGAACCACGCATACCAAGAACTGCAATGACATGGAGGCCAATACGAGGAAAACGCAAACAGGGACGTCCTCGTATAACTTGGCGTCAAACCTTCATGGAGGACCTCAGAACAGTGGACACCAGATGGGAGGAGGCTGCAGACATTGCCAATGACAGATCATTATGGAGACAGCTTGCCGCCCAATGCGCCGAACGGCGCGGGAGGACCTAAGTCTAAGTAAGTAAGTCATGGTGAGGTCAAACTCAGGAGGTGGGGAATGCTTCTTTTTTACTACCCGGTAGTGAAGGAACTGGGTAATGGGATTAAGGCTATTTTTAGTCTGATGGCTCATCAGCTTAAAGAGACTATTTGAAGTTGTGGAGGGTGGGAAATGGTGCAATGGATAGTGTTCTTACGCTAGAGTAAAAAGAAAATGACAATATTGAAAATTAAATATTAAAACATGTTTTTAGATATATTTTCTTTGATCTGCTCAAACCTTCCAACAACTCGATAGAGCTTACTAACTGGGGAAAAATCTGCTCGAGGAAAAATACGCTTGGCGATACCCACCCTATATCTCTTTGACCTCGTATTTAATTTTAACTAAGCCTAGTGACACATTAAATCCGAATTATTTTTATAGAAAAAAGGACGAGGAATCCAGAGATACCATCAGTTTTTTCATAGGTCAGACCGTTACGGTGCTATAAAAATCCAAGTGAAAATTGCTGCTAGCAGCCTTAATCCTTTCGAGGTTCGCACTTTACTATATATCTAGATCTCTATCTAGTATATCATATAGAGTAAAGTGCGAAGTTCGAGCAGCCCAAATTTGTCGAGAGGTTCGAACAGTTCACTTTTTATTGCTTAAACTTTTTTATTTGAATGTTTACCAAATTACTACTATATTTCTTCTGCGCATGCACCTTTTTTCTTCACATCCGACACATAATATTTCCTTTTCCTTGTTAAGTTAAGGCTAAGTTCATGACGAGGTCAAACTCAGGAGGTGTGGAATGCTTCTTTTTTACTACCCGGTAGTGAAGGAACTGGGTAATGGGATTAAGGCTATTTTCAAGTCAGATGGCTCATCAGATTAAAAAAGACTATTTAAAGTTGTGGAGGGTGGGAAATGGTGCAATGGATAGTGTTCTTACGCTAGAATAAGAAGAAAATGACTTTATAGTGAAAATGAAATATTTAAACATGTTTTTAGATATATTTTCTTTGATCTGTTCGAACCTTCCAGCAACCCAACCGAGCTAACTAACTGGGGAAAAATCTGTTCGAGGAAAAGTACGCTTGGCGATACCTACCCTACACCTCTTTGACCTCATATTTAATTTTAACTAAGCCTAGTCAGCCTAGTGATACATAAAATCCAAATTATTTTTATAGAAAAAAGGACGAGGAATTCTATATTATTATTACTCTATAAGTCTATTATATATTATTTTAGATCTCTATCTCTATTCTAAGACAAGTCTATGACTATTACTATTACACTATTATTAAGTATTATAAATATAGATATAGTACTTATTAGTACTATTAGTATTATAATTATTAATTTATAATAATATTAATAATAAAGTTTAATAAACATTGATAAATTTTATAAAAAATTGATAACCTCAATAATAACGTCAACGACTAGATTCAAGATCTACTTCTATAACTAGATCTGTAGGCTATCTAGAGTTTAGAGCGACTGGATCTAGATAGACTCAGATAGAGCTACGTCTACAAATACATGTAAGAGTGTAAGGGTCTCTAAATCCAAGAATAAACAGATCTCGTCTTGATTTTACTCTTCTATATTATATGACTTTTTTTCTGTTGAAACCAAGATAAGAGTTAGATTTAGTCCCAAGCAAGACAGCTAACCCTTGCATTTCCTGTTCAATAGAGTTATGTGTTTATATTAAAAACCAAATTTAAAAGTAGGTCTACATATTGTTAGATCTAGAGATAGATCTAGATCTACCTGAGAGAAGCCAAAAAAAAAAACAACCAATCTTAGGTGGTTGGCTGTACGTAACTGTCGTATCATCATTTGCAATACGTTAGACGTACTTTCTGCTAAGCTTGAGCGGCATGGACGTCAACACTGCTTTGATGTCTTCTATGTTGTTTGCTGGTCGGCATGGACGTTTGATATCACTTTCGTTTATTTTTTTGCTCCTTCCCTCCTCCGTCTTTTGATGGTTCCACTGAAAAGAGGGATGAGAAAGGTTACATTGATATAACGCATACAAAAAAAAATACTTAATAGAAATTAATTAACAAATACACACAGCCGCGATATCGCAAACCACCCAACTTAATCACAGCTCAATACGGGTATAGATCTAATTATAAAGTTCTACTTTATATCAAAAGGCTTCGGGAGTCAACCCTGAGGAAAAATCAGGAGCTGGCGACCCTAAGGCAATTTGCAGCACCCAGTGCTACACTCTGGCAGAACCTGCGACGCTGCTGACCCCAAACTGTATCGGCACTGCCGTTCCTTTGGATACATCAGCTGCGTGGAGAGGGGGGAACTGATGTGTGGGCGACATCGTTCCGACCACAGCTTATGCCCAGGCATTCATCTCATGGAAATGAGATGATCCATAGTCGCTTCGCGACTGACGGTGGCCATATATATATATATATATATATATATATATTTATATATTTTATGCGATTTGAAAGAAAGAGTGACTTTCTTTTTGTTTGTTTTTAATAACATAGATCTATAAATACTACACTTAAGGCTTACAAAAAAATATTATTTAATGAAAATAAAATCTAGATTTAAATCAATCGATATATTATTATAGTTAATGGCAAACTTATGCTTATTATGAAGTCATAAATGGTGAAAATCCTTATAATAATATAATTCTTATAATAATTACAATCTAATGTATAAAGCAGAAAGTAAGGCGTAAGTAGCCTATATATGTATGTATGTCCCGCATGGAAATCAAAACCGCTAGACCAATCTTGATAAAATTTGGCATAAATGTTTCTTAGATCATGGCGGAGACCGTAGTTATGGTCGGAGCTAGGGCCCTGAAAAATAAACAAATATTACCTAATTGTATTAAAAAGCTAAACTTTTTTTAAGCAAATCGGGTAAACCCTTTATCACGGTATTTTATATTTGATATAAATATGTAGGATAAACGGGTAAACTTATTTTCGGACTCCACTTTTATTTTCTTGACATTGTAAAATAAATAATCCTTAATCAAACCAGTAGATCTGTAATAGGCCTACCAGAAATAATGCCCGCAGGCCGCGAGTCTTATCCGGCTAGTGATTTATATAGCGCTGTCACATCCGATATTTTATGAAAGGAGATTTAGATTTAGGCCCCTATATTTATAAAACGGGTCATGGTATATTTATATACATATCGCGTTTTTTTGAAAATGTACTAGGACGAAGCAAGAGCTTTTCACATCAAGTAAGTGCCTCTCTAACCGTTCTGCTTTCTCTTATCTTTTAATGGAATGGGTTGCCTGAGTCAGCCAGGAAAACCAATGATTTAACATTTTAAGTCACGGATCAACATGCCATGCATGACTATATTGACACATGAAATGCGTAGCCGGTTTCTTGTCTGTTATGAAAATGTAAGTCAATTAGAAGCGCAGACAAAGCTCTACCTCTAACTATGCAGAAAGTTCTACCTATAACTATGCAGAAAGTTCTACCCAGGCTTGGACTGGGCCGCCGGGACACCGGGAAATTCCCGGTGGGCCGGCGGCTGCCAACTGCCAAAAGAAAGTTATTATATTTTTAATTTTAACTGAAATTACCGTTGATTATACGATAGCTTCAAATAATAGTTTGTATTGAAAATAACCAAACTGAAACAGCAAAATCATTACTTTACGTTACGAGGTTGCTTGTGAGAAGTCGTTTTCAAAATTGAAATACATTTCAAATAGATTCAGAAATTAGCTTAACCAGTCAACTTTACAATCATTCATGCTGATGTCTTGTCAGAAGGACCTTCTCCCAAGAATCAATAACAATGAAATCATTGATGTTTTAGCATCGACTAGTGCAGGTCTGGGTAAATTACGAGCGCGGGCCACATGCGGCCCGCCGAAGTGTTTTATGCGGCCCGCGAAAACCTAAATAAATCATTGTAAATATTAGATACATTATTGAAACTTTTGATTCTTATCATTTGTAACGAAGAGGCTAAAGAAACATTGTCTCCAAACGTCTTTCTAAAGATTGTTGAAAAAAAAAAGTAGATTATATTCAATAACAATACTATATAATACTATAATATACAATACTATATAAATTCAGTAAAAGACATAAGTCAAGGCCAGTATTTATTCAATGCTATGGAGAACTGTGTAGAAAGAGTTGGGTTGGTTTGTACAAGATGGTAAGGTTAAAAACTGAAGGAGCTTTGACTGAGAAAAACAACTTTTTAAATAACATAAAGAAAATATTCCTACCATAAACTAGGAACTGGAAAGTTTACAGAAAGCTACATTAAATTCATACACTTTCGGGTTCACGAACTAATAATTTACTTAAGCTCAGAGTCCGTCCCAAGGCATAGTCAAAGTATGGCACTGCTAAGGTTAATGATTGTTAAATGGCTCGCACAGGAACTGCTGTCTGATACTACACAAAAGGACTAGCGAAATTTGCACTCCATGTTATTGTTCGAAGTACATTAGGTCTTTAATAAATTGCAAAATTTTATTTTTTTTGTATATTCTTATTTTATTCGGGGCCACCAAATTCACTTTGCCTATATCCTCCAATTCTAAAAATTCTAAAAAAAAAATTCCCGAAAGTTCCGAAAAGTATTTAAAGATTTGGAATTTAAAAATTCTAATGTTTGGTAACACAGTTGTAACACTGGCCAATCATTAGATCAATATGGAATTTAAAGGAAAAAAATTGTTAGGTTCCTTGATGGACATTGACTGTGACCCCTTCCTAGTATCTCTAATGAAGAGTTGAAGACAAGCTTCATGTTTATCATCGGAAGCATCATTGATTTATTCTTTGTTCATGAAATGTATGTGCATCCTTTATCCTTTCAAACAAAGCACACACCCCTGCACTAGTGATACGATTAAAAAAGAGTTATACTAGTTAGTGGTGTATTGAAATTTTAGACTCTCTGTTTCTTATGTTTAGGTTGTTAAAACTAGGAGTTATTTAACTGTTTAATGTTGTTTCTCATAATTACGAATTTCAACATGTAATAAATAAAATATTCTTACAACTTAAAGTAGTGTTTTTGAACTTTAAAATGTCATTATTATTATTATTAAATATATATGATATTATTATAGAAACTAAAGAAAAATATATAAAAATTAAATTAAATTACTGAAAAAAAATTATATGAAGCTAATAATGAAATGGGCCGCCGCCATGACCAAATTTCCCGGGCCGTTTTTTTTAAGCCAGTCCGACCCTGGTTCTACCTCTAACTATGCAGAAAGTTCTACCTCTAACTATGCAGAAAGCTCTACCTCTAACTATGCAGCACAACAACACAATGCTTAGTTTAAGTTGGAGCTTCTCTCAAGTTTTGTAGGCAAGAAATATGATGTTCAAGTTCTACTACACATTGCATAAACCACCCTACAATAATAATTAAAAAAAAAAAAAACTTTAGAATAAGTGACGATACAGCCCATGAAGGACCATGAACTGCTTTTTTCATATCACGTCCCTGGCATAGTGGTTAGTTTATTGGCTTGAAGAAACTGAGGTGGCCTTAGCCCTCGAATTCGAATTCAGGTCCTTCAAATTTTTTTTTATATATATAAATATGAACGTACTTTTTAAAGATACCCCTTCTTTGTCCCCCATTCTTTTCCAACTGGTCCAGACAAGTGATATAATCACAGTGCATTGAAAAAGCCGAAAGCTTGAAATCGCGCTAAACAAAAACAAATTTTTGTAATCGCACATATTTATTATTGTCAGAGTAGATCTATTTCAAATGTAAATGACATGACTGATCCAAATTAATAGATATAACTACGAAATATATAAATATCTTTAAAAGTATTTTTTTTTTGTAAGTCAATGCTTTTTTTTTATTATTTGGAGGGGGGTTATTCTCAAACCCCCAATTGACTTAACTCGTGGAATTTGACGATATCTTGCATATGCAAATGACATTGCCTTGTATATAGACACCTCTGACATAACTAGAGCTTTCATACAACTGGAAGAAACATCTCAACCATCAGGACTTCAAATACATGACAACAAAACCAAGTGTGTTATAAAGAGAAAAATCAGGCAGACGAACAATGTATTACAATTAATATTCTAGAAATGTGCCCATCCTGAGACGCTGCTGCCATGGCTTAAATTTGGCCGTGGAAGAAGGAGAATGTGTACAAATTTGTCTTGGCATATGGAACAAGGAATGTCAAAGAGGAAGACATTTAGATCTTAGTATTGTTTCTTACAAGGTGCATGTTTTTTTAGATCTACAACGAACCAACACATACATTACAAATGTTCCGCGAAAAAAAAATATTAGGCCTACGTCCTATGGTACGTATCCATGTCACTGACCATGTGTACATGACTAACATGCATGTAGTCCTGATGCTGATCATGGCGTCGCACTTTGAAAACCGGCGCAAAGGTTGTGAGGAAAAGAGAACAACGCTGGCAGAAGAAAAAAACGCCAGAGAAGAAAAACAAGGCCAATGACACTAGCTCCAGCTGGAATAACCTGCCCAGTGTGCAGCCGAACATTCCGGGCTCGCATAGGTCTCACCAGCCACATGAGGAAGCATAAAACCCCAATGCAAGGCCCTCAGCCCCCTGGATGACAAAGTGGTCATCATCGAACCAATATATATATCGTGTATTTTCCAGGATGACTTAGGCAACATAAGACATTGTGCTGACGCATGCTAGCAGCGATATAATCCCTGTCAATGCTTCTAATCCAGTGATGCCCAACCTAATTCGACCGGCGGGCCATTTTCGATTCCGACACTCGTGTCGCGGGCCACATGACCGAAATGGTAAAAAAAAACAACAACGAAATTCACCTGAACCAATGTTATTAGAAACCGATGGCTCTCTTAAAGGTATATTTGAAATTGATCTTTGTTTTTAGATGTCGGAAAATGGCTTCACGTCTTACTTAAAATGTAAATTAAAATTATCATTTTTGCTACGACTCATTTTCGTGTCTCTTTTTAGTAAATATTCCCATTGATCCTCCAACTTTTGGGTGTAGTTTAACAATCTTTTATTCGCGGCTCAACTCAAGAATGGCGTCATTTTTGTTTTAAAATCCGTTTGTATGTTTGTTTTTTAAAGCAGACACATTTTCTTTACAAATCAAATAATTTGAATTATTATCATGTTCCACAAAAAAATAATAATAATAATACGTTCACTGTTCCTGTTAGATTCTACCTTCAAAATCCACTTGTAGTTTTTTTCGACTTTCCCATTTCATAAACTGATAAACGTACACATGTTAAAAGTCATGGTACCGATCTGAGTAAAAGTGAGGGTCTAACGAAGGTAAAGATACATTTTTCAATCATTTTATTTTTTTGGAGTGACGGGATTTTCTACATTTTGTGTCGACGGTTCGGCAGGCTGGATTGAACAACGTCGCGGGCCGAATTTGGCCCGCGGGTCGTAGTTTGGGCATCACTGTTCTATAATCTATGGTAAAGAATTTTACAACTTAATATTGTCATTGTTAAAAGGGAAATAAACAGAAACATCTTAGCTGGCTTGCATTATTTTTATTATGATAGTAATATCCCTTGAAAGTGAATGCTGGGTATCGCCATCTTGTTTACAACTAGGAGTAACTTACCGACGGAGAATGTAAATTTTATTTCTGTGTTACATTTTCTTCTCCGTGTGGTGCTGTTAATCAAATTATTAGCTGATCTGTTTTCACGCTAGTGCTTTACATTTTTTCATTGACCGGTTTAGTGCAATATTTAAAAACTTAACAAATGTCTTCAACAAAGAGGAAACAAATCAAAGTGAAGGCGGTGGCGCCGAAGCTCAAGTTATTTCGATCAAATGAACCACTTCTTAGTGTTTTTATGTGGGGAGTAAACCACACAGTAAGTTGAAAGTTCATTAACTTAAGTGTAGATCTAGAATCTATATCAATGTTATTTTTTTTATGAGAAATTTGAATTAATTAGATGCAGATTAGCTTCTACTCTAGTAGATCCTAGACGACCTGTCACCTAGATGATAGATCTAGATCTAATATTATTTAGAGTAATTTAGACCTATATAGTATACTATATATAGTAATATACTATAGTATATTCAATAATATTCCTATATTATTTATTCTAACTAAGTACTAAGAGTAAGACCTAGAATTGTAGAATAGATTCAAGATTGGCTAGATCTAAATCTAGAATCTAGATCTAGTACTAGTGTAGTTCTTTGATAGGTACTTTGATTTTCCGGAATAGTTCGATTTTTTTTGGTTACCGGAAACTTTGAATTAGAATGAGTACTGACATTCTAAGTAAGAATAATTATCTACTAGATCTAGATCTAGTAACTAGATGTCTAGACTTAGACTCTTAGATCTAGATCTACTTGATCTAGGCTTTAGACTTTGAATTAAGTTAATTAAGTTATTTAACTTTAAGTATAATCTTGCATTCTTGATTCTAAACTTGTAATTTTTTAGTATAGCCCTAGACTCTAACTCTAGGCTAGCTAGAGAGTAGATCTAAGTCTAGTCTATGGTAATTTTCATATTCTGAACAAGTTAAGCTAAGCGCTGCCGCAAATTTTATGTTTGAATGTTTATAGCTCCGTAATGGTTAGTCCTAGGCGACCTAGGACTACGAAAAAACTGGAATATCATCCATTTGTCTTGTCAATAAAATATATTATATATTGTTTTGTTATGCCACGCATAGTTACTATGTATAAAATATGAATTTTTATGATGTTTTAAAGATTTACGTCAATGGGGTCCAGCACTAGCATTAACGAACACCATTCCCCATTTTGTAACATCAGACTTGGTTTAACATCTAAGACGAAAAGAAAATTTAAAAAACCCTTTTAAAAATGTCATACAAAATAAATCAAAGAAATGTTCATTTCCCGTCCTTGAGTTACATCCCTTTGATATGCATTTTCAACATTAAAATAGTGCTCGTTAGTGTCATTGATAATGATAAGTGATAAAGAACATTCGTTAATGTCATTGAGCAAATATTAAGTATATATTTACACAAAGGCTAGGACATTTGTGTGTTTTTTGTCTATTTAGAAGCATTTTAGATAGGTCATGTTTAACTTGATACTTGAATTTTCTTAAAAAATCTTAACCTCAGAAATACCCTCCTTCTGTCCTAGACTAAAAAAATGGCATCGTCATACCAGTGCTCTTTGAACACATGTAAAATTCTTGTTTGTCAGAGTAAATCAAACCAAATGTGTCTGAACTTTAAAGAAATGGAGCATGATCAAAAGCATTAAACTAGTTTCATCATAGCTTTCAAAATAAAGGCTCTTTTTAACAAATATTGAAGGGTGTTCACTAATTTCAGAAAATAGGGGATGTTCAGAAGACGAAAATTACTCTATATTTAAATCACCTACACTAAGCATATAGTAAAACATTTTAAAAAGCCATTCTCAGGACTTATTGCTTATAATATGCTAGATGATGATAATTACTAACTTTAGTTTTAAAATTATAATTAAGCTGAGAAAGATCTAAGTTTACCTATTATACTTAAAATCTAAATCAAACTTTAAGAACTATTATTTTAATAGACTTTTGAATTGATAAATACATCTTTTTTGTGGGTATTCGTATCCCCATTTAGATAGATAGTATATTAATTATAGTTATTAGAGCTTTTTTTTTTTTCACTAAAAAAAATTGAAGACATTTCTTATGTTTCTTCTACTATTGTCTTTGATTCATCTAATCACTTTAAAAAAATGTAGCTCTAGTGTTTAAAGGGGTTAGGGTTTGGGGTTCTAGATTATCTATACTAAGAGTACTTTTAACTAGATTCTAGTTGGACTTGGTAAGATCTTTCTTGTTTGTTTTTTTTTTGGGTCCTTCAGACTACACATGGCTTTGGTCTGCTTAATCACCTCTACCCTTTCAGACACCTATTATCATTTTTTTTTTTACAGGAATCTTGATCTTACTTTGTGGTGTCTTAGATTAATTTGACAGAAGTCCATCCAAGTTGTGAAACACAAACTATATTTAGATTATTCTCAAAACATTTTGTAAAGTTGTGTATATATATATACACAGTGTGTGTATATGTATGGATTTCTTAATGTATTATAACACAATTTAATCTAATATTACTATTTCCAATGCAAAACCAGGTTTGAAGTAGCGATTTAAAAACATATATATTCAAATTAAAGTTAATCTTTTCTTTAGACAAAACAAAAACTACAACTACAACAGATCTAAATAAATTTAAAGCATGAAAAAAACAACACCAGACTCATCTGTATCTCTCTCTCTCTATCTAACTAACTAACAATAAATATTCCCTTTCCATATTACGTAGTTTAGAGTGTGGCTAGAGTAGATCTTTGTTAATTTTCACATTTCAAACAAGTTAAGCTAAGTGCTGCTGCAATTTTTATGTTTGAATGTTTATAGCTCAGTAATGGTTAGTCCTAGGAAATAACTAGAAGCATGTATAAACTCATCATCCATTTAATCTTTGCACACTTTGAATCGTCTATAATCTCTATATTCTATTTATTTGTTTTTACTGATAACCACTGTTGTTGTTTTTAGTCTAAAGATTTTTCTTGGAAATATTGGAAGATTTTGCCAGATAGTTGCTGAGTTGTGGCAGACTTGTCATCGTGGAAATAGAAGAAAATTATAAGACTGTACATCTCCACCAAAAATGAAATGAATTAGAAAAAAACTATTTATATTGAGATCATCTTAATTATTATTCTACAGAGAAGAACAGTTAACTGTTGTATTTTTTTTTTCGGTAGATAGAATCAACAGTGTTTCAGTCCCCGGTCCTTAAACATTAAATATTCATGAATTTTATCCTATACTTATATTTGTATGTTTGTTGTTGCAAGTTGTAATCTTTTTTTGCCTATCAGATAGTCAAATTAGAGAGGTCATTATAATGGTAGACCGTGACAATAACAAGTCACTTTTTCTAAAACGTACATGTATGTCTATGTTTTAAATGAAACTTAGCTTAGACATTTTTAACATACACAAAAACCCAGGGTGTCATATCATACCAATTAAAAATGTGGTTAAATTAGAGCTTCTAGCAAATAGACAGCACCCATTAATCCATGAACGGCTAAACTGCATAGTACCAGCCCTTTTTCTATTTATTTCATTTGCTAACAAATTTATTGTTATTGAAGAACTTACATATATTTCAGTTTGGAAATGTAGACAAAGAATTAGTGGTTAAAAAAGTGGAGATTTAAAAAAAAAAGCCTAATGTACATAAATCCAATTGATTCAATCTGCTTTAAAAGCACATTTCTAGCTTGTTCCTGCCTTTAGTGAGTGCAATGCTCCTGCTCTTCTCTGTTATGTGTCTACCTGGGATGCATTATCCAAAGCTAATGGAGACATATTGATGGCAGTGATTTGTGTGTGTTCACGTGGAAGCGATCTATTCATCCCGCTCCGCTGGTCATCATTGGAATACACACCATCATGATAGTTCCTCCCATCCAACAGGGTGTGTGTGTGTGTGTGGTGGCAGCAATTGATTTGAAGCAACACTGCATAATGTCACCTATTTTTTCCTATTGGAAGAGGTTCCACTGGTTATCACACTCTACAATTACATGGATTTCTTTTTGGTTACAATGCATGGTACTCACACTGCTCCATAGATCCAGATTTCAATAATTAATAAGAATTTCATTCAATGTATGTAACGACTAACAGAATAATGGTTCTCACATTTTGGCGCACAGCTCTTTTTCTTTTAAGTGGTTGGATTTTAAAAGTTTTCTGTATCAATTTAGAGAGGAGAGCAATGCTTTTAGGTTGTGTTTGTAACAAGAATAAACTAACTAGTTGACATAGTAGATCATGAGTGCGAAACTCTCAAGCTTATAGACTTTGCTCTAAAAGTTGTTTATTTTATTTTTTTTTTTTTCATTATTATAATCTTCTCAAAGGTATTCACTAATTTCAAATAACAAAACAAAGGAAATGAGGTGTATGAGAGGGTAATAGTTGGGGTTTCTGTAGTGGCTGGTTTCCACTTACCTCCATTTTAAGCATTGTATTTTTACGTGGATGTCTGTTACACCAGTGGCAGCGTGGACCACTTTGTCTCTGAGGCGCTAAGCCACCCCTTTTTACTAATCCCCACTCTGCCGCGACCCCCCCCACACACACATGCAGCAATAGAAGAGTAGACAATAACAATCCATAATTTCGGTGGTCTTAGGCGACCCCTGGCAAATATTCAATCGATCCCAAGGGGGTCGTGGCCGACAGGTTGAGAACCCCTGCGCTAAGCAGAGGTGACAAGAGTACATCCTCATGTGTTACCTCAGTTTACTAAGGACTTCCATGTTACTTGTGGTGAACAGTCTCAAGCCTCCAGAGAAGAAATGTCTATTTTTATTAGTAGCAGTCATTTCTGCTGGCGGCATTTGTCTTGAATGTTCAAAAAGGGTTTTAGAACCTCCTATTCCCTTACTGCTCCTCCCTTCCCAGACTATTTGTCTGTAGTGGGACAACTCGACTCTAGTTTCACCCGACCCTGAGCTGTCTGGCTTGTATTTAACCAGGACACCAATTGATTTAGATTTGAATACGTTCATGTTGATCTGTTGTTATAGTGATCTTGTCATCTTACATGTTTAAAAGACACTAGTGGGATTACTAGGGGAAGTGATGCCAGAACAAGATCCGACACAGGGTTAACGACGGAAACTTTGAATTTTTGATTCAATGGCTGTCAATCGTTTAACTTTAGAAATAAATGTCTATAAATCTGTTTAAACCCCTTGTTAGTTGACTGGGAACAACCCGAGAGTTAGAGGCTCTCAAATTGTGAGAAATAGTATATTTAGGCTACCACGATATTGTTCCGTAGTCGTTGTTCTATTGGTGGAAGATGGTCACGGAAATGTTTTTATTTCCCTTGCCCTAACGATTTGTGTTTGTCACCTTCCATAAAACACAAGCTTCTGTCGTTTGGGATTAAATATACATGTTTCTATTACAGACATGGTACAGCCTTGGCATTTAGGTTAGACTTGGTATCGTATTGTATTAGACTTGGTACCGTATTGAATTAGACTTGGCATTAGGTTAGACTTGGTATCGTATTGAATTAGACATGGTGTATCGTGTAGAATTAGATTTGGCATTCGGTTAAACTTGGTATCGTATTGAATTTGTCTTGACTATATACCATCGTAGTCTTAGTATTGAATTTATTCTAATTCACGTATGGAACGTGCACCAGCTGTGCTGCTCTCTAATTCTACCTCAAGGAGTTTGATGTTCATACATGTTCTACCGAAGCCTCTCATCGATCTTCCCCTTTAGACCATGCATTCCATTAATGACTCGCTCAATATTTTGTTTCTCTTAGAATTGATCGGAGTACAATGAAATGATAATATTATGTTTATGTTGAGAAAAACAAGACCAAAAAAAAAAGTCTTCGTCTTATTGATTACTCTGCGGCGCATAGATGTTTCTTTGATTCCGTGCGAAATGCCAAGCTATTTGTGATCACCATGGCCCTGGGAGAAGATGTTTGATATTTTGTTCCTGGTTCTTCTCTTTCATCGATGTATGATCAAACCCACTGTTGGTTCGTTTTTCTGTCTCCCCCCCCCCCCTCTTGCCTTGTTACGATTACCAGGTTATCGGCGAAGACTTGTGACAATTTCTCTCGTGTTTCAGTTTATTGATTTACTGCTCAGATAATTGTCTTCCTACTGGCACTGTGCACGGTGTACTGGAAGCAACCAAGTTGTCGGGATTTCTGGGTATTTTTGACCTACTACAAATCTGACATTTTGAAAGCGTATGCTATGAGACGCTTACCTATCAGACTGTTTGGATAATATAATGTTAGCAGCCAAACTCACAGACCTCATTCAGAACGAAATACTTCAAATAGGGCACAATCACGAATAAACCTTTACTGTTATTATTATTATTATTTTAGTAAATTACAAAAGTCTTAATAGAATATATGTGTATGATTGCGTGACTGTATATAAAAAATAAAAAAATGACTGCAGTTCGGCTTGACATGAGATTACGTCAGCAACTACAATACTATGAGGCAAGCCACATGAGGAGGCACAAAACCCCAGTGCAAAGCCCTCAGCCCACTGGATGACAAAGTGGTCATCATCGAACCACGATGGACGAACTATATGAGGCAAGAACTACACCGTCCAAGTGTTTCTGGTAACGAGTAGGCCTATCAAGGAATGGGGAACAAAGGTGGGCGGAGTTATCACATCATCACGTTTTGAGACAACATCGTTGGTTCCAGGCCAGTAGACACGATGTGTCCTAAATGTGGCTACTTAAGTACGGTACAGTGGTGAATGGATGGGCTTAGAGTGACCTGCCGGCGGATGTAGTTTACTGTGAGTCATCTTCCTGGAGGAAGTGTTTGGCCTTTCAGAAAAATTCTGTATGTGTGTTTTGCATAAAATGTCACACTAAGAAAGGAATTTTAGATACATATTTATTGACACCTACCCCACCCCAAGGAACTCTATTTTTTTCCTCTGACAAGTTTGATTCCTGTACACTGTAAAACCTTCTGGAAACCTAAACAACTGTCTGGTAGAAGTGAGCTAGACCAAATGTAGACACATGCCAAAGATTTCATTCTGTTGAATGGCGGGACTGGCTCTCGATTCAAGTTAGACTTAATTCTGTTGTTCTGTTCTTAATGCACCCCCCCCTCCCATTGTTTTGGTGGTGTTGTTGTTTTATCGATCTCATTCCCATGTGGGGCACTACTTGTTATCTGATCATGTTCACGGCAAGGTCCTTGTTTCCGTTGGTTAACGTTCAAATCTTCTTCCTATCGAATATTTGACGCCACCAAAGCTGTCAATAGTTTAACCGATGTAACTGCAAAGTTCTTCCCCCCCCCCCCTTTTTTTTTTGTTGTTTCCCCCTGTGCATTGGCTGGCGTAAACTAAACTATTTCGTTGCCAAGCTTTGAGTTGAGCGACTATTTCCTTCTTTTTTCCCCTGTAAACATTATTGTTTAAAACCTTCGACATAGATTCGACGTTGAAATAGTTGGGCTTGCCAAAACCCTTTTTTTTTTCTTTTTAAGCCGTTCACCCTGCTGATCTATTAGTTGAAAAAATATATTTCTGTACGTACCGGTAGTCTAGATACAAGTTCCATAATACTGAACTCTAGGTGGGTATCTCACAAAATGCACTCACTAATTGGGCTAACACAAAGTGGCTAAGAGTTTGTTGGATATTTATCTACTTGGAATGGTTTGGTTTTGAAGAAGTTTACCCCGATACTGGAATATTAAAAGCGTATTCAAATTGTTATTTTTTTAAATATCATAATGATTGTAATGGTGTAGTCCCAACACCCCAAAAAAAAAAAGCTGAACTAGAAGGATTGATTGATTGATTGATAATCTAAAAGAAAAAGGAAGAACAATCAATACCAAGATAATTAACAACAGCTTCATTTCTTATAACCAATTAGAGTTGACAAATGCATAGTGATTCTTTTAAATTTGTTCTCTGCACAATTTCATTCTTGAACGAACCACCCATGTGTTATTAGCATGTAGTGATTGAGATCATGTATCAACTCACCATGAACTTTTAGCATGTAGTGCTTTGGTTCAGGCGTGGGCAAAGACTGTCTTCGTAGTGCCCTATTGACAACTTTATAGCTATCGAAGCTATTCACGCGCCTATACAGCTTAACAACGTTTGAAAATTTAAATGATTGACAATTTGACCATGTGTTGCATTCTATTTCACGTTCGCGTTACCGGTATTGTATACTGTCACAAACCCTTTCTCTAGTGCTAGGTGTCACGATCTGCTCTTGTGATGTTGTAAGATGTCACTAGTTGTTAGGAGAGAAGTCTTGTGCCGCCGGGGATTGTATTTTGAATAATAATATTGAACAATGACGATCTAGGATTCAACTGACTAAATGCCTCGATAAAGAAACACTGGAACTTTTATTTAAACTCAACATAAGTACAGCTATGTATAAATGATATTAATAAAACTTCTGAGTCCACAAAGACATACTTTTTCTTAAATAAATGTATTAGATCTAACCATGCGACTCATCTAGACAGATTCTAAGCCCGGACTGCCTTTGACGCACACTTTTTGCCCCTCTTTTCCAAATGTCTTTTTATTCAAATCAACCAATAGATTTGAATCATGATGTCTGCCGACAAGCTATAAATAGGTGTCGGGTAAATCCCGAGGTACAGTTAAAAACCCAGATTTATATTTGCACACATGTTCTTACTAAATATGAAATACACAGATAAACCTAGAATTGCATATGTGACATACATAGATCTCTACTATACAGTTTACAATAGTTCAAAATTCATTCAACAAAATAAAAATTGTCCCATTTTATGTTGAAGATATTCAGCGCTGTGATGAAGTAGAAGTATGTGTTGTCTTGAACAGACTTGTACTTGCAGTCGCAGCATTAGTTGTTACACTGAATGTAAACTTACAATACAGTTTTCAACAGCATTCCATATCATGTTCTGGCCTGTGTTGTGTCTTGCTGGAGCTCAACACTAATTAACTCTTCGTAAGGTGGAAACGATTGATAATTCCCTGTGTAATACCAAGACTTGTCTGCGTTTTATACGCCGGAGCTTTCGCTAGAAAGTGGACTTGATCCTTCTCCAGAAATGCCGTGGAATGTTATTTTTGACATGATCAACTCGCGATCAGAAAAAAAGAGTGGTGCTGTTTGACAATCTGTTTCTCTCTTTCTGTTCTTCAAATTTCACCCGAAATCTAAATGTTTTGTTTCGTAGTGTATTTTGAATGTGTCGTAGCATTCGACACGGCCACAGACTCACGTCATTGTTATGTCAATGTTTTTACAACTTATATCAACTCTGTGTATGTCTGGTAACAAATTTGTGCACGGTATTTCTCTAAACCCAATCTCGGATGAAGCTGAAATTAGCACAATTATTTCTTTTACATGCCAGCACAAGAATCAATTTAAAAAAAATATTTGTTAATTAACTATTAATAATAAATTATTTTGTTTTATATCTTAAACAAGGGAAAACAATTTCCTTAACAGATAGTGGTAGAGGTTGAATTAGTCCGAGACCAATGGTTATAGAATAGTCCCCCCCCCTTTATTGTTTGTAGTAATAGAAATGGAAATAACTATAAAACTTATTTTCACAAGCAACTCTTTTGGCACACTGGTTACCTAATTGGCGATTTCGAATTCATGTCTCTCACTTTAAAAAAATACATTTAAAAAGCGACGACCCAGATACCCCCTTCACACCCCCACACCCCTTTCCTTTTTTTTTTCTGGTCCAGACAAGTGATAGCGCTTTTAGAAAACTAAAAGCATGAAATTACGTTAAACAAACACAATTGTTAAAGATATTTCTAATCGCACTGAGTTATTGTTTTTAGTCTAGTACTTTAGATCTATTGCAAATTGTAATTATATGACTGATCCAAACTAATTGATACAACTACACATAATATAACCTTTTTTTTATTTGGCTTCTTTTATTTGTACTTTGTAAAAAATCTTAGTTTCCTAAATATTACAAGATTTGGTATTTAATAAAAAGATGATTTTGCTAAGCGGGCTACACAGTATAACCTGGCTGGCCATGTCGTTGCCCACCTCAGATGTTGAGTGCGGTACTGTACTAGGAAGTCCATCTGTTGCCAATTAACGTATCTCTTTATAATTGACTTCATTTCTGTCAGATGTAAACATAAGATGAACTGTTGTGATACTATCTCTTGGTAGATAGAATAAGAATAGCCAATTCTGATCTATATAATAATAATAATGATGATTATTATTATTTGCTTTGGAGGTGGAAATGCGTATTTTCAGATGATAAACCGTACTGGCGTATTTTCGTGTCCATTTGCGTACAAAATACGCAAGATGCGTACATGTAGGCAACTCTGGACTTGTTCATTTGGGTCGCGGCTACTTTGTGTCTTCCAATATCAGATCTATTTGTTCAGTGTCATTGAGGGCTCGACATGGCCTATACTGTGCCGATGTGCCTAAAACTAAAACAAACAGTGTCATTGACACACTCTTAAACTTTCACTGCTTTTTTCACAAACACAAATTTTAGTAGGCACTAACATTGAAGGCAGTTATTGCAACAAACACAAATTTTAGTAGGCCACAAATTTTAGTAGGCACTAACATTGAAGGCAGTTATGGCAAAGATTTTATCATTAGCGTTATATCTCCTGGTGATTACTCCGACTTGATGGTGCTAGAGGAATTGAGTTCACTTGTGTGGGTTGGCTCAAGATGTAGATATGCTCAAGAAAGGCCAGAGTTCGGCCAAGTACAGTGTCTGTTACTTAGTGTCACCCTGACCAGGAGTTGTCTGACCCCCCCCCCCCCCCCACACACACACAGTGCATGCTGGAGAGGAGGGGTGTTATTTTTTTTAATGTGGGTCTGGTGTTAAAAAAACAGATCGTGTTGTTACAAAGTTTCTATCAACTCACTCTGTCTGGTAAAAAGTTTGTACACGTTATTTCTCCGACACCCAACCTCGGATCAAGCTGAAATTTTGCTTAATTATTTCTTTTACCTGAGAACACAAGAATCAATTTAAAAAAAATAACAGCCAATGAATTATTTTGTTTGGTATCTTAAACAAGTAAAAGAAATTGTACTTGAGAAAGCCATATATTTCTAATTGAACAGATCTTTTTTTGGGGGGGTCTAGTTCTATAGCAAATTTAATTACATAAGTGATCCAAACTCATTGATGCAACTACACAACATAGGTTATAAGTAATTAATAGTAACTTGGTCACGTGTTGGCTTGAGAAGGCTTTAGCCCACGAGTTCCGAATTCAGGTCGTTCACCTTTTTTTTTTAAACAAATTCATAAATAAATTTAAAAAAACGATCAACCTGATACCTGGATTGTTTCCCCCCCTCCCCCACTTTCTAAATGGTCCAGACAAGTGATAGGATCAGAGCGTATTCAACTATAGAGAAAGCTAAAAGCATGAAATTGCGCTAAACAAAGACAATAGTTTTAAATATTTCTAATCGCACAGATCTATAATTGTAAGTCTAGAATAGTCTAGATCTATTACAAATTTAATTGCATGGCTGATCCAGTTGATACTGTCAATAAAAGCTTTTTTTTTTTTTTTTTTTTTTTTGGTAATGTCTTATCTCGTGCTATGTAGAATTCTTTTTTACTTCTAATGCAAAATAACCATCAACATTTATACTTAAGAAAGGTTGGTAGTTTTGTTTCCTTGTTATTCTACGGAAGCTTTGAACGTGAGAGAGGGAATCCTTTCTAATTGTTCTCTGTGGAGCAGTCAGCAATTAGAGGCGAACGTCCAGTGGCGTCAATGTTCTACCAGTCGGTGGGTTGGCTAACCCTGATCGATAAGACCTCCAATTTTAAGCCACTTGATTGAATTGATCATAGTCTGATGTCAAAGATCTGGTAGTAACTGCACAGTTTGAAAGAGTTGAAGATTTATTGTCTTTAAACTGGCTTCTTTAAACTAAGTGGTAGACACGTACACTAAAGCCTGTTTTATATGTCTTATAAACACTGTGTTATTACTGCTTGTTATAATCTATACATACCAATGAACTATCGAAAAGTATCCATGCCTCGGTTTGGCGAGTTGTGACGTCAAAATGTCCCCTAGATCTTCTCACGTTCATAAATTGCTCGAGAGATACATGCTGCTATGGGGGGAAGGGGGGCATAATCATGGATTTTTTTTACCCCCTCATAAACATTGGTGGACAGAGTTCGTGAGGTCACATAACTGAAGGGCATACACTAGATTATATGAAATGAATAATGTCGCCCGCTGTTTTCACAGTGTTCTAATTAGAATAATTATTTTTCTGCTTGATTTTATTCGTCACACCATTTTCCCGTTGTCCAAATGCGCCCACGTCCAGCTCACGTACTTCAGTTGGACTGCTAGCCCAGATTCCTTCAATAACACTACCATACACACAGGCGTTCAAAGACACTAGCGACTAGATGAATGCCGCAAATACCATTCCATGGGTTGGCCTTATGCTCACTGTGTGGGTCGCTTGTTATACATTCAGAGTTTTACTAACACGCATTATTGCCATCCTGATAACAGTTTGACTAATTGGTGTTGTTCTAACGATCCACGGTCCAGTTATATAACAATTAGAGATACTGATGGGCCGCGGTTCTAAAACAAATTGGGGGGAGGGGTGCCAACAGGGTAAACAGAGAGATTTTATGTCGGGGTCTTTTGAACGTTGAATAGCGCTAACTGACCTATCCAATTATGCCTTTTTGTTTCTTTTCTGTGGAACTCGATTGTCTTTCTTTTGTAACATTATTGATGTGTATGTCTAGGTTGTTTTACTTTGGGCAGCTTCAAGTCGAGTTTTGTCATTGAATAGAATAGAAACAAAAAATAAAGCTCTACAATCCATTGAACAGAGTTGTATAGAAAAAAAAATAAAGCTATACAATTCATTGAACAGAGCTATATTTCTTTAGGGAGTTTTGTAATGATTATGTCCATTAACTCAAGCTCTGAACATTATAAATAAGTTAAATGTAAACATTGATTGATTCCTGGCTATTACGATGTGTGTGTGTGTGATCAGTGAGAGTTTGATAAATGTTTTCCAACTGTGGATAATGTTGGTTTAGTTTTTTTTTTTTTTTTTTTTGCTATTCCTGGACTTCCATTTAAAAACAAAAAGGGTGGGAGGAAGGACTATGTTTGATAGTCAAAGTGCTTCTTCTCTTCTCTGGTTGACACATATTTAGAGACCATCCCTTCTAGTCTGTTCATTTAGTCAGTAGTTTTATAATTAGTTGTAATTGTATCATTGTAATAATGAGATGTAAATAAGCTGCCCTACAACCATGTCTGTAAATGGGCAGATTTCTTTTTTCTCTCTTAAGCAAATTTGCTTTTTAGTTTTTGATAATTACTTGTATTATTATTATCCCAATCAAGAGCTTACAATCATTCTCTAGCACTGCCATGATCAAGACTCAAAAAAAGTAAAAGTAAAAAAAAAAAGTAGTCTACCTTTAACAATGTCAACTGAGACATGTTCTGTTAATGTGGTGGGTCTGCAGCAGTGCCACTCTGACAGCTAATTAAACTCGCTCTCAGGAATATTCAGTACCTTGAAAACTTGGCTTGGATGTCTTTTGTTCCCATGTCTTTAGTTGATTTTACTATACGTGTGTCATTTTATTTCTAGAGTTGCTTAATATCCAAGCATAGGCTTACATATAGTGTCCTGTTTTTTTTTTTTTCTTCACTTTTATTTTTCATTTGTTATTAAGTGTAAAATTGCTTGAGTAGATTTGGAAACCATGGGCTAAGTGGCATTGATAAACAGCAGTACTTTGGCTGTCTAACATAAAGTATCAACTACAACTAATTGTAGTCAAACTGAATTCCCATTTGATTGGATCAATAAAAATTATCTTATCTTTTCTTAAGTGAGACTAGCTAGTTTGCAAATATTGTTCTGTTTAAATAATAACTTAGCTTTTTATTTTAAAGCATTGATTACTATATATGTCTTTGTTGCATCCTACGACTAATTATTTATGAAGATATCCTAGCGGCAATGAACAAATTAATGTTCTTTTACCAAGTTTTACTTTGTTAATGAGCATAATGTCAACCTTTTTTTGTTTTCATTCCTGATGGTAAGAAGAAACTCTCAACATATTTAACAATATTAAAAAAAAAAAGAGAGAGAGAAAAACAACAACTTTTGTGTTATAGGCCTA
This sequence comes from Biomphalaria straminea, assembly GCA_021533235.1. Lineage (NCBI taxonomy): Eukaryota > Metazoa > Mollusca > Gastropoda > Planorbidae > Biomphalaria > Biomphalaria straminea. Next base: position 16,259,242 of record JADKLZ010000003.1, on the reverse strand, counting down.
CTCAGCTGTATTCAGTCTCAAGTTTCCAATTGGGCCTTAAGTTATTTTGAGACATGGACGGACAAACAGCACCAATAGAAAAGTTAAAAAGCTTTTGAAAACTTTTTTTCCCCTTTCATTTGTGAACATGTATTTGTGTATGTTCTGTCTATTTATTATATCTCGATCAAGTGTATTCTAATATGATCTGTATAATCTAGATGTAAGTAAGTGTATTCTAGTCATTTGAACTCTACTCTCTGCTTCTTCTTGCCAGGTTAATGAGCTCAACAATGTTAATTTACGAGTCATGTTGATGCCTGATGACTTTAAGTCCTACAGTAAAATCAGAGTTGACAACCATATGTATAACAAGTAAGTATACTCTCTTCATTCCTTAGAGCTCACTTTACTTCCTTCAATGCCTCAGTCTATACTAGTGGGCTTCTGATGGGGCCACTCAAGTGTATACTGTGGCTCTCTGGCTCAGCAAAAACAAAATTCCCAGCTTAAAATGAAAAACAAAAATTAATAAATAGACAATACACAAATTAGCATCAACTTAGAAGTCGCCTAATAAAGTTTTGTAACAATTTATTTACAGGTAAGTTTCCAATGAAATACTGGGAAAAAAAAGTATTTCATCCTTAGTTTCTAAACTGAACTATTGAATTTTATAACAGGCAAATACAAAAGAATAGTGCCAACTCATGGACAATTTCACACACTTTAAAAAAAAGCATGTTCAAGGAATGAATACAAAACAGTCTCTTTTTTAATACTAGAAGTTTATGGGATGGAAAATAATACGAGTTTGAAGGTTAAAGAACAGAGTGTCTACTAATAAAAGTTTATATCAACAAATGTTCTGATTGACTTGTCTGTGTGCAGTTCTTTCAATAAAGAACATTTTCCTTTATTTGTATCAAAATATCATTGATTTGCAGTCACTGCGATGATTAACAATGCCATGAAAAGTGCAGCATCTATTTGGTCCAGATGGAGAAAAAAAAAGTGAAATCCTGTACAATGTTTCAAGTTTAGTTTGAATCAAAGTCAAACTTACAGAACAAAATCTTAGAACTTGTTTCCCAAGTAATTGAAATGCATTGCTTGATAGAGGACATTTGTCAGTGTAACTCCTGAAGCAGCAGTGCAGGAAACTCTTTATTCCAATATGGAACTTTGTTATATATTTCAAATGTTACCTTTAAATCACCTGTAAAATCAGACAATTCCTATGATGAATGTTTCTTTTGAGGTTCAGAGTTCTCTAGTAAAGAAAAAAAGTAAAGTTCCCCTTTCAGAGGCTGATAAGGTCATCTGTTTTTGTGGCCCACTGTTAACTGTCTTTACTTTTCCCAACTAATATCAGGTACACATTATAGCTTTGTGGACTCAGAGGGCGACCTAAAGATCCCGAAACTTAAAACCCAGTCTTTACCAGGATTCAAACCCGGAAATCCCAGTTTGGGAGACAAATGCTTTACCTCTTAGCCACCATGCCTCCTCATGAGTTCTCTAGTGCTCTACAGTTGTTGCATGTTTGTGTTCAGGACTTCAATGTGTAATTTAAAACATATTTGTAAAGATTTTGGAAATTTGATAAGGCAAGGTACAACTTTGTTGCAAGAAGCTTGAAGCTGGCTAGTGAAGAAAGGCTTATCTAGAAACCATAAATATTTGAAAAGGCTGCACTTGAAAATGAATGGAGACAGGTATCATAAATCTTGAAGATACTTTTTTAAAGCACTTTAAACATTTCAAATCTTGAAGTAGCAAGTATTCTTGGTCATTGACAAGAAGATTTCTCTTTTGGGCAGAGTAACACTTCCTTGACTGATTTATGAAAACATAGTTGTTCAAATTAAGTACATCCTTTGGTCCTATTAAAACATGGATCTGTTGTCCAGCTGACTTCTAAAATATTTCTTTTTTATTAACCTTTTACATTGAGACTTAAAACATTGTATTAACAGTAGTTTAATTCTCCCCCCCCCCCCCAATTGTTTTATTGCCCTCTTACATCATACAAATCTAATGTTGACATTGGGATCACTTGAAGTCTTGATTAGAGTGTGTACCAAAGAAACCTGGAACATGATGTTAAGTTCCCTACCTACAAGGCTATAATAACACTCTCCTTGGTTTGGACTTCAGTTCATTGAACCCATTGACCATTTTTTTATTTCACTGATTTTTTTAAAAAATGTAAGCATTTGACTGCAGCGGTTCTCAAATAAAAGTATAATTTGAAATAATAATTACTGTTGTTAATTTTTTTTTTTTGAAGCATTGTGACAAACATAATCATGTGATTATGTGATTGTTGCCTTTTAATAATTCTACCTTAATTTTATTTAAAATTATCTTCTTTACATTAACTTAATGTGTAGCTTTGTGTTATGTATACTGCTCAATAGTTTTTACAGTGGAGTGTAAAAAAAACAACATAAAAGGGAAAAAAAAATAAAAGTAAGATTTAGCTCAATATTTTTTTATATTTATGCACTTCCCACAATCCCAGTGCTATATACCACCAGAGGTACATTCCGAGCTAAGAAGAACTTCAATAGAAGTTGATATTTACATATTTGTTGTCCAGTTACAATTTTGGTAGGGAATACCTTTTTTTGTTAATTGTAATTTAAAAGGATACCACTTTCTTCTTTACAGAGATAACATGCCAAGCAGGTTTAAAGTCAAAGAATATTGTCCTATTGTGTTCAGAAATTTGAGAGAAAGATTTGGATTAGATGACAATGATTACATGGTAAGTTGGTTGAACTTTAAAAAAAAAAAAAAAAAAAAAATTCTTACACCACTTGTATTTTTATTTTATTTTAATTAATTAATTTTTTTTTTAAATTTGTGCTTCGCATATCTAAAAATATGTAAAAAGTTAAAATTTTACCCAAAAAAAAAATGCAAAAAAAAAAGGAAAAAGACACTTTTTCAATCAAATTAATTAGCTTCTGTTAGCTTTTCAATATTTCAGCCTAAGTTGAATCTTGTTTCAATGCTATTTTGCTTCTCAGAATTCTTTATCAAAGCAGCAGCCTATATCCTGTGACTCCCCTGGTAGAAGTGGAGCTCGTATGTTAATGTCCAGGGACAAAAGGTTTTTCATCAAAACTCTTGTGTCTGAGGAGGTAGAAATGATGCATCACCTACTTAAACAATACCACCAGGTTAGATGGGATCATTGCAGCAATCGAAAAGTCATCTGCTGGTTTTTTGTTTTTTCTTTTGCTGTTATCATCCATGTAATTATAATATCTTAATAGAATTTCCAAAAAAAGTTTAAAAAAAAAAAGATTTAATAATAAAAACAAAAAATTCATATTGCAGTGTAAAGTATATAATTTTTTTTATTTTCTTTTGTTGAGGCCATGAGCTAAAATATACATAGCCTATGTAACAATATTGTTTTTTGGATTGACTATTTAAATGGCTGTAGTGGTCACTTAACTTTTGTGTGTTTGTGTTTCAGTATATTGTGGAGTGTCATGCACAGACGTTACTGCCACAGTATTTAGCTATGTACAGGATAACAGTCAATGATGTTGAGACCTATGTTGTAGTCATGCGCAATATCTTCAGTCCTCGTTTGTCAATACATAAGAAATATGACTTAAAGGTAAAGTGGCCAAATTTGGTTGTACTCACACTAGGTACAGGTGCTCTTTGAGTTACAAATGTTTTTTGTTTTAACCTGAAATTGTTTTGAAAGTGCTGATCCCTAAGAAAAAGAATTTTGGAGGATGACGGCAAAATAGGAGCTACAAATGCTCAATAATATTCAATAAATATTCAAATAAAACATGAAAAAAAATAATTTAAATAGTATTTGATGTTAGTAGAAAAATGTTCAATAAATTATGCTAACATCTTGCATTACATCTTTCATTACAATCTTATAGACATATAGAGATGAGATATGGAAGATGTTATTCAGGGTGGTTGCAAGTAAAGCATTCCATATGGGTTATGTTTGTTGATTTGGTCCTGGGCTATATATTATTTATTTTGCCATGGAGCCCTCTCTCTTTTATGACTTGGACCAGCCTGTAAATTTGAATATCTCTTTTTTTTTTCTCCCTCGGGCCCCCCCCCCCCCCCCCCCCCCCCGACAAAGTCTTCTTTACACTATCTGACTTGACCTCTGCCTTTCAGTTCTTTTCAAACCTGGTCCTTTTTTACATCCTGCTCCAACCTCCCCTCCCTTTAGAAATCTGTACATTTTATAATCTGTTACATCTAATTAGCATGGCCTGCTTTATAACACTACCCTTCTCAACCATATGGGCCTCATTTTTACACATGAATTCAATAGCTGGTACAATTAATCCCCACCCCTGCCTTAGGAAGTAGTTTACATACAATTTCTGAGTATTCATCGACTTTTCTAATCTTCATTGAAATATTTCATAAGCTCTCTGATGCTTTTAGGCATGAACCTTATTTAATATTGCATCCTACATTCACATATACTTTTTGTACATAACCAAACATTGTCCTAACATTCATAATTAAAACATCCCTTCCAACTTCAAGTATTATCCCTCTATTTGGCCACCAAAAGTTTTATTGTTTATAAAATGACAGAAAACATTTGGGTACTGAAAAAAAAACAAAAAAAAACTAAACTACTCAACCAAACAATCTTACCTCTAGAAAGTATTACAAATTATAGAGATATTTTTTTAACTTTTGAAATTATTTCTTCCAGAAAAAGGATTTACACTTCTGTTTTTTATTTCAGGGTTCAACAGTTGATAGAAAAGCTAGTGATAAAGAAAGGGTAAGCTACAAGACACTATAGAATTAATGACTGAACACACTTTTTTGTTTTAAATAGTAGAGTCAATTGTTTCTGTCTTTGTTCCAGTTAAAATCTTTACCTACCTTTAAAGACAATGATTTCCTCAATGATGGTGCTAAGATTTGTATTGGTCCAGAGCAGAAAAAGAAATTGTTGGAGACGCTTCAAAGTGATGTGGATGTGAGTAGTTAGGGTCTAATACTTATACAGTTACAAAGAAGTCGACATGGTGTTGGATACTGCATATTGTATTCCATGGCGTGGAACTTATTATTTATTATATGCCTTAAAGCATATGTTTGTAAATGAATTGTTTGTAATCGGCCTATTACTAGGGGTATTTTGGGTTGTTTTCTTGATGTGATTTTTGAAAAACTTTTCTTTATTACATGTATTAACTGTTGGACAAAGTATGACAAAAAGGAATATGAAGTGTATGCAAGCTACTCACAACACATAACTTTGTATGCTTGCTGTAATGTCCATGCCTCTATGCTCCACAGTTTTTGAGTAGCCTTCACCTGATGGACTACAGTCTTATTGTGGGTATCCATGACAGAGACCAAGAAGATGAAGTTGGCATCAGTTTTGCCATGCCCTCTGGTGCTGATGAAGAGGAGCCTGAAGATGATGATGCTGAGGGTGGAGCGTCCAGTGCTGGAGCAGGAGACCAGATGGTAGTACTTTCTCCTCTATCCTGTCCTGGTTTAGTTTTTAAAGACTTGAAATTTTAGTTGAAGTACTAGCTACATGTTATGTACCCTTGACTTATGGTGGGTTTATTGTGTCTTATTGAAGGTGCACAGCAGAGCTTTTTAGAAGATTAGCATTCACTGTGCAGTGAAATGTTAACTCATTTCCACAGCACAACTTTTCATTGATTGAGTATACACACTAGTAGTGTTACTTGGAATTTATAGTAAGGAAGCTATACATTCAAACATAGACATGGCTATAATTAAGGTGTCCAGCCAAAGGAAGATGTGTTGTCCATTTTATGGTTGCATTCTCCATCTGTCAGGCATAGACCTAAACTAAAGGTTGAAAATGTCCCGCTTTTACTGGCAGCAATCTAATCCTTCTTACTCTTCCTATTATACCTAACTCAATCAAAACTGATGTATTGTTATGTATACTACCTTAAGAACTGAGTTAATGATGTGAGAGACATTCAGTTCTGTAACTAGAAATCATTTTCAAGAAAGAGAGATGACAGTTGTTTTTTTTACATTATCCTTCATGGACATTGGGGATCCTTTATTTAAGGCTGTTCAGATGAGACATCTTACTCAGAGCTCTTCAACATCTGAGTTTTGTTGTTGTTCTTTTTAAGCTTTTTTTTTTACTCATCAATGCACAGTGGCAATACATTGGACAAGAAAGAAAGTAGACATTCCATTGACTCTTCTTCTCAAGTAGCACAATTTGTAGGAAATGTTTTACATCCACACCTATGTTTGGAGAAACGAGCTAAGAGTTGGCCTAAGTCAAGTGGTGACTGAATGCCTTATGAGATTTGCGGGGCACATAGTTGGAACAAGCTTACCAAAAACAGCCATAACATGGAAGTTGAAAAGAGGAAAGCAACAAACACATTCATGTCTTCTTAGAAGACCCAAAATCCATGGGCGCTAGCTATGAAGAGGCTGAGCAAGTTGCCTGGGACTTATCTCCGGAGTGAGCTTGAAGCTCTTTTTTTTTACATTCTTTGGGCATGTAGGCTTCTAGTAACGCAAGACATGGCATTGTAAAAATGTGCTAAAAGAGTGATATATTTGTGTCCAAGTAATCAAATGACTTGCTCTTTATTGATTTGAAAATACTCAGTTCTTATAGATTAAAGGAAATATTTTTTTTTTAATTCCTGGTTCAAACCACATCCTCTGGATTAGCAGCTGAACAATCCACCATTCTGGTTGTCATTAGATTAACGAAATCTGTAATTACATTTTGTCTATTTACTTACTAAATGGCTTCTCAATGGTATCTTGGTATGAGCCAAAAACAAAACATGTTTAAATTATCAAAGAAAAAATGTCAAGATAGAACTGCATTTCATTTAGTATTAATTTGTTCATTGTCATGATTAATTACTCTAGATATGATTTCTTGCATTTTAAAATAAGATAATTTTTTTTTGTAATACAGCTAATTATCATACTAACATGATCATAGAAGCCTGTTTGAGTCATCAAGTTTTATAAGTACAATGGCAGTAATTCAGTTTATTTTTATTCACATTTTGTTATCTCAAAATGTGTGGATACATTGATCTAACCACTATCGGTATCTGGCTGTTGATAAGAATAAATGAACATGTAGGTTACATAACTTCTTCATTAAATCATTTGTCACATACCAGGCCATAGATGTAAATAAACTATATTTCTTGTACTATACTACAGTATTGAAGTTCTCAAATCTGACTAGTCAGTGCTAAGTCAAAGCAATTAAAGAACCATAGATTTTATACATTTTTTACCTATTTTTTTTTCTTCACCAAATAGAGAATGTCTTATCTCTTTTAGATGGAAAATGAGGATGAACAAGATGGTGGCCCCAGCCCCCCTGACTCCCCCCAGCCTGTCACCCCAATGCCTCAGTTTACTGGAGAGCTTGATCCAGATTTGGAACGTTATGCTGTTGTAAGCAATGAAGGTAAGGCTCTTGTTGATTTGTTCCACGGCTTGTTCTAGAGTTTCAGGAAACTATTTTATTTTCCCAGTGAATCATTGATTACAAAAATCAAGCACTGTACTATTGACTATTCATTTCAATAGAAACACACATTGCTATTGACTTGTTTACATACAAGTTTACTTATATATTTTTTAGAATATAATTTTCATTTCTCATGCAATTTTTACTGAATGGTCACTGCCAATATTTTAATTCTGCTTTATGATCCCATACTGAACAAGAAAAACATAGAAAAATACTTTTTTTATACCGGTTTCAATTAGTTTGGATCAGTCATGTCATTAAATTTGTTATAGATCTAGACTAACTATAAAAAAGCCTTTATAAAAATAAATTTAAAGAAAAGGGAACAACCTGAATTCAAACTTCTCAGGCTTCTCAAGCCACTCTGCGAGTCCATGAACACGGAAGAGTGTAGAATTATTTATTGTCTCTGTTTCATAGTTGTGTTTGCTAAGCATGAGAAGGCACCCTAATTAAGCTTATACCACCTCTTCAGTCAAGTACTATTTCTTACCCTGGTTTTGGATAACAAACAGAGTAATTTATTACCAATGATTAATTAAATAATTGGTTATTATTTTTTTATTATTGATTCTTGTATTGTCAGGTGAAAGAAATAACTGTGCAAAATTATAGCTTGATCCGAGATTGGGTGTCGGGAGAAATAACTTGTAAAAAATTTTGCCCAGACAGACAAAGTGAGTTGATATAAGATAAAAATCACATAAGGTGATGATGTATAACATAAAGGTTTACAATGTTACTTTTGAAATATAGCTTTTGGTATACACATGTTTCAACTCATACAGATCATCAAAATCTACAAATTTTTTTTTTTTTTATATCTCAATACCCTGTGGTTATGTGAATGAGCCACCAATATTAACTCTTTCACTATTTATGGACATTTAAGTTGCAAACTGAGTAGGCTGAGGCTGAGCAGTAAATCGCTTGGCTTCCAAACCGGGGTACTGTGTTTGAATCCTGGTGAAGACTGGGATTTTTAATTTCGGGATCTGTGGGCGCCTCTGTGTCCACCTAGGACACCTGACTTTAGTTGGGGACAAGTAAAGGCGGTTTGTCGTTGTGCTGGCCACATGAGACTCTCATTAACCGTGGGCCACAGAAACAGATGACCTTTGCATCATCTGCCCTTATGGATTACAAGGTCTGAAAGGGGAACTTTACCTAAGTTGAACACTAAAATTTAACAGGATTTTGAAATTGATTATTTATATCATTTATTGTTTGTATATGTGCTTGATTAGTATATGTGCTTGAGTAAATTATATTATTATTTGTAAAACTATCAGGTTTTCCTTGTCCTGATTGCAGTCAAAGTGGAACAACACAGTTTCCCAGCTTTCTGAAAAAATATTTCCTTTAAAAAAATTGACATTTCAAAAATAAAGACATTTTTCAACTGTATTCAAATAATTTGTTAACAAAGCTTCTATGAAGTCACTCTGTCTGGGCAGAATCTTGTACATGTTATTTCTCACACTTTTCATTTTTGGACCAAGTTGAAACTTTGGATCATTATTCATTAGTACTTGGATGGTTCAGTAGCTAGCACATTGGCTTTCCATTGTGGAGATTATGTGTTCATATACAGACCTGATCATTTTTTTTTTTTGTCCTTTTAAATAGCTTATGAAAAGGCAGCATGACTGTTCCACTAAAGTGATTGGACCACAGGACACTAAGCTTGCAAGAAATATGAAAAACAATCAATAAAATATTTCCAATCGCACACATATATTTTTATCAGTTTATATCTACAAAATTAATTACAAGATTGATTCAAAATATTTTCACTAAACATAAGCTTTGTTTTTTTTTTTAAGAATTTTTAAATATTTTACTTCTTTATAACTTTATAATAAATAGCAAGGTTTACCTTTTTCTAAAATTTAATTAAATCTTGTCATGTAATTGTATTATTCAAGTACAAAATTTAAGTCTGTGAACATGGTCTGTTGGACTTCCTAGTTCATGTACCTTTTGTCCACCCTTGAATAGGAAGTCTACTTTGAAGTGGATTTGACATTTTCTTACATTCATTTACATTCTTTTAATCAACTCATGACAACACTTTATTTTTGTTGCAGAGAGTGGCAAGCGTGAGATCTACTTCATGGCAGTCATAGACATACTCACAAAGTATGGCATGAAGAAGCGTACTGCCCAGGCAGCCAAGACTGTCAAACATGGCGCTGGGGCAGAAATCTCCACAGTGCATCCAGAACAGTATGCAAAACGTTTTATGGACTTCATAACTAAATGTGTTGAGTGAGCTAGGATTTTGTTTTGTACAGTTGAAACCTGGATGGAGACCTAATTGAACATTGATATCGTCTAGTAGAGCTTTAATATTTATACAAAGTGTTAGAGACTTTTGTTTGATGGCCTCAAGATAGATACTATTTGATTTCAACATTACTGAGCTCTGGAGGACGATTTCTTTCTGCCCTTCTCTTGCTCGCCCTTTCTAAAGAACTTCTACTTCCTGTCTAGTCATGTGACCATTGTGTGTCTTGTCCATTACTACATGCAGACAACAAACAGTACCCAGCTGGTCTTGTGTGTGTTGTTTATGGTGACTGAGGAAATAGATCAGCCGAAGCAAACTGTAACTATGTACCATTGTACCCTTTCTCCCTTTTCTTAGTGCTTGTAGAGAAGAACTTAACGTCTAGAGCTATTGCTGCAAGAGAATTGACTGTGTAGAAATAAATCTAGTTTTATAAGCAAGTCATCAGGTTGGAACAAAATATCAAACAGTGGAACATCAAAATTGAAGAATGTTTTATACATTTCATGAAAGCGAGTGTTAAAATTAGAAGCCTATGTTAACATAAGTGTTGATTGATACTGTTAAGTCTTCAACCTCCACTCTCAGCTTGTAGAGTGCATGGACACATTTTGATGTTATGACTACATGTAGCACAAAATCATGCTGTGTAGTGTTTTCAACTCACTGACTATTCACTAAAGATGTTTACTTTGAAGGTTTGACTGAATGTTGCATTGCAACCAGTATGGCAGTAGAACGTATGAGTATTGTTGTTAGTGCAACTCTGAATAAACTTGTGCTGAGTGGGCCAATGTTTGTTCTCTATCACAATCTGGTTTGAGTTGAACACAAGTTTGTATTGCTTCATGTTATTTATGGATTCTGTTCCTTGTAGTGTGATGACTCTTCACTTTCTTGTCCCAGTCTGTTGCCCATCACTTGCTCATCTCACTTGATACAATTTCAGCAAACAACAAAATGTCTCTCTAGCCAAATCTAAACTTACCAAGATGACAATGCAATCAGTATTAAAAACATTGGTCTTAGTTGTAGTGTCTTGTACACTGTACTTTATATTAATAGGTAGTTTTAAGATGACCAAATGTTCAGATTGTCCAGCCATATCAATGCAGAGACTCATTAAACATGCACACATTATTGGACAAAACTGCTACCATAAATTTCATTTGTTGAGCATGACTCCAACTTGCGAGTGATTAGACCTGGATTGTGGCAATATTTTACTTCGTTTGATGTGTCCAGTGCTAGGAAAACATGTGACGCATTAAGACCAAGTTTTTCTCCAAACAGTTTCATGGCTTCTCATCCAGCTGTCATCAGTAAATGTGAATTTAAAAAATATCACCACATTTGTATTTGATTGTAGGTCTATGTTAATAACTGTCTATACATCAAGGCCTATTTACTTGGATTTTGTAGAATTAGAATTGAAATGTCAGAAGTTGATGAATGCATTGAGTACATAGTCATCATGAATCTAGAACATTGAGTTGATTGTTGCTGCTTCAGTCTAGTCAGTGTTGCTGTCTACATTGCCTCTAGATGGCTTACAATTATATGTCTTCATTCATGGAGTACAGAAACTGATCATGATGTGTAACCCTAGTTGGATAGTGTCTGTAACCAAGTCTTAGTTTAGTTTGATCACAGCGTACCCATTAGAATACTCATGAAATGTAAGGGCATAGGTTATGCTGGGCATTCACCACAGGGAAATCATTTCATCTGGCAGTCCCTAGAAAAACTAATTACCAGATCACTCTCATCTTCCCATATGCCTCTAAGAACTTCATAAGTTGATTTTATGAACAGTTTCATTTCTTGTATGTATTGTGCGCAGGATGCATCCTGCGGGAGGTTTGATTTGTTTAGATCAAAAATTTCTGTGATGATAATCTACAAAATGTAGACACAAGCTGATTTCTAGCCAGAATAAAAAAAAAAAGTTAGTTCAAAAGAATTCTAGAACTTTCCATTGCATTGTCTTGTCACAATCAAATATTGAGTTGTAAGGAACTTAGAGAAATAATAGTTTGGACTCACCCAGCTTGTGACTTGACTGTTCCTGATTGGGTCTGCTTCTTGTTTTACTAGTAGTGCTTCTGGTTTTGACATCATCTGTTCTAGGAATGTAAGAACACAGCCCACACATCTTCAAAGGAGACTGGAGCAAGAGTGCCAAGCAGGTGAGACATTCTGCTGGTAGTGAAAGGAGGATGCTGAAATCTGACAGAACTTTCAAAAAAACACACAAGTCCTAACTTTATGTAAAGATATATGAAATGTCTACCGCAAAGATTTGTTTTTCCACAAGGACAATGGTGCAATGGCATTTGTCATGTTTATATCACTGTCATTCTATAGTCACTCATCACCTAAGACAATACATAATAACACTCTAGACCTCAACTTTTCTTACATAGGCAAGTGTTTGCATGTGTGACTTGTGAGAGAGACAATCTGCTATGTAGTTCTGGCTGTGTTGCATAGTACATCTGTAGTTCTTAGTGAATCCAATCAGAACAAAGTGTTTCAAGGCCTAGATCACAAACCAGTTCATTGAAGATGTCACATAATTTATTGGAGTTTCGTTTGTGTCCTTCTAAGTTATTATTTGTCTGTATGTGGATATATTTGTAACATTGTTACTGCAGCTGCTTGTATGAAATGTTGCTGATTGTTACACTTGACTAGTTAATTTGTTTTTCTTTTTGAAATTTTTTTTATATCCTTTCACATTTTCACATTTTGTTTTGTTGGTTTGTGAAATATTTTTTTTTTTTTTTTTTTGTTTCACTTTTGTTTGACTATTTATTGGACTTGATTTTTTGTTGACCAATGGCGCCTGTGATTCTGTGTGTCAATATTCAGTTGTGTTGTAAAACAGCCTTCAGTGGGTCTGTGTCTGGCACAATTGGGGAACATTTGGACAAGTGTTTGAATGCAGTAGGTCTGGATGTTTTAATCCTACACTTAGACGACCCTAACCTTAGTACAATTAGAACACATACAATTAGTGACTTTTGTTTGTAGGACAAGATTATGTCTGTAGACTGTTGAGTTGAAGAAGAGAATGTAGTCCACTTTGACCAGATTGTTACCGCCTAGTGAAGGATGTCTAATGGAATGTCTGTAGCTCCACCTAAGGGTCATCCTTCCTTCTTCTCACAAAGACACACTCATCATCCCGAAACAACACAATGGTACATAGCAGAGAATTAAAAATGGATTTCATAGAGAGTTATCGCCCTTGCATTAGAAAAAAAAATCATATCTGAATTTATTTAGCGTTGAAAACAAGTTTTGTAGTAGCCGCGCCAATTCGTCTAGCTTTCAACTGAAGTCTCAAGATAATGGTATTATATCTAATCTTTGTGTGAGATTTTACTACAAAGCAATAGTTAAAAGAAATAGACGGCCATGGCATTGTTTTTGACTCGTTAGTTGAGTTTCTCTCCAATGAGAAGTTAACAATGCTATCTTCTTGGACCAGCAAGTTACTGGCTCTCCTCCGTCACGTGACTTGTAGTTTCCATTGATTGGCGCGTGCTCGAGTTCAACTTCAAGGACTGAATAATTCGACTAGATCATCAACCAGAAGTCTGACATCTGGTAGCGGTGTCCTATTGTTGGAAGTTTCAGATCTAGTGACAACCTTTGTTGTAGTCGGAACTGTGTGGCTGTCTGGTTGCCTGATAGTTTGTAGCAGTTCAATCAGGTGGGAAAGTATGCAGTGGGAACACATTTGATAGGCCACTTTATTCTTTGCATCCTGTCAGAGAGGGTACCAACAAAAATACAGCACTGTATAGCTCCATAACTTTTGTTGGTTTTCTAGTCATGGGAAGATTAAGATTTATTTTATCGTTTCATCTTGGGACTGATTGAATGAGCTTGTGACAGCTTACTTCCCCTGTATTACTAAATATTTCCTCCTGGCTGTGAGTAAAATCCTTGGGTCTGTCGTGTTCTCTCAGTAAATAGTTCAACTCTGAGACTCTACTGTTGGATGGCAGCAACATTTGGTCACAGCTAAGAATTGAGAGCCCATAATGATTAGATACCCCTCCCCCAATCATCTATAGCCCATTGTCCCACACAAGGAGACCGATTGTAGTATGTAAGCACAGCTTTTGTATGACTTGTGAATGTGTTGGGTGCGCCTAGTATTTGCTATACATATATCTATTTATACATACATTTGATCGAGACCATGTCATAGATGAACACAATGTGCAATGGACTGAGTCCTCCTGGATGCTCTGCAGTAGATGTTGTCCAGTTACGTGTGTCTGCGTGAGTGAGTGGTGTGTAAAACTCACCTTTACATATTTAATCTGTGTCACAGTTCAGTATTGACATTGTGCTTTATTTCATGCTGTGGTGTGTGTGAGTAGCACTTGATGTCCTCACTGTCAGGAAGTGACGTCTAATGTATTTCTATTATTGCATGGTTCATTATCTGTTCATTAAATCTATTCACAAACCAGCATCTTCAACCATTGAGTTTGAATTTTTTAAAATTATCTTCTATTTATGTAATGTCGAGCTTTAAAGTAATAAAAATCTATGAACGAATCAAGAAACCTCCTGGTAAGTTTCAGATTGTCCTTGGAACTAGTCACCTTAAAGTAGGATAGGACAACAAAAACATCAAGATGTAATTCCATCTTGTAATCTTACTTTCTGGTCGTCTGCTACTGGAGATTTGGAAGAGAAACTAAAAATAGAAGTTCACAGTTGCAAACTAAATGAAAAATAATACATCATTGTGTGCTACAAGAAGAGATTTAGAACATTTTTATCCTTGATTGTTAAGAATAGCACAAATATAAAATTATACATTCAAAAAAATAATTAGCTTGGCAACACTTCATATTGTCCAAAGGATGCGCCAAAAAGAGAGCTATTTATAGTTGTTCAAAATATTTCAAATCGCACAGAGTTATTGTTGGTCTAGATCTACTACAAATTTAATGACATGACTGATCCAAACTAATTGATATTAATACACATCGTATAAGCTTTTTGTATGTTTTTTCTTGTTAAATTACTAAGAGAAAAAAAAAGGTGTTTTCGAAACACCATAAAAAAAAAACAACAGTTGTCCGGGCAAAAAAAGCTATTGTCTATCGGTTGGATACACTAATTCCGTAGGTAATTTTTAATTAACAATTTTATTTAGGATAATTAAATTTTAAATTGTCGTTATAGCATTCGACTTGACGTAGTCTCCGGGACTCGGAACAGGACGTTTTACAGTCTCTGAAATCATTTTAATCATCTAATAATCACCATTATTTATGACATTTTTACTACTATGAACAATTCCATTCACAATTTCGATTAATCTACGATTCTACATTGTTTGAAACAAATTGTTTGTTTCTATGTTTGCAACAAGTGAAGTCTCAAATATATGGCCACCGTCAGTCGCGAAGCGACTATGGATCATCTCATTTGCATGAGATGAATGCCTGGGCATAAGCTGTGGTCGGAACGATGTCGCCCACACATCAGTTCCCCCCTCTCCACGCAGCTGATGTATCCAAAGGAACGGCAGTGCCGATACAGTTTGGGGTCAGCAGCGTCGCAGGTTCTGCCAGAGTGTAGCACTGGGTGCTGCAAACTGCCTTAGGGTCGCCAGCTCCTGATTTTTCCTCAGGGTTGACTCCCGAAGCCTTTCCCTTGATTGGGTATAACTGCAAGGCAGCAGAGGTTTGAATTCAGAGTTTTCCTTCTCCTAGGTGGGTAGCCAGCCATGGCTAACGAGCCCCTCCTGCCCGAAGCTTACTGGTTAAGGCGCCAGTTACTCGCCTGTGCCCCTTCTCCTGTTAGTAAGAACAGTTCCGCCGGACTCAATATCTGAGCCACACGTGAAGGCCGGGAGTTGGACTGGTTGTCAGAGGCTATTTGAGACGCATGCCATTAGGAAGCATTTTATAGGTAGTGGAGTGCTTACATCCATTACCACTTCCGGCAATGACAACCTTGCGGAACCAAGAAGTCTCAAATAATGCATTTAATTAAAGCTCGTTGGTCACGCTTGGAAAACTCTAGTTTGACCGTTAGAATTTTTCAAAGTAAAAAAAAATAATTGGCTAAGCACTAGATTGTAGATCTAGGTGAAACATCGGTTTTGAAATGACTATCGCGTTCGGAAATTTTCGAACGAAAGGCAATATTGATTCAAGAGTTAAATAAATTAATGTTCAGAAATATTTTGCGCATCGTCTTCTACGTCTAGATCTATAGACATATCATTAAAATATAAAGTGTATTAGATCTATACCATAGAAGTATATATATTATATAAAGACTGGACATGGAGATCTTTAATTAAAATATCAGGTGGCCGAGCCTTGCTCGGTTAAATAATTTCTTAAGGAAGGTTATATACCCGAAGTCATTTTGGGAATATTCTTTGTAATTACGAAAATTAACAATCGGATAAAGACCACTAATCTGAAGAGTTGCTTTAGTGTTATTTTAGTTCTAAATGTAATTGTACATGGCGATTAAATATGAAATCTCTTACGTGTAGACAAATCACAGCTCACGTCCGTTTTATAGTTTTACAATCCATTTTTTTTTTGCGTAAAGCTATTGTAGGCCTACAATTATTGGCTTGGAAGAAAGACTTTGCTCTGTAACTTCTCAGATAGTTACGTTCAGACATTTAATTATGAAATTAGTGTATTCATTATGGCTTTAGTACGAAAATCAAGTGACTCAAATCTCTACGTTATAGGGTAAAACAGGGACTTTTAAAAATAGACAAA
>JADKLZ010000003.1:16210248-16224242 GCA_021533235.1 Biomphalaria straminea | reverse complement strand
TTTTTTTTATATTCAAAGATTTTACAAGAATGCATAGTTTCTGGGGTTTACAGTGTATTAGGCATCATGTTTAAGTGAAGCGTGTTAAACAGACTGACCATGATACATACTGATGTGACTTGTCTCATGAAATTCCAGGTGTCCTACTCAAGACACAAACATAACTTTGTGATTCAACTTTTGATCTAGGAAGTAAGAAAACGTTCACTTTCTGTTACACCCAGCAATGCCTTAATCAAATACAAGCAAGCTTTACAAGTTTATTGTTTATATCAAAGTGCATTGCTTCAACTTTGTCTCATAGAAATGTTTTGTATTGCCAGGTTGATACAGTTTCTAATGTTAAACTTTTAAGCAAATAATGTGTATTCTGTATTTTGATTTTGAACTCAAGTAGTTTCATCAATAAAATATTTCACAAAAAGAATCTTTTTAGTTGTTGAAATAACAAATAATTCTGAGAACTTTATGTTCTGTGTGGTTGAATTTGAGTCAATATAAGAATATTATATGGTGCAGTGTCACGAATTGGCCAGTATTAATATTTGGTAAACTTTCAATTAACTTTTATAAACATAATAACGTTATTTTTTATGTTATCCACCCCCGGGTTTAATTTTTCTATTTCTATGGCATGTTTGATTGCAGATAGGAATTTAAATCATTTACAGATTCTTTGAATGATATGTTGTTTAAATGTTTGAATGATATGTTGTATCAATGTTTGAATGATATGTTGTATCAATGTTTGAATGATATGTTGTATCAATGTTTGAATTATATGGTGTACCAATGTTTGAATGATATGGTGTACTAATGTTTGAATGATATGTTGTATCAATGTTTGAATGATATGTTGTACTAATGTTTGAATGATATGGTGTACTGATGTTTGAATGATATGGTGTACTAATGTTTGAATAATATGGTGTACTAATGTTTGAATGATATGGTGTACTAATGTTTGAATGGCATATTGTACTAATGTTTGAATGGTATGGTGCACTAATGTTTAAATGCATGGTGTATTAATGTTTAAATGGTATGGTGTACTAATGTTTGACATGTATGGTGTTCTAATGTAATGACAGTGTACAAAACGTAACTGTTTGTGTTTGTGGTGACAGTTTGTCTGGCTTCCGATTGTGCCAGACACGACCAGACACTACGCGGTGTTTCCAGGATTTGCTCCTCTGTGAGGCAGCGACACCTGTTGAGTCATGGATTACGCACTCGCGTCTGCCTCGTGTTATTTCTTGGCTGTATCCCAGGTCGTCCTGAACGTACATAACTAGCACGTTAGCGGAGTATTTGGAATTTCTCAATGATGTTTCTCGTCTGTGTTCTAATGTCATTTATTATTATTGTTATTATACGAATGCAGCCAATACTGAAGGCGTGAATGTTGATATAAACTCATAAGCTGAAAGATGATGGCGAACTTGTACTGTCAAATTCATTTTGTGAATTTTTTTGAAATAGTGAAAATTAATTAAGACCATATGTTTAAACAAAATAATGAATCGATTTTTAGCGGCCCCCGAAAGGGGAAAAGACGCCATTAGTTTTGTGTGGAATGTCTGTCCGTCCGTCTGTCCCGTGTAGATCTCGTAAACTAGAAAAGATAGTGAAAATCCGACATCATAATATTTTAGATCATTCAAAGTTCTGATGCAACGGCTACTTTTTGTCTTTCCTGAAAGCGAAAAATCTTAATTTTTTAAATCACTTATGCAAGCAGTTTTTTTCATAAAAATACACCACTTTTACAACTATTCACTATTGCTATATTCTAACACGGGGGGCTCTTTATTAGGGGAGATAATTATGTATTGTATTGTAACACATTGATGCTAACGGATGTAGATTTTTTTGTCAAAATTTTTTCTATGTAAGTTCTGTTATTCTAAGCACCATATTTACACAAAAAATTCACTAACACACTATTTTTAAAGAGAAAAAATCTATTTAGTATGCATATAAGTTGGACATAATTTAAAACGACAATTAATTAGTTTTTCTTATTATCGCGTAAACTGTAGTGTCATACCCAGAACATATGACGTGTAACCAAAGGGGAAACAATTTTTTGATTTTTTTTTTTACGGAAATGTTTATTTCTTGAGGAATAAGAGATAGACCTTTTACAAAACAATTAGAGCACCTTTCCTTTGGTCTGCTGGACGGCTGGGGCACCACACAAGATCTGTTAACCCTTTTTCTCCATTCTTCTCTGCCATTTGTCGTTGATAGAATTTCATTCTGATAATATTGAAACCTTCCTTTTGACCCGCCTGGTGTACCGCCTCGGGGGCCGATTTTCTGTTTGTGTTTCCACACAAACTGTCGTTGTAACCTTGTTAAATATAATTTTTTTTTACCCAGTATGTTTTTAGTTACATCAGTATCTTATACACAACACAAAGGTCGACAAAACAAAGCGTGTGTTTAGCACGATATAGTCGATGGCGAAAGAATGAGTTTTTACTCGCGCTTTAATTTTTTAATTCTCTTCTCTCTCTCTCTCTCTCTCTCTCTCTCTCTCTCTCTCTCTCTATATATATATATATATATATATATATATATATTTCTGTATTTTTTATATATATATATATATATATTTTTTATATGTATATATCTCTTTTTTTGTGTAAAGTCGTTCATTAGAACCTTTTGTTAATTTTATTAATATATTATTATTAAAGCGAATTAAAAGTAGCCATTCTTACAAATACATTAAAAAAAAAAAACAATTGGCTATACTAAATTATTGTGATCGCTTTATGTAACACTACTGCATAATTCATAACCCTCATAGAGATAAAACACAGAAAGTCAAAATAATGTACATTTTAAATACCGAACATGAACACATACACACACGTTTAGTTCTAAGTCGTGACCTATTTAGTCTGAGTGTGTCACACATGTGTGCTGGCTGTGTGCTATTGAATATTGACGTATGAAGTGAGATCTATGCAAGGCCCCGGCACGGTCTTGGCTCGCTCTGACTAAATAAGATTCCCACCAGGGCCAAAGTCCTGGAGAACTGCTCAACATTATTCAGACAATCGATAGCGCTGCCAGACGTGACCTAGTTTAAAACAAGAGGCTCCAAGGCTTGTGTAGGGAGGAGGACAGTGGTCAGGAAATAGGTCATGAACTCTATACATTTATTAAATATTCAATGAGTTTGCATTTAATTAATATTTTTTTAAACTGAAAATTGTAGAATTAAATAAGCAAGGTTTTGATTTTAGTGGAAAAAAAACCCAGCTAATATTTAAAAAATATGAAGTGGTTTGTAGTTTAAGACACGAGGTAGAATGCTCTTCTATTGGCTAGTTTGATTATGAATCTCCACCATATTAACAATATCCTCTAGTTTATTAAACATAACCATTTATGGTAATAAAGATCTATATTTAAAAAATACTCCAAAGATATTACGTTTCTCTTGCATATTTGGTTTGGTAATTCATGGACTACAAGCCAGACAGTTTGACTTAATCGCTTTCATCGAACACTCATTTAGTGATGTCCAAATCTGGACATTTTTTTTTCAGATTGGAAATGATTTTGTTAAAATTATTATTATTTATTTGACAAGCCAACACACCGTAATGAACTATCAAAGGAATATAAGTCCTTTATTTTTATTAATGGTCAGTGCTATTAATATACATATTTTCATGTTTTAAACGAAATTTTCAAGAAATACATAGATATTGTTTAAATATTTTGTCCATGTTATTGAACATCACAGAATCAACTTCAGAATGATATTGTTACAGATAATGTTGAAATTATTTGTACGTAATATAAGTAGATCGAGCTCAATAGGTAAAGGTCATTTTTAAAGGTCACATAAATACAGTTCAGACATAAAATAATGTCAAAGTAAATTGTTGATAATGTACTTTGTATTCAACACCGAACATGTATCCTTGACATGTAGCATTCACAGGCTACATTAACAGGTGATTGGCTTACATGTAAGGACTAACTAGCATTGACGGACGATTGACCTACACTAAAATGCACTGGAATGCAAAATACGACAATCGATTTTGTGTTTGACAATGCAGTCACTGCTAAGGTCTGGTGCACAAATGTCAGGCCTGTTTTCTGTGCATATTAAGCTTTAAAAACTGCAGAAAATGTGCGCCCCTGTATCGACACAACTTAAACACCGGTAACACATTGAAATTTATGGGAAATCAATTCTCGGAGTAAACCCAGCCCGTATTATCGATAAAAGGTTCTTTTCCCAAGCCGTGGCGCTGAGCGCTGTTTATTGTCCAAGTGAATAGAAAAAAAAAAAAACGAATAAATTATGAATGCTAAAAAGTGAGATACATCTTAATTAGTAACATGTCCATCTTTCTTCTGACTAGATAACATTTATGTGTTTTAGTACGGTTGTTGTGCGATTTTCGATTTTAGAAGACAATGATAGCCATTGATTAGTTAAATGACAATGTTGTTTATATTCATTAAAAATATATCTTTTCAACGAATATCTTTAGGCATTGCAAAAATATTGTTGTAGACAAATATTTACGAAGTGTGTTTACTTATCTATATCTATACGTGTTTAATGTGGCTTGACGTCTGCCCACTATATAACGGTATGCTGTTAAGTGGCTCGGCCTATCAAAAACTGTGGTTCAGTGATCAATACATGTATGTCGTCCTGACCCGAAGAGATCGGTCTAGCCAGCGGGCTACTTGTGGATACAACGCAGGCCAGTCTGGTAGTGAGATTGTAAAAATTTCTCTAATGACCGTGCCTTGTATTTATTACATATTTATTACTTTAAGAAAAAAAACATAGTTTTTTTTTTGTTTTGTTTTTGGTAGTGTTCAGTTTAATTCCAGATTAGGAGCGTATTAGCCAATTGAATTGAAAAACAAGACATTTACACTTGTTCTTATGTTTTGGGCTCAAGGAAATGTTTTGTCTGTCCATTGTTTTGTGTCAATAGAAAAGTTGTTTGTCTCTAAAGGATACACAAATACTGGGCGCATTTAAATTGTGAAATATCGAGGTATATTTAAGTCGTTATCAGACTCTTTCACTACTTATGAAAACGTATTACAATGTCGCTTGATAACATTTTTACTGACATATCCTTACGATATTTCCTTAGAATTTTGAAATTACAAAATTAATACTGGAATACTCATTAAAGGAATTCTCTGTCCTACGCAGTGCATAGTTGAAAACGATCAGTGTTTTTGTTTTGTTTTTCTTTTGTTGTTGTTTTGAAATAATAATGTTATTGTCCTTCACAAATTGCTCTGATCCACTTTACTTGCTCCACATGGCGCGTGTCCTTTAAAATCCTATAAAAGAGTTACACAATTAAAAAAAACACAATATTAAATAAATAAATAAATAAATAAATATATATATATATAATATTGATTAATTTTCCAAAATCAATATATATTACATTCACTTAATATCGTCATTTTAACATAGCAGAAATATTTTTCCCTTTTAATCCTTTTTAGCGAAAAGTTTAATTTCTTTAAATTAGCTATGCATACATTTTGTTTAAATAAAAATACACCGTTTCCACAATTATAATAGCAAACAACACGACACTTAACTAATATGTACTGTAGAATTCAGTGCATCTTTAACGCATTAATGCAAACTTTTAAAAAAAAATTTATTTATAAAAAAAATGTATTAGTAAATTAACTAGTTTTTGTATTTCAAACTTCTGACATTTTAAACAAAATATTTACTTTTGTTTTAATTGAGAAAGAATACATTAGTTTGTATATAAATCGAATAACAACAATTAATTAGCAATATGTCCTATTATAATTGTAAGGTGCAATGTATCTCAGCCACATACACGTAGACATATGACTAATGGAAAAATGCTTCTTCCTTGAGACCTTGAATACGAGTTTGGCTCTTTAAATACCATTAAATCAATCAGATAGCCATTCAGTAAGGTCAGTAATGCCCGGTTCACACTGAACTATATCTTCAGTTCATTGAATGCATATGAATATTAACAATGTAATAATAAACAACATTAATACATTTCTGTATCCTGTCGTCAGTCGGACTATCAACACAACAGTATTGGCAACACTTACACGTCTCTTCTTTTGGTATCGTCGGAGATAGGTGGAGTAATCATAAACTGTACTTCTATGTTACCGGAGTTAGTAATCGTACTTGTATTTGTAATCGTGTGTGTGTTGCTATTGTAGTCTGTTAGCGGTGACCCTTCTGGTACTGTGTTATTGTGTGTGTTATATATCAGTGGCGTTTTATTGGAATGAAGCTTTGTGTATAAGCCTTATAAGGTTATGAGTTGATTCCTTGTATTTCAACGGTTGTGGTTGATTGTACTTCTTAGTTTATGAGTTGATTCCTTGTATTTCAACGGTTGTGGTTGATTGTATTTCTTAGTTTATGAGTTGATTCCTTGTCTTTCAACGGTTGTGGTTGATTGTACTTCTTAGTTTCTGAAATTCATGCTGAAAATATTGAAACCTTTTTACTAGAGATGGGAATCGAACACATCAAGTTTGATTTCGGTTAAATTTTAGCTCTTCGGTTCTTTTCGGTCAGATCTAAAGATCGGACTTTGTTCGATGTTAAGAAATTAGATAACTAAATTCATATAATAAGGTTCAATCAATAAGGTTCAATCAATAAGGTTCAATCAATAAGGTTCAATCAATAAGGTTCAATCAATAAGGTTCAATCAATTTATTAATTAAAACACTTCAACTTGAAACTTCACATACATTTAGAAAAATTTGCAACCATAACGTAATTGCTATTGCGGCTTCAAACATTCAAATTCCAAATTGCTGCAGCCAAAGTTCACAAAACTATGAAGCACTAAATGTGATGGTCTGACGTTGTACCCAGATCAAAGTGAACAGTCGCGGCTGTATTTTGTATTTGAGAAATGTCAGTATTTCTAATGTTTCTGAGGTTTAGCCTGGTCGCTCATTATGCTTACGTCACACACTAAAAATACTTGTTCACTGACAGTGATAGCCAACGTTTTAACAGTCCATTGTGGGAATGTTCAAAAAATTATTTTCTTTCTAAATTTGTTAGGCAGTCGGTCAAGAACTGTGGCAGATACATATTAAGTGTATGTCTCGTGTCATTACTATCAGCATTAGACACATGAGTCACAGCTGTCTCAAAGTCTGCTGGTCTGTGGCATTTTACGTTTCAGGAGTAAATCATATTGTGGGTCAACTTGATTTTTTTTTGGACAGAGGCTGTTGAACTGAATGACGAAATTCACCCACTATCTGAGTGATTGGATAGCACCTGGTGTGTTAAAGTTGTTTGTGTTTACCATATGGCAAATTTCAATTCACAACTTCACCATAACCAAATATTTTAACATGGCTTAGTAAGTAAAACCGTTGACCTTGACATCATCTGCCCTATAGATCGCAACATCTGAAACGGATAGTCTACTTTTTTTTTTTTACTATTACAATAAGTGTTGAAAGCTGGTGCAAAGGTTGAATATTATATTTTGTTCACCAAGTTGGACAGATATGCTGCCATTCTGTTTATGAGAGTATTCTGGCTCCTGATTTGTTCCCACTAGGCACTTCTTTTAAAATCTTGGTCATATCGGGAACTAAATCAGCACCAGGGGATTTTAGAGTCTTTTCAACAGCTATGTGTTATGACCCGCACAGCCCTTACTATTGGTAAACTCAAACAGTTATATACACTTGCTTATAGACAATACTTATTGTTCATGTGATATTTGCAATATTGCGAATGACAATTCAGTTCGTTGAAAGTAAGGATAGATCGTTCTGTTCGGTTCGTACCGATCCGTTTTGAAGTTCCGTCTCTGTTCGGTTGGGTTGTGAGGTTCAGTTCTGGTTCGTTTCTTTTCTATCTCTACTTTTTATTTGCTCGAGTAGACCACTTCAGGGACCGAGTTTGAGTTTGTTTCCACAAAGTCTTTGTAACCTTGTTTTCTTTTCAAAGTCCAATGATTTAATTAAAGATTGCACTTTCCAATGTATTACGTACTATGGTCTAATTATAGCACCGCGAGGCCATGATTACTATAAATAGATACCAATTACAACTACCTTGTAGCATGTCCTCGTGCGGCTGTATGTGAAGAGATCTACAGAATGGGCGCTATCTTTTGACCCAGTGACTTTGATTGACCTCTTGGCCTTAGCATGTCCACTTTATTACGTCGTGTCTCGACGTTGGTAAAGGTCGACTTACAAACATCTGCGCGTGTTAGTGTGTATGTGTTTATGCTATTTAGTGTATGTGTTTAACACACTGTATTGTGTCAAGTCAGCAGAAGTGGATTTAACATTTTGTTGGAAGGAAAGCATCTTACAGTACATTTGTGTATTCATTTGATGTTTATCAAATTTAAAACTTATTCAGTGTGTATTAAAACTTGGGAAAAAGCAGCCATACTAATATAGTGTTCACGCATGTTGGAAGCGTTTACTTTTTATCACGGCTTATATTTTATAACAGTTGTCACTTTTGCCAGCTTTTTAAATTTAGATAAAACCATTAGATCACCTTCACCTGACGATTGGGTCTCCACGCATGATCTTTTGACCATCTCTTTCCATTCGTCTCTGTCTTTTGCCCTGATCAGATGTCGCTTTCAATCCATTCTTTAATGTTGTCTTCTCATTTATTTTTTCTGTCTGCCTCGCCTTCTTTTACCTGGTACTTTTCCATGCAGAAAGTTCTTTGCGAGCCATGTGCATCTCATCGTATGCCTGCGTTTTTGTATTATTATTATTATTATTATTTAAACATCATGGGGCCCTATCGCCATCGTTGAACTGTTTTGGATTTCCTAATTTGTGATGCGATCTTTCTAGGTTCAATGTTTCGATTTCTTCTCTTGCATCTCGATTTCATGTCAGGATCCCCATATCTAATTCTGCAGTTAGCGCCCAAGATAAGCAACCATATAAGAAAGTAGCCATGACTAAGGACCAGTCTTGATATTTGTATCAAGTGCTTTGCCTTTCAAAATTGTCTAAAGACTCCGCAAGTGGTGCTATTCTCGCAATTAATTCAGGTCTTTCTCTTTCGCCTGACAAGTGTTGATAACGTTTTAAAATAGGTCTATATCAAATGAAAAAGTAATCACATAAAATTCGATAGCAGAGATTTGTAAGGAGAAGAGTGAATAGGTTTGCACCACAATGTCATTAACTCATTGGCTTCACAGCTTTTCTGGTTTCAAACCCTTTCTAAAATGATAAGACTTGGAAGTCTATTGTGCAATAACATCTCTCTAGTGACAATTCTAGTCTATCAATGCACCAATCTTGCACTGAAGATCATTTATATTTTGTATTGATGTCTCTCCATGCACTTTGCAATCTTGCACATTGCTCTAACAATTATGCAATGAAGACTTTCTCTGTATATAAGTATGGAAATAAAGACTTTGTTTATTAATGATAATAAACTGAGGTTGTCCCAAGTTCACTTACGATTATTTAATGTTACATGTCTATGAAACCCGAGACTTACATATTCTACCACATTTCACACAAATGAAGCCATAGTGTGCTAGATGTAATAGTTTGCTACATGTAATAGTATGCTAGATGTAATAGTTTGCTAGATGTAATAGTTTGCTAGATACATTCCGTTTTCATCAATGGCGCATTTCTTCCGTGTTTTAAATTGGTTCTCAATTTTATAAAACACAGTTTTTTTTATATGAGAAATAGAATTGTCTATCTGTCTAGAACTGTCACTTGCTCATAGATCTCAATGTCTGTAACTGTAAGCCTGGTCTTTGAATTTTTCGGTAAGTGCCTCGTTTACTGAAACCAATGCCCCACCCAAAGCAGCTCTATATACTGCAATTTTCATGTTCTCTTTGCTGCGCACATCATTAGAACATCATTAGAAGTTGTCTAGCCTTAACCATTGGATGTCTACAATGGGGGCGAAAGCATCTTTCCAAATAAAGCAATAACAGCCTTAGAAGCTATCTCTATAATACCCAGGTGTTATACTATATGGGTATTATATAATAGAACGCTTAGTTTAAAAAAAAAGGAAATACAAATAGTTCAAATGTGTTTTCATATCAATTGTAAACATATTTAGTTATGTTACTGGAACTTGAGTCAGAAACTAAACATGCACGCTCCCACACACGCACTCTCTCTCTCTCACACATATACTCACACACAATCTAACACTTGACATGAATCATATCCGCATTACTATTCAAGCCTATGACAAATCTATTCAACTCGACCTGTAGGTTGGCACGGGAAATCTGACGTCATCCTTGACTAGATTATTAAACTGTATGAACTACCGGTACAGTGGCGGAGGAAAGAGTAGGGCTTTGGGAAAGGTCACTTTATCGATAGCTTATGTCACAGAAGTAGACACTTTTCTCCTGGGTAATTGATTTTTAAAGCTGAGTGGAAACCTGCTGTGTTATTTTTAAAAACATTCGAAGTTTAAGTAATAGACAATGGATATATTTGGCAATATCCCTCGAATGTCATTAATTTGTAATCTAGATAAACATGAATACATTAGTGCGATAGAATATATTTTATTTAGAGGATTTGATTTTGTTTACCGATACTTTCATTCTGATAGCTTGCTCAGTGCGCTAAGGTCCAATCAGTGGGCCATTGGGAGAGGGGGACTATCTGGGTGACGGTTTTCAAAAGCACTAAAGAAAAAAAAAGAAAGTTTCTTGAGTCTGAATTTGAACTCGCGCCTCTATGATGGAAGGCCGACATGTTTACCACTGAGCTAATAAAGTTCTTTATACAAATAGAAGGTTTTGTAGTAAGTTTACAATTGTTAACAAACGATCCAATTCTGTTCACAAGCCTTATCTGCAGGGGCGTAGCTAGGGATTCGGGGGCCGGGGGGGATCGACCTCTTTGGGGCCCCCTTGCATTTTGACATTCGACATATGACATGACATAATGTGCGCAAAAAATATATAAGCCCAAGATCTAATTGGTTCAGTATATCAGTATACTTAACAAAAAAAATCATTAAGACTCTTTTAATGATTAGTGCCGTTGTTTATTAGCTGAATAATGCACAAATGACAAATCTCAATTCATATCGCTTCACTTCGTGCATTCTATGCAGCAGAGACATCTATAACATCATCTACATCAATACTTTCTAGTATTTATGACTTCACTGACATTAAAGCCATAAGCCCTTCATGCGTCATTGTGCTCCTGGGATAGTTTTTGATGAACTTGAGCTTGAGAATGACGCAATGGAAGTGGCTAATGGAAGTGGCCTGAGTTAGCGGTATTTGTAGGAGGTTGCAAGGTTTGAGCACACGTTATTACCATATGAAGCCTGTTTCCGCAATATGTCTATTGTGGATTGTATTACTGGTTTGTTGATAAAAACTGCTCGCACATCAATGACATCATTGACCAAGCGATTTGCCATTTATTTCATCATACAAACAGAAAAAAGTAACAGAGTTTGTCATAAGCGTGTCATCATCCAACAGGTGTCTTGGTTCAAGAAGAAACCCAAAGGTATCCTTTTTTTTCCAACCTTTGTAATCTGTCCTTCATCCCCATATGAAATCTGTCCAGCACTTCTGTCGCAAAACTTTTGAAATGCAGTTCTATTGACAGTCCTACATTAGAACTCAGCTTCATATAAAGTCTTTTCTTTCTTCTGGTTGGTTTGATTACAGGGAATCCGTAGTATTCACTACCTTGTTTTGCTTTTCGTTGGATTGGATTATCAGTTTCGTCAGTTTCTCTCATTTAGCAGAAAGCATGCTCGAGTATAGAAATACTCCGATAGGCATTACAACTGCTGATGAGCAAAAGACTCAGGGACATCATTCCGACTGATCCCAAACTATTGAAACCATCGGTAACCGAAAATGCAGAGACATTACTCAACGAACGACAGATGAAAAGCAAAGTGAAATACGATGCAAAAGCAAGACTACTGATTACTCTGTCGGAGAGAAAGTGAGAGTTGGTCTAGGACAAACATCGCAGAAAGCAGTTGTCATAAAAAAAATTCCTCACCAGATCTTACATCATAAAAAAACGATGGGAAAACAAACAGGAGAAATCAATGCTTTTTTAACAAAAGTTTCGATGAAGATATCTCTGGGTACCATGATACCGACGAAGGCAACGAATAGTAAACTGTTAGAACAAACGAAACAGAGAGTTATAGACCAACGTCTAGAGAACCTCTTGTGCCAATCAAGACAACCAGAAGGGGTCGAATTATTAAAGTTTCTAGTAGATATCAGTCTTAAGAACTTGAAAAGGAAGGATGTGATAATAACTTTAAAAGGAAGGATCTCTGGGGTTAATTTGGGGAAAAAAAGTTTAACAAATTCATGTACAGTTCCAAAAAAGGTGACAATTGTTGGATCCATCTCAGCAGAATGAAAAGCTGCCAGGTTGATAGAGTGATTATCACAGTTAAGAAATATTGCTTTTGGATTTATGCCTAACAGACGTATCCGCAGGCCAGACAGACGGCCACTCATTGTGGCTGCGTTATCATAGGTTTAACCAATGTGTCTCGCTTTTTTGTAGCCCCACCCTGGTCAACCCGAATAATGGACAATTCTAGCATTATTAAGAATAACTATTGGATCTGTTATACAGTTATATAATACAGTTTTATTCGTAGCCAGTAGCGGCCTTAGGGGGTAGCAAGTGGGACTGCCGCCCCAGGCCCCGCGCTTGAGGGGGGCCCCCCGATCGGAGATTTTATTGTCACAGACTTGATCACCACACATTTTTCTAATAAACTCCGATTGAATGTCGATGTTAATATACGAAATAAGATATTTGGATTGGTTGCTTTTTGTTTTTTGTCCCAATATTACAATACAATATATTTAGCACTTAGCGCGGCCAATAGTAAGCCAACAATGGCTACGCAATGTTCTATGTTTTGTAACAAAAATAAGAAAGATCCACAGCGTTAAGGCGGGCATACTGTCTTATTATTCATACAGCGTTAGAGACGGATTAGCCGGTTAGCGTGATGTGGTACGGTATATATAGTTTAAGCCTTACGGCTCAGGGCTCCGCACATGACACTCGACCAGGGTGCCACGCACTGTCGTGGTAACAAAGAGAGTAATATTCTTAGTTTTTGCTGCAAGCACATGTTTGATCTCTTTTGAAAAGAAAATAAATCGGTAACAAATTTATTAAAGATTTGCATTTCAAAATGTAATACTAACTTTACATTTTCTCTGTTGGAAAAAATATTTTTAAAATGTCAACAAATTCAACGTAGTGATTGATCTAGATTTAGTCTTTGTTATAAATATAAATGTAATCCATAAATGTTGAAAAAAAAAGACACCTGTTGACACTCTTTGTCAATCAAATATATTAATTTATGTTTTTACAAACAAATTTCGGACACCCGTTTGGCGGCCCCCCCCCTCCTAAGTGGGGGCTCGGGGGGATTTTCAAAAGCTCCCCCCTTAGCTACGCCACTGCTTATCTGCCCTTAGAATATTTTATGTATTAAACAAAATAAATTAATTACCACTAAACTAACTAGTTCATGTGTTGTTATCGACAATGAATAATCTTGCCAAGAAAGACACGAATATTTGGGGATTGCTTGCTATGAACTCAACTGAATGCATTGAAAGTTATAAATAAACGTGTTTATGGAAATGGAAAGCAGTTTTATTCTGCTGGATTGACTCACCAGTACAACCGAGGAACAAGCGAAAACACGTGCAACGAGAATGTGAACATCTCTATTTGAAACATACACTAGAAAGTGCTTTCTTTGTTAATGAGCTCTAGTAGTTCTAAAGATTAGAACAGTTCGATGAAGGACTGATAAAATTAATGATGAAATGTCTGCTGATAACGTTAATGATGAAATGTCTGCTGATAAAGTTAATGATGAAATGTCTGCTGATAACATTAATGATGAAATGTCTGCTGAT
>JADKLZ010000003.1:16129444-16144365 GCA_021533235.1 Biomphalaria straminea | reverse complement strand
CTTGTTTTCTTGTGGACTATCCGCAGAGTGATCTTTCCTTTACTCCTTACTACTCGCTTAAACTGTTGAGGGAAGTAGATAATTATATATATCCTATACTCTTAAGCGAGCAATTCTTGTATATATATATATTTATATATATATATATATAAATTTTATTTCGAAAACGGCTCTAACGATTTTCTTTAAAATTTCAAGGTATGTGCGTATTAGTGAGAAAAAAATTCTGAACAAGAACGAGTCAATAGACCTAAATAAACACTTGCGCACCATCTTATTGAAGATTGATTTATATAGAACTATAGAAGGAAAGTAATAAAATTAAATGTACCGATGTATGATTAGTTATTGCGTTTTAAGAACTTAATAAATTGTTTACACCTAAATTGCGTAGGGCGGTGTAGATACCGTTTACTTTGTTATTTTTTTTGCTGGTAATCTCCAGATGTCTCGTTCTGAGGCCGCATGCAACCAGGTGCTCTCTTCTATGTCAATTGTCAGCTAAGGCCAGTTGGCGCCTAAGCTGGTCTTTTAAGCATTTCGGTGTTACGCCGACCACTTTATTAGCTCACCAAAAAAAAAGACCGCCTTTGCCATGAGTTTGTCTGAGATTCGTCTCTCATACAGGATACTGCTCTGTCAAGCGTAACTGTCGGACTTAAAGAATTCCCTCTATGCAAAGGCCCAACAGAAAATTTGCTGCCGAGGACAGACGCAGACGCGAAAAGAAAATCTTAATCGACCACCGGAGGACAATGGTTATGCTTGCCCTGGATGTGGCAAAATATGTAGGTCACATCTGGGGCTGCGTAGCCACGGGAAATACTGCATTTCTCATTAATCTTCGGATTTGATGTCAAGCCTTAATATAATTATTATTTTGCTGGTAAAATTATGACCATGTATTCATGCTTCAGTGTCTAATGTCCCGTACCAAAACAAAGGAAATGGTGATTACACAGCTGCTCTACTCCTTACTTGCTCACACTGAACAAGATATCTAGCTAGCGGTCAACGAGTTTGCGTACGCTGCAGCCACTTTTGATTTAACTATAAACTTCAGTAAAAAAAATGGGGTTACCGTTAGGGCGTGGTGATGAAAGCCCAGGAGATATCTGAATGGAGGGATGTGTAAAAGCAGTAGTATATAACCTTTCTTAGTATAAATTATTTAACCGAGCAAGGCTCGGCCACCTGATATTAGATATATATATAACCTTAAAAGTCTTCTCGAAATATATTCCTAAACCAAATGTTAACTTTTCAACGTTAAACCTGAGTCCGTGTACCAGCGCCTAGACTGCTTTGATAAAAGATTTTAATTTTATCAGGTTTATTGTAATGGTGGCTAGCCGTAATCATAGTGGTGTCAATTGTTGCCAGCTCTTCCCATTGTTACATGGCTTCTATCATCTTACTCTGTAAAAGTTTGTACTCGATATTTCTCCCACACCCAATCTCGGATCAAGCTGAAAGTTTGCACAATTATTTCTTTTACCTAACGACACAAGAATCAATGTAAAAAATTAACCTTTTAATAAATTAACTATTGGTAATTAATTATTTTGTTTGGTATCTCAAACAAGGGAAACTTTGCCTGATTGACATGAAAAAAAAAATTTCGACACAGTTGTAAATTATTCAACTTTTGCAAAGCTCAATCTGTTTCTTTTATTTTTTTTTGAAATAAATAAAAAAAAACACTTTCTTTATTCCTGTCGTACTTGTACCTAATTTCTGACTTCTGCTGTACACTAGCAACATGCATATCGTATTGACATGCTTTAGGGATCGTTAGAAGACTGACTAATGGTAATTGGTTGAATCATACGCATAAAACATGTGTTTGTTCATTAGAAACGCCTTCAAGTCGTTTAATTCTGTTTAGAAGTTGTAAAAACTTTGCAATTTAAGACACTATTTCTTGATGGAGTTCTAATTCAATAAACTTAATGACATTATTGCTTATAAAAAAGAGCAATACTTGCACTGGAATGTCGTTTTCTAAATACTTTCAAATTACTCGAGTTTTTTTGTCACACACTAAATTAGTCTTATTGAGAGTGAAGGGGCACACCTAGATATTCTTGAACCCGGGCCCGCGACTACCCTGCTACGCCACTGGATAATTAGACTTTTAGTTGGCTATTTCAATGTCGAACTGATGCAAATTCTTGAGACTATTCTTCCAGGGACAATGCTCTATTCACCTCACGCATGTGACTTAAACAGAAAGAATTTAAAATCATTAGAAATCAAGTCTTACTATTACTTTAATAATCATGTGGGCACATTATAGATATGTGGACACACTATGGACATGTGGACACATTATAGACATGTGGACACATTATAGACATGTGGACACACTATAAACATGTGGACACACTATAGACATGTGGACACACTATGGACATGTGGAGTCGACATGTGGACACACTATGGACATGTGGACACACTATAGACATGTGGACACACTATAGACATGTGGACACACTATAGACATATGGACACACTATAAACATGTGGACACACTATGGACATGTGGAGTCGACATGTAGACACACTATGGACATGTGGACACATTATGGACATGTGGACACACTATAGACATGTGGACACACTATAGACATGTGGACACACTATGGACATGTGGACAGACTATGGACATGTGGACACACTATGGACATGGTCAAATGCGCGTGTTTATAGATACATTCTACATTTCAATGAGGATCATTTTTTTCGTCTTATAAATTTAGCAATTGTCATTACGCATGCGTCCTTCAGACTTCCGGTAACTTCCATGACCACACTGACCTATAAATCATTAGTTTTTAAACTCTGTTATATCTCATTCATGGGAAATACTTCACACTTATTTGTACAGTGTAGAGATATATAAATTTAGTTATCAAGCAAATCAAGGACTAAAACAGTTATAGAGCCATAGATTTCTCTCTCTCTCTCTCTCTCTCTCTCTCTCTCTATATATATATATATATATATATATATATATATATATATATATATATATATATACTCGAGAGAGAAAGAGGGAGGGAGAGAGAGGGAGAGAACTATAAGTAAAGTATAATACAAGGGGACGTTGATCTATTCTAAGATATTATCATTGTCAGTTTCCTCTCCTTTTCTCTCGTTCTTTCACTTTTTCAATTTCTCTCTACCATTTTCTCTTTCTCTTCTCCTCGAGTTCTCTCGCCCTCTCTCTCTCTTTCACGTTCTCTTTCTCTGTCTCTCGTTCTCTCGCGTTGTCTCTCTCTTTCTCTCTCGTATCCTCTTTTTCTTAGTATTAAAATATTTTTACAAAAGCACACACACACACACACAAACAAATACATCAACGAAACTACCGTGGTCTACAAAAGTTCCTTAAAAAAAAAGACTCCATTGTCCTAACTGTACGGTTACGTCAACAGCTCAGTGTTGTTACTGAGAACAGGGGACGTAATTTTATATCTAGTTTCATTCAATTAGTAGACAGGTTCGTAATGGAATGGTCTCCCTTTACGATCCCCGACACACTGACCTTTCCATTAAGAGGACTAGCATAGAGTGACACATTTGTTCTGTCCAGGTCATTGTTCCAGTCACTAAAAGGGAATGAACACATTACTCTGACCAACACATAGTTGGCTACACTTCCAGTAGCCATATTGATAGAGATAAGCCCATAAGATAAGCCCATATTTACAATTCGGCACGAAATAATCAGTTCTTCCGAAATATTTCGTTTTAAGGACTAACTGACTAACCGTTGGTGCTTTAGAAAAGTGTACATAGTATACAAACACAAATAATACTAAGGTTTGTATTCGACTCCGAAGATTAATGAGAAATACAGTATTCCCGTGGCTACGCAGCCCCAGCCGTCACCTACATATTTTGCAACATTAAGGGCAAGCATTAAAATTGACTGTCGTTGGTCGATTCAGATTTTCTTTTCCCCGTCTGCCGCAGCGGATTTTCTTTGTCTCAAATGTGTGTTCCGCACATTCGTGAGTGACCTCCATCTGTCTTGTTCTGAGGCGGCATGCAACCAGGTGCTCTCTTCTAACACATTTACATATCACCAATCCATGTGTACAAAATAAGGCTTAAACATTCTCCAATACCAGTTATTTTTTTATTTGAAGGTTCATAAAGACCTAAATTTTGGACTGCTCTAGACTCCAAGTCCATTTTATTTGGATTCACTTTCATCTCTTAGTATCTGCTTACAAACACTTGGATTCAACCTGTGGGACGTGAACACTGGACGGCTCTTTGGAACAGGCTCTCACAATTTCCCTGACACTCCGTGTACATCTTTGTTTTAAAAAACAACAACCTAATTGACCTAAACTCTTATATGACCTTTATAATCTTTCAACGGAAAAGATTCCTAGCACTAATGGAGTTTATAAGAGATAAATAGACAAACAGAATGAGAAATTTAGGGTTTAATAAAAGTGTTATTGATTTTTGTTGAAACATTTTATGTCCTTCGTTTCACATTCACATGAAGTTTACTAATAAAAGAAACACACACAACACACATAAACACACACATAAAATATATAATTCAAAATGACGAAAGATTCCACGACAGCCTAGTTTTAAAGAAGAGTGGCAGGATCAAGAATTCAGGCCAGGAGTTCAGTTTTCTTGAAATGTTACATATGAAATATAAATTGTTACATTAAGCATAAGCGGATGGTAAATATACGGCAAATACATTTAAAACAGATGCACATTTCGATAAAAGTAAATAGCTAGAGCAGAGAGAGAGACAGGGAGAGAGAGACAGACAGACAGGGAGAGAGAGACAGACAGACAGGAGAGAGAGAGAGAGAGAGAGAGAGAGGAGGAACCTCGTGATGACCAAAGACGGGGTTGTGAATTGAGTACCGTACAGATCTAGAGGGTGAGGATATTTCGAGGGTGAATGTGTCCACTAACTCGTTCTGTTATATGAAAAAGTCATTTGAAACAATTACAAAACCACGAGTCACAAAGTGTGTCAACACATTTATTAGATAAATAGAATAGAACTAGAGCTGGGGTAGGCTTTGTTGCTCTGCATAAAATAAAACCCAGTTATTGAAGCCTACTCTAGTCATTAAGGATAAAATAAGGGCATATGTAGATTGGTGAAGAGATAATTGTGTGATGCATGTAGTTTTAACATGGACCTACTCTACTATAGAAAACGTTCTTCCCTAGTCAAACTTGGTTCCTAATGGCCTAACATATTCGCTGGCTTTAAAATAACAAAATTACTCCCTGCTCCAAACCACTCTCAAACCTGAGACAGAAATAGATCAGTGATTTTTTTTTCTTCAACATTGACTTCAAATACCTGAGTTTGAAAAGTGCGTAGAAATTATCTTTGGCACACACCAGCCATAACATATGCAAAGGGAAGTAACCGTTGAATTATTAACACAGACCCAGGCCGCGGAGTGCCATTAGTGCACGTCTATTTCACTTTGTGTGTGTGTGTGTGTGTGTTGCTTCCTATCTCAGTGACCTTGAAAAGACTTTGTTTACTATCAAGAGGTCACGATTTGTTCAAAACGTAGCTATGACATTGTAGTGACATAGTAATGTCACGTGATGAGAGACTCAACTGCATCTGTTTTTTTTTTTATCCATGACGCAGGCGTTCCACGTCAGAGACTTTTGCCAAATAGAGAGTTACAAACAACCTTGGATTTTTTAAAATTTTATATTGAAACATCTCTGATAAATAAATTATGATTGTAGCCTCGTTTTTTAAAAGTAAAGACACATTATTATTATGTTAGAAAAGAACGAGTGTTCATTCTCTGGTGGGGCCAGGGTCGAGTTTCGTTAAAGGGAGACAAAATTCATCGTATTCCCTTTATCAGTTTCCACTGAGGAATTTTCTGGTGATGTGGCAGGTCTGCAGCAGTAACGCCCTCTGAAACATCTCCGATAAATTTATTATGATTGTAGCCTCGCTTTTTAAAAGTAAAGACACATTATTATTATTATTATGATAAAAGAACGAGTATTCTTTCTCTGGCGCAGCCAGGGTCGAGTTTCGTTAAAGGGAAACAAAATTCATTGTAGTCCCTTTATCAGTTTCCAATGAGGAATTTTCTGGTGATGTGGCAGGTCTGCAGCAGTACCGCCCTCTGACAGGCAACGAGAATGTTCCTAGGAATGCCCAGAGCCTTGAAGGTATCTGTGAGGTCAGTTGTTATTATCCCCTCGGTTGATATGACAATGGGGTATATTGTTTTTTTAGAAAGCTTCCATAGACGCTTAATCTCCAAGCCAAGGTTCCCATATTTTCGTTGTTTTTCGAACTCAGTTTTTCATAAGTTGTGAGATAGTGGTACTGCAATGTCGATAATGGTAGCGACTTTTTCCTTTTTATCGATGAGCAGCAGATCAGGGCAATTAAAATCAACTGTTTTGTCGGTCAAAATAGGTCTGTCCCAGTACAGCAGATAATCAGTAGACTCGAGAACCTCTTGTGGCGAGTATTTGTAATAAGGAGGAGTATCCTTCCCAATCAAATTTTGTGTCAAAGCCAAGTGCTGGTGTATTAGCTTTGCAACTTGGTTAT
This sequence comes from Biomphalaria straminea, assembly GCA_021533235.1. NCBI lineage: Eukaryota > Metazoa > Mollusca > Gastropoda > Planorbidae > Biomphalaria > Biomphalaria straminea. The sequence goes on along the minus strand of JADKLZ010000003.1, from coordinate 16,137,764 downwards.
GGCTTATTATTATTATTATGTTAGAAAAGAACGAGTATTCTTTCTCTGGCGGAGCCAGGGTCGAGTTTCGTTAAAGGGAGACACAATTCATCGTATTCCCTTTATCAGTTTCCACTGAGGAATTTTCTGGTGATGTGGCAGGTCTGCAGCAGTACCGCCCTCTGACAGGCAACGAGAATGTTCCTAGGAATGCCCAGAGCCTTGAAGGTATCTGTGAGGTCAGTTGTTATTATCCCCTCGGTTGATATGACAATGGGGTATATTGTTATTTTAGATAACTTCCATAAACGCTTAATCTCCAAGCCTAGGTTCACATACTTTCGCTGTTTTTCAAATTATTATTATTATTATTATTATTACTATTACTATATTATTATGTTCGAAAAGAACGAGTATTCATTCTCTTCCTCAGCCAGGGTCGAGTTACACTAAAGGGAGACAATTCATCGCTATTACTATTATTATTATTATTAAGAGTATTACTATGATTATATTGTGCATTCAAATTCTTTTTTTTTTTTTTTTTTTTTTTTTTTTTTTTTTCATTATCAACATAGGACAGTACATACTTTCAACTGTATCAACCACTCAATGTTTCCAATTTATTTCATTGTCAAACCCTAGAACATTTTATGAGGAAAACACATTCTATTTATTTATGAAATCATTTATGAATTGACCATTACATATTATCCACATAAAGAAATAAGTATTAAAAAAGTGTTTGCAAACGGGAAGGGGGGACAAGGGAGAAATGAAAGATAGCCCCCCTCCCCAGTGGCGTAGCTATGGTGGAGCGAGGAGGGGGGAGAATCTGAGGGGGCCCCCAAATGAGTTTTCTTTTTACATTAAATATTAAATATTACGCAAAATGCAGGGGCCCCCAAAGATGTCAAGCCCCCGGGCCCCCAAATGATGGAAAATTCCTAGCTAAGCCCCTGCTCTCCCCCAATACATACACCTTAAATCTATTTTTAATAGATATAGCAAAGACAAATAAACAAAATGAGTCCCAGAGATGATTGCAATATCACCACACGGGGACATTTAAAACGAAATCATCTTCTTATTTTATTGCAGATGTCATACACAATAGAAGCAGAAAGAAAGCTGAAAAAGTGACTACATATGCCCAACCTGTGACTGCAGCTGTGTATCAAGGATTGGCCCCTTTAGTCACACAAGAAGTCGCAAAGGGAACGACAACGTCTTTGTTTGTGGCATTTAACGTCTCGAGATTTACAAGATCAAAATTTTAGGTTTCTTCTAAACCAGTGGTGCCGAAAATATGGCCCGCGAATTGGTTCTATTCGGCCCGCCAAATTGTCGAAAACATATCCCCTTCCCTTTGTTTAAAAAAAGTGTATCTTACATAGGTTAGGGCCCTCACATTTGCTATGTTTAATTTGTACCATTGGTACCTTTATCAAATGAGAGAGCCGAATAAACTACAAGTGGACTATGATTTTAAAATGTACTAGAAAAAATTAATGGATCTTCACTTTTTTTGTGGAGCATGATAATAAGTCAACATATTTAATTTGTAAAGAAAGTCTGTTTAAAAAAAAAACAACAACATATAAACGGCATTATGAAACTAATTATGACGGTATTCTTGGCTTGCGAATAAAAGATTGTTAAGCTTCGCCTAAACATTGGAGGATGGTTGGGAATATTTACCAAAAAACAACAACAATAAAAAGAGAGTTGTTAGCTAGCTAGCTACAATGTTACTCACACTGTCAACAGAAAAATGAAGCCGTTTTTCAACGTTCGATTAGAAAAGATAACTTTCAGGTAGGATAAGATATCCATATCCTATTAATTAATATAAGTAATGTATCCACGGGTTTCAAACAAAATTGTATCAGGTCGATTTAATTTCTTGTTTGTACCTTTAGCGTCATTTGACCCGCGAGTGTCGGAAATTAGGATGGCCTGCAGGCCGAATTAGGATGGCCATCACTGTTCTAAATTGTTGGCTAATTTTGCTTACTTCAAAGGAGCTTATTCATATCTTTCATATGTCTTTCAATAAATGTGGTTGCATCATGTTAGATTCATTTAACCTGATCCTAAATTATGTTAACAGCTTTAACTTATAGATTTAGCACAAGACAAAGACTAAATAACATATTATATACATCAGTAGGCGGCCCTTGCGGGCCAGTTGTGTTCTGAAATAACGTTATACCGAAACACGTTCGTAATTGAATTCAAAACAATGATCTCAAACCAATCCGAGACAAATTTTATCCCAGAAATTTTATGGAAGACCGATAAGGCTATTTATAATCTTCTTTGAAGTAAGGCTAGTGCCAATCCCACCGGTTATTCAATAAAAGCAACTGCATTTGTTTATCGTAAACAAAAATATTGTCTAATTGTGAATATGCAAAATAAATGTTCAAAAGTGAACTGTATAATAAATCTGCATTGAACGTATCTTAACTTCACCTGTAATGTTGTTGTTTTTTTGGATGGTAAGGGGCTTTTAAAACTTATCCCTGTTCTGGAGTGCTTGCAGGAATGATACATATTCATAGACATTCCAGAACGGAATACAATCATTGATAACCGATGGTATCACTCTTGGTTAACTTTCCAGGCCATAAAAACCACGCTAAATGACAAGGGAGAGCAGTGTGTTTCGTCTCGCTGTTATTGTTATTTTATTTGTAGTCTCCCCTAGACATCAACCCCCATAAGAATTTTTTATTGATTATATTGGACTTGTCTGTAAACCAGAGAAGGGAGGCGCTGTAAATTCCGTTGGATATGAAGATCTTTTTTATTATGGAGGTTTGAACTATACAGGAAAAGTATTTCTTTATTACATTCACTAACTTAGTATTGTTTTAAATCAAAGACAACTCAACAAAGTTCTACAGTAAATAAATTAGTGTGTGTATTTAACAGGACAAACACACAAATTTCTTCTCAGCCCTTCTGCATTCCAAAAGTCTTGCTACTAATTCTACCAGTTCTTTCTCCTGAATACGGACCTACGACAGCCCGCTTCGCCCCAGGTCCCTATTACAGGCTTCAGGAAGCACAAAAGACGACACATTAGTTCCCAACAACTGACTCTACCACATTAGTTCCCAACAACTGACTCTACCACATTAGTTCCCAACAACTGACTCTACCACATTAGTTCCCAACAACTGACTCTACCTCATCACTTGATACACTGGTCTTTTCTCTATCCTAGCGCCTTCCTGTTCTGATTCTATACTGTGCTCGTATGCACCACAAGCACTGGTGCAAGGTGGGTATCATCACACTATTAATCTACACCCTAAAAAATTTTAGTTCGATATAATTTGAAACACATTCCTCGTCCACTTAGTAGAGTAACTCCAGACCATCTGTGAAGATCTACTAACTCATTTTTAAGTGGTTACCACGTGGAAACGTTCATGAAGACTCGGCAAGGCAGTGATGATGATGTTGTGATGGAGATGCTGATGTTACGATAGGAATGCTGATGTTTCGCTGTTTGATTAAGGTACAAGGTAAAAAAAAATAATTAAAATAAGCAAAATATTTTTTAGAAACATTTTTGTGATCAGTTAATACTGTTAATAGTTCTTCCTAGGAGAAGAAATAAGATTTATATTTCACTCTTTGCTTCACAACTTGTTAAAATGATAAGGATTATTGGCGAACAAGAAATCTTTCCAAACTGCACAAAAAAAACATACATTGTCAGTACATTCTTGACAATAATCAATATGTTTAAATTGTGTAATACTTAAAAATAAAATTAGTTTTCAATTAGCATCAACAGATCTGAAGAGACCAAGAAGAATGAGCTATTTAAAAAATATCACCTAGCAACGCAGGACGCTATTATTTCTCTTCTCAGTTGTCTGCCCTGTTTGATTACAGCAGACGTCTTGCTAGATGTTGAAGATCTCATTCTCCTAGCACGACCTATAAAGCAATCGTTTATCAGGTGACCTAGAAAGATTGGAAGAAATAATTCTTCTCAGAAATTAAATCAGACACATTTATTTTTCTACTTTATTTTCCCGCTAATATCACAGTAGGAGATAAGGGGCGACAAGAAGGTTGAGATGTCCTGGGCAGACGTCCAAGAACTAATGGCACAAAAAGACTTTCACATTTTTGTTTTTGTAATGAATGAGCCAAAAATCTCTCCAGTAAGAAACGTCCGAGTATTACATGAATCTCGAGTAGCAAATCTAATTCCTACTAGCAAGCATGCTGACTTTACAGTAACACCATGTGACTTCCAAGCTGACTTTACAGTAACACCATGTGACTTCCAAGCTGACTTTACAGTAACACCATGTGACTTCCAAGCTGACTTCTCAGTAACACCATGTGACTTCCAAGCTGACTTCTCAGTGACACCATGTGACTTCCAAGCTGACTTCTCAGTAACACCATGTGACTTCCAAGCTGACTTCTCAGTGACACCATGTGACTTCCAAGCTGACTTCTCAATGACACCATGTGACCTCCAAGCTGACTTCTCAGTGACACCATATGACTTCCAAAATGTAATATTCAGTAACACCATGTGACTTCCAAGCTGACTTCTCAGTGACACCATGGGACTTCCAAGCTGACTTCTCAGTGACACCATGTGACTTCCAAGCTGACTTCCTAGTGAAATCATGGGACTTCCAAAATGTGATATTCAGTTACACCATGTGATTTCCAAGCTGACTTCTCAATGACACCATGTAACTTCCAAGCTGACTTCCTAGTGAAATCATGTGACTTTCAAAATCCAACAGCTTGTTGGCAGGACACAGGTCTGTACCACGTGACAACAAGCTATTGGTCTCCACTGCCCACAAGTTCCGACTGGTCAGTGTTGAGTCCATCTATCAGTCTCCCTCTATGACGTCCCAGCTTTATATTACGTTCTACTCTATCTCTGTACAAACGAGAGTTTTGCTGTAAAAGCAATTTAAATGCACTCTTTAAGTTTTTCTCAAATAATGTTATGGCAATTATTTTTTCATAGCTTGGTGTACCTGCATCTTTTTCGGTTAGCTATACAAAAAGCGTATTGTTTATGTCTACAGTGAAATAGAAAGCAAAAAAAAAATGCCAATCAATAAAAGAATGAAACAAAACACACACACACACACACAGTTTGTAAAAACAACATGACCATGTTTGTAAATGTAGACGTCAGTGAATGACAATGTGTGTGTGTGTGTGAATGCGTATGTGATCGTATAAGTGTAGCGTTACACAAATATGTTTGTTCTAACTTTGCAAGATAAAAAATGTCATTTTTCAATGTCAGACACAAGATCTTCGTACCTTTTTTTAAAAATTCACAAACTCTTCTATTCAATCCTACCACCATACCATTTACCTGGATATCTGTTTTCGCTTGTCAGTAACCTGTCTTAAATGTGTTTGAACGGAAAAAGTGACCGGGATAAACAAACAATCGAGCACACCTGATCCACATCTGTCAGTTTTAGCAGTTCCTGACTGAGAAAAAGGCGCTATTACCTTTGTGTAGTCTGTCCGTCCGTCTGTCAGACGTGTGTTCTGGTTTAGTTTCCTTAAAATTTTTATTTTTACTTTTGTCTTTTAAAAAAAAAAAAAAACTAAATGCATTTACATATTTACATTGCATTTACATATTTATACACAATTTTATAGACACTTGTCTTCATTTAATAATGGCAAGTGGGCTTCCCAGAGTTTCTATCAATGTGTTCATCTCTTTGTCGACCTGTACAAATTCTGCAATGTTCAAGCTGGTTGTATTCCAACAGGCGACAAGCAGGACCGCGTGCACAGGTTGTCAGTTATCGCAGAAACTCATGCATTCGGTTTGGGTGATCGCAGCCTGTTATGTTTAAAATTCACATTCGTATGAAGGAAGAAGAAATTTCATTATGATTTTTTCTAAATCCGAATTCACGCTTATTTCATTTCTCTGATCAACTATTGCAGCAATGGTCTGCTAGTGACCATTTCATTAGTTTAAAAAAAAGAGAGAGAAAAGAGCTAGGAAGAAATATGGCCTATTACCCTTTCATTTGCATTGCTTATTCAATCAACGAAAGAAACTTTTGATTTTTTTTTTTTTTTGTTAACACAATTTGACTTTGTTTTCTTTTTTAAATATACTCCCCCCCTCCTTGGAAGGCCTACTGAACATTTTGATAATTACATTGTAAATCTCTGCTTTAGCTAGTGCTTATATTACCGTGTTTATATTGCGAAGGCAAAACTTCATTAGTTGTCTCGTGGCTGAACATTATAAGTAACTTGTCTATAGTAAAAGCTGTTGCCTTAAATGATCTCACTTCATGAATATGGCGCACAGTGGAAGTGAATAATATATTACTTTATTACTTTTAAAAAACGCGATTAAGTCTTCAGTTTGAGCTGACATGTAATATTAATTTTAAAAGCACAATATAGCTGAATTCTTCAATTTAAAAAAAAATAAATTTTAGAATAAATAACTCTTCTCCTAACACAACAGACCGGTACTTATAAACACACATCAAAGCGCATTTAAATCATTCTAAATGCTTTAAAAATTCTTTGATAATTGGTCGTGGACTTGTGGCTCCAAACATCAAACAGTTATTACAACTAAACCGATGTAGGCGTAGTATATTTTAAAAAAATAAACTTTGAAAAACGTGAACAAACTTCTTTTGTGACCAAACACTCAATCTAACTTTTATTCCAATGTTCACAGATTTAGTTAAATGAGATATAAATGTAATAAATTAATAATAATGAAAGAAACTGAAATAAACAAAATCAAACTTAGTAAAAAAAGAAAAACACGCCTTTACACTTTCAAATCTTTGGGTCGTCTGCCGTACTTAACATTAATCACGACAGACCTCTTTCTACAAGACTAAAAATGAATGCTCCCTTTCTTCATCGTCACCTTGGCAACACACTATAACACCCACTCTCCATCAAAAGAATACAGTTGTTGACATCAGTGACTATTTAATTTATATCTTGTATAAATATACTTAGACAAGTCAAAACCATTTCACGTGTGTCAATCTAATTGTCTGTAAGTGGCTTTATAGTCTAGGTAAAAAAACAAACAAAACAAAGCACAATTGTTGATAGAATTAAGCAAACATTGTCACCATAGAAACGAAACAAAATACATCGCGGACATTATTTTCATGTCTACAATTTGTTATCTCTTAAGATCTTGAAACTGCACAGTTATTCAACATCTGATCTTTATCTCGAATGACCTCCCTGTCGACTGTTATTCAACATCTGATCTTTAGCTCGAATGACCTCCCTGTCCAGTGTTATTCGCTCCGTTCGATGGTCAAGATGGTTCCTGGTTCGAACCGTGCCCGTCGCCTCCCCCCCCCCCACCGTCCTGCGGGAGGTTTGAGCTAGGAAATATATTCTTCAAGTCTGAAGGAACACTTGAAAGGTGTAAAACAATTAATAGTATGGCTGAGATTAAACTCAGATGTTTTCATAACAAAGTCAAATGTATTGTTTCTAATGTCAGCTCGGACATTGGCAAAGCCTGATTGACTCATTTTATTGTACACAAAAAGTGCTAAGCATAGCGCTTAATATGCTTGCTAGTTTATAAAGATACCCATCCATCGATGTATCCTATTTTACAATATATGCATCTTTATTTGTTCAGCTATTCTCCAGATTAAACCTATTCCACAAGATTCTGTGTAGCGACTACATTTTTAATTGAGGTTACACGTCAGCTATAAATAACACCGGAGATGTTCTTGAAAAAAAATGTTATGGACCGACCACAGAGAGGAAAACAACTTCCGGTTATTTTTGTGTCAACAGAAGTTTCAATCTGAAACCCTAATTATTCACTGCATAGGAAATTGTACAAGAAATCTCCACAAATCTTTGGTAAACATTTTCTGGATCTTCGGAACTAATAAAATATATCCAATATTTGCATAATAGTGTTGAAAGGCTTATAATTATTTGAGTTCTTAAAATATAGCATTAAATACTTAGTTTACTTCATTAAGAGTTGTATAAAATACAATTTACAAAACAAAAATTCTTAAAGAACAATGACACAGTGGACATTTGCACATTTAATGTCCACTCAATTATAGTCTTATTATGTTTGGTAAGTATATTTTGTATGGTTTAGGAGTCCCCTCCTTACCCTACCACAACCCTCCCAAACATGGAGGCCGTTAGTGATCACCCTTTCCGTTCATCGTGAAATCTGGCCCTTGTCCAAAACAATTTATTGACACAGAATACGCATTAACGAAGTGTCCAGGGCCTGTAGCAGTGTCTCACAGTTTGTCAGCTTTTAAAT
>JADKLZ010000003.1:16073739-16094167 GCA_021533235.1 Biomphalaria straminea | reverse complement strand
AAAATAGTCATTATACCTGGATTCGATCGATAACTTATTGGTTATCAAAAACTTGACAGATCTGCTCGGATATTAAACAAACCAAGCGTCTTCTTGTCTTTCCTGAAATAGAAAACCAAATCTACATCTTCACGTACCAGGAACATCTAAATCAAACTTCTAATTATATCTAGGATAATTGCTTTAAGTCTAAATCAATGATGCTCAGCCTCACTCGGACGGCGGGCCATTTTAATATCCGACACTCGAGTCGCGGGCCACATGACGAAAAAAAGAAAAAAAAAAGGAATTATACAGTAAACCAATTTTCATTAGAAACCCGTGAATCTAGTATTTACATTAATTCATGAGAAATTTATCCTAAACTACTTTTAAATATCCGGCTGCTGTCAACCATAGTTATGGCATCATCAGTAGTCACTTCCACTAATTTCTTCAAAGGAAAAAGTTTCTCTGTTATGGTTGAAACTTTTTTGTCAATGTTTCGTCACTGGCGACCTGGTGCATGCTCCAAATAGCTACTTCTTTTCTGATTTCAAAACTGTTGTTTTTATCGCGAATAAATACCAACATTTTTGATACCGCTCAAAATTTTGATATTTAGGTAGACTCGTCAGCGGCAACACAAAATAGACATACAGCCAACTCATTTTCTTCTCATATTAATATTAGGTAAATATTCTCATCAATCATCCTCTATAGGTGTAATTTAACTATCGCGTCTCAAACCAAGAAAGCAGCCTTATTTATGTATTTGATTTCCTAAAGCTGTTTAATGTTATGTTCTTTAAAGGGAGCCACTCTTTCTTTAAAAAAACAAATATATTGGCTTACCATCGGTACCAATCCATTTGCCCTAAAATAGGGAAAGATATTTTTAAAACTTTTTTTTTTGGACAATGGATTTTCTACACTTTGTGCCGACATTTCGGCGGGCCGGATAGAACAACGTTGCGGGCCGGATGTGGCCCGCGGGCCATTGTTTGGGCATCACTGGTCTAAATGATCTTTCAACTAAAAGTAGTTAGCTATCTACCGGTGTAAGACAGAAAATGTGAACAGCAAATTTCTCTTTATTGAAACTTGGAGTCACAGTGGCTGAGTAATAAAGCGTTTGACTTTCGGATCGGGGAGTGCGAGTTCGAAGACTTGGATTTCGAGATCTCTGGGCGCCTCTGAGTCCGCCCAGCTCTAATGGGTACCTGATATTAGTTGGGGAAAAGTAATGCGGTTGATCGTTGTGCAGGCCACCTGACACCCTTGTTGACAGTGGGCCACAGAAACATGACCTTTATTATTATAGTTTTTATATAGCGCTACTTTCATGCTTTTAGCATGCTCAGAGCGCTTTGGTCCAATCTCATTTGTGGACCAGTGGGGGGGGGGGAGGGGGGATCTAGGAGTTGGTTTCCCGTGCTGCCTTTGGGCGCTCAGTAAACACAACTCTGCCCGAGTCGGGTGTCGAACCTCGAGCCCCCTTCTAGGTAGCCAAGCAAGCCAAGATCAAGCCGCACTTAGCCTCTCGACCACGCTTCCCACTTTACATCATCTGCCCTATAAATCGTAAGGTCTGAAAGTGGAACTTTGAAAATGATCCAACTTTTCTCGTTGGCTGACGTCCTTCAGACTTACTGCTGCAGGGGTGAACAACTGTATAGAAAAATAAAGCAGACATAGACATAGTAAAACTACTGGACAAAACTAAAAACACAAGACACTTGGACCACGACGCCTTCAATAGCCACAATCAAACCAAACACAAAATCTGCTTGTAGTTAACTAATTTGTCCGATGTCGCAGCTAGCTGTCGAAGCTGAGAAACAATGAGCTGCTCTGAAATCGGGAAGAAGCATATTAAAGCGTGGAATGGATTGCCTGAGCTAGCCAGGAAAACCAGTGACTTGGCAGAATTTAAGTCATTGGTTAATATGCATGACTGAATGCATGACGCGTAGGACGTGATCATCTTCTTTTTTGAAGTAACGTCTGTATTGTATAAGATGAGATAACCGTGTTAACTGTTTGGCGTTTCGCAGAAGTGAATGCAGAATTTTCTAAAATATTCAACACTTACATTCTACGATCAGAACAGTAACCAAGCCTTATAAGTCAGGTAAACCTCTGATTCCTCGCCCCCCCCCCCTTTTTCTGAGTTCACATTAAGCGAGAAGATTGATGATCGTCAATGTGTGAAACAATCCAATTATGTTTTTAATGCTTTCTATTATGTCTATTATTTCTCTTCGTCTCGTCCAAGAGACTAGATTATAGTGCGTTTTATTTTTCCTGCTTGAATTCTAAAACATCGCCTCCAGGGCAAGATACTATTTATTGAGTTCTGAATAATAGAGGCAAAGTGTAGTTCAGTACTTCGGAGTGACTCTTTCAGTAGTAAGCTTACAAAGGGAAATAAAGGCTACGGAGTAAGAACTTGGATATATCTCGAATCATAGTATTGACTTTTTACATTTTGACTTTGGGGCTTAGAAAAACAAAATACTGAGCAGAATTTGTAATTTAGTTTCATATTGTAAGTTGACTCTAAGCCTTATCTGGAATTTTGAAATCACTCATCCACAAATTATTTTAAAGAAGTGAAGGGAGGGGGGTGTTGATGAAATGTTTATCTCCCCTGCATTAATACACCTAATATTTTGTGTTATCCTCCTTTTAGTTATATTGTATGAAGAGTTATGCCCATACATATGGGACACAATGTGGAAGCCAAGATGGCTGAATAAAGAATCTTGTTTACATATTACTTTATGAAAGTTTGGTGTTTCAATTCAGTTTATTTTAATAGGGGGGGGGGAATCTAATTAAATTGATGGAAGCATGGTCAAGAGGCTAAGTAAGCTTGAACTTGGCTTCGCTTGGCTACCTATGAAGGTTCGACACCCGACTCTAGCAGAATTGTATTTATTGAGCGTCTAAAGGCAGCATGGAAAGCCTTCTCCCCCACTCGTTCACAAACGAGATTGGACCAAAGCGCTCTGAGCATGCTATATGCATATAAGAGCTATATATGTCTAAGGTTGCAACTTTTAATAGTTACATTTCTAAGTTTTAATGTTCATTTTGATTTTCCTAATTATTGTGCATACTCTAATTTGGTTAGTTTTTTTGGGGAGCAAATAAAAAATCTGGTGTATCTGTAAATGCTGTATTAGAATAAATCTCCATTATAGGCTTGTTGCACGCTATGCCCAGATTGTGCTGATGATACTGTGAACGACAGATACCAGTTGCTATGTTCGATTATGCAGTTCTATCTGATGAGGCTTTTTGTCCGGAGCGGAAAAATACAACTAAATAATAGAAATAATTGCTTGAGCTCCTCCAATTATCTTTGACTGGTTGTAGTGAGAGGATCATTAGGTGAATGCAGGAGTGTGTGCGTGTGTGAGTGTGTCTGGCTGAGTGGGGGGGGGGGGGACCTAAGGTAGATCCAAGCCTTCCTGTGATAAATCACTCATTGTGCATGTAACGCGATCTTCTCATCTACTAAATAAGCTTCGAGATACAACAACAGGTGCACGGCTTTGATGATGTTGACAGCAAGACATTTTTACACGTGTATCTTATATCAGTGTTCGAGTCCAACAAGTGACAAGAAGACGATTTGGAAGCAAGCATCTTACAGTAGGGTTTATTTAGTTTCTAGCAAGAAGTATTTAGCAAAGGCATATTAGAGGGGCGCGGTGGCTGAGTAGTTAAGCACTTGGCTTATGAACCTGGGGTCCTGGGTTCGAATCTCGGTGAAGACTGGGATTTCGAATTTAGGGATTTATAGTGCTCCCCTTAGTACACCCAACTCTAAAGAGTACCTGACTTTAGTTGGGGAAAGTAAAGGCTGTTGGTCTTTGTGCTGGCCACATAACACCTTGCTTGTAAACCTTTGGCCAAAGAAATAAATGGCCTTAACATCATCTGCCCTATAGATCGCATGGTCTGAAAGGGAAACTTTACTTACCTTTACTTTATAGTTTGTTCAGTTGTTGTTTTTTTAAATATAAAACGTCATAGACTCCTAGTTGTGTCCTAATTAAAGTTTAGGAACTTGTATATTCATATCAGTCTTTTGTCGTTGCTTGTTCGCTCCTGGTATTCTTGTGTCTGGATCTCACTCTCTATATTTTTTTATGATTGACCTACGCTCGGTTTATTGTTGCTGCTATTGTTGTTGTTGTGTGTCAGTAGTGACATGTCATGGCGAGTTACGAAGCCTAGAATGGCAGAATGCTAAGAACTTGTGAAACCAAATGTTTGAGTGTTAATGTCATAATGTGTACATGAATCTTGTAAGCGATGTGTCTTGTTATAATACCTATGAGAATGGGCTTCATTGGGCTGACAATAGTTTTATCTTTGATGAAGTTTTATATCTTTGAAAAATATGGAAAAAAAAACAACTTTCCAATAAATAGAATATTTTGATCCTACCGCCTTTTCAAGAGTGTACCGAGTGCTAGTAACAAGCCATGTTGCCTTCAGGTTACAACAGCACTGATCTATGTAGCTAATTCAGACAGGTTACAACAACAATGATCTATGTAGCTAATTCACATAGGTTACAACAGCACTTATCTATGTAGCTAATTCAGACAGGTTACAACAGCACTGATCTATGTAGCTATTTCAGACAGGTTACAACAGCACTGATCTATATAGCTATTACAGACATGTTATTTGTTGTGACCATACCTACAGTGTATGTCCATACCTGTTAAAAGAAACAAAATGATGGGAGACTATTGTTTTAACTTTCAAGCGTGTAATGAAAGATATTAGTCTTTCCATTATATAAGCTGAGTCTGAAGTCTTAGATCTTTTCTGAGACTTACTAACGAGGTGCCTTGATATTCGGTAACGCTTAACCAACGTGGTACATATGTTGCGTCTACTCAACCCAACTACATAGTTGTGTATGTGTATTGTTTGCACTTCTAATTATTTTATATGCCTTTGGATCACTTGTGTTTGTGGCAAAAAAAAATAAAATAAAGTTTTTAAAGGGAAACTTTCATGGTTTTGACAATTTTTTTATATAATATGTGTTTTTATTTACAGATAATGAATATATTATTCTTTTTTTTTTATTTGCAAGAATAACTTAGTAATTAATGTTTTTCTGACGTAATTTTTCTGCGCATCCAAAAATGTCAGATTTTCATGGAATTTCTATGTGACGTCACGAACAGATACACACATCCTATCTATGGCCACCGTCAGTCGCGAAGCGACTATGGATCATCTAATTTCCATTAGATGAATGCCTGGGCATAAGCTGTGGTCGGAACGATGTCGCCCACACATCAGTTCCCCCCTCTCCACGCAGCTGATGTATCCAAAGGAACGGCAGTGCCGATACAGTTTGGGGTCAGCAGCGTCGCAGGTTCTGCCAGAGTGTAGCACTGGATGCTGCAAACTGCCTTAGGGTCGCCAGCTCCTGATTTTTCCTCAGGGTTGACTCCCGAAGCCTTTCCCTTGATTGGGTATAACTGCAAGGCAGCAGAGGTTTGAATTCAGAGTTTTCCTTCTCCTAGGTGGGTAGCCAGCCATGGCTAACGAGCCCCTCCTGCCCGAAGCTTACTGGTTAAGGCGCCAGTTACTCGCCTGTGCCCCTTCTCCTGTTAGTAAGAACAGTTCCGCCGGACTCAATATCTGAGCCACACGTGAAGGCCGGGAGTTGGACTGGTTGTCAGATGCTATTTCCGCAAGGTTGTCATTGCCGAAGTGGTAATGGATGTAAGCACTCCACTACCTATAAAATGCTTCCTAATGGCATGCGTCACACATCCTATACTACTCCAAGTACCTGCTGAATAACGGAAAGCCAAACATCAAAGTTTACATTATCGTAAAAGAAATATATATTCGTCTATGCAGTTAGATCTAAATATTGTAAGCAAAGAAAAAAATGCATGTTGAAAGTAGATTTACATGCTTGACTAACCACGGCAGTGTATATTTTCTCGCCTGACCACTTAACACACAACAAACATTATCGCTTCGTTGTCTCGTCATGACCGACTACACGTAGTCTAGACTAGCCTTACACTGACCAGTTTGTTCGAATCAGTCAGACACACGATATATTTACTTCTTGGGATAGGGAGAGGTTTAGATGAAAATGTTTTTTTTTCTCGCGTTGCTTATCCTAATGCTTTTACATCTCTCTCTATATATATAAAACTATAGCATAGCTCTGGACTATACCGTCACTAAGCCTAAGAGCCTGACAGCTACTGTAAGAAAGAAGCGATACGATTGGTTAAATCTAGTTTCCCTTTCTGTATTGTTGATGGAAGTGACGTATGCCTAAGATAAAAACAGAATCTCAAAGAACCCCGTTTTTTAGGAGGCGTGGCGAATTTACTGTCTTATTCATTTAATATAAAATTTTCTAAGCATTTAAATAAAAAATGATGTAAATTACAACTTTTTACGCAGAATTTAAATATGTCAATATGTCAAAAACTAAAATTTGAAAAACTATGAGAGTTTCCCTTTAAATTGTACAGCTATTCATTCGAACTGCAATACCCCCCTCCTACCATTCCCAGTCCACTTATCTGTTGTGTGGATCTTTTCTCAATTTTTTATTGGTTCTAAAACTTAACACACAAGTACTGCAGGTACTTAGACATAAACAGATTATTGGAAACTAAAGGGAAAAACAAAACAAAGAGAGGCACTGTTGTTTTTTTTCTCTGGTGGCTCCAAGTTAAAGACATTTATGGACAGTCAAATTCTTTCTTTTGTTTTCGACCAACTTATATGTCGTTCATGTCATGCCATAAATAAATTGACATCGAGTCAAGTCGTAGACTGGCGCTGAGTCAGAAAAATGTTGTATTTTTTTTTTTACGACATTGTTTAAATACGACAAGTTGAAAAATAACGTCTAGAAGACTATCTAATGAACTTGTGACCGGACATTTTTTTTATTTGCAGATAATATTTCAATATGTACAGGGAGGTAACTGATTAGGCAAATAAATTCCAAGGAGTTGTGGGCCTTATGTCTAATTTGACCAGAATTTAGGAAGGACAAATTTGAAGCAGGCAAATAGTAAAATTAGACATAATGTAAAATATATATGTATTTGAAAATACAAAACATTTTCTAATTCAGAATTTCAGTATGTGTTCATTTATTAGATCTTTGAAACTCCAGGCTGCATTATTATATGTTATTAAGAATCTCTTGGCTTCTTCAGCCTTGTACAATACATATCTTATTGCCATGTTCTCTAGGTACCGATGAAAACATTTTGCATGTATAGGCCCTAAAGGCAGGACTTTTAGAGAAACTAGTACAACATAGAGAAACAATACTACCGGCATCGCTTTATAACAAAAGAAAGTGCTTTAGGAGCGGGAATCTCGTGACAAGTTCAAGGACAAAGAATCTCGCTCCAAGTGTAGATGTCTTCTGTCGTTTGAAAAGAAAGTTTTATTGTAAATAACTCGAGTGTGGCGATGGGTGGTTTTATTCGACTGGCGGAGGAATCTCAGAGTTGTGGATGGAGACATGAGCTGCACGCCTCTGTCCAGAAATGAGGCAGCCACCCCCATACCCTGTATTGAATTCAGGTCAAGAATGTATCGTGCAGTTGAATCTCAGGTTGTCTTTTGAATGACTTCTCTAAATATGGAACGCGTAGATAGCTGTGTCTATGTAGCTGAACACAAAGATGTGCACCCGTCTCCCTTGTGGCCATGTAATGGAAAGTGTTGAAATCCATTACAATTAAGACCTATACACATTTCGGAGGATCGTATCTGCTGATGTTGAAAATGTCTTACTTAAAACTATATGTAAACAGATCGTTGTTATTTGTCATGGTTGTATTAAAGCCTTAGCTCGCTTGCCCCTGGCCCCTGACATTCAACAGGCACCTGCGTGCTTCATCATGAATGTTTCGGTGGACATCGTAGAGAAGACTACATTGAACATTGTTTCCCTTGATTGTGTGCCAGAGAATGAAAATATTAATTCCTTTCTATAATAAGTGCACTCCCGATTCCAACCAAACGGATGGCCCCTGTCTGAAACATGATTTTGTAGCCATCACTTCTGTGACACGATTTTTAAGCTCAACTTTATAGTAGAAGAATCTTTTCATCCAAATTGAAAACAACCAAATGTCAGATCAATGAATGGTATTAGTAGAGACTATGAACATGAATTTTCCGTTTAGTATATCCTAACACACAAAGCGATGCTCTCACACACCCACGTTCAACGCTACACACAAAGAGACTCACACACACACACGCACGTTCAATGCTACACATAAAGAGATACTCTCACACACACACACACCCACGTTCAACGCTACACACAAAGAGACTCACACACACACACGCACGTTCAATGCTACACATAAAGAGATACTCTCTCACACACACACACACCCACGTTCAACGGTACACACAACAATTCTTTCAATATAGTTAATGGTTGATAAAGAAAAAGATAAGTCATAAAAACAAATCTTTTGTTTGTTCTTGCCAGCCATACAAAGCAGAACGGGACTATGACTTTGTTTGGAAGGGTTCTCTCCAAGTAATTGTAACTTGAAGTGCCCTAGAGATAAACTACGCGACAGTAGACGGCTTCAATGCAACATCTATAGACCCCCGGAATACCAAAGATTATTAGTCCAAAAAATAAAATGTAAACCTACTATATTGTTTTCTTACACAATTTTGAATTCGTCTATTAGAACAAAGTTCGCCTAGTCAGTATATATTTGACATTTTCAAACATGGCGGATAAAACTACAAATAGCTAGCTTTTTTGTTTATCCTGTGTTTGCTATAAAAGAAGTGTTGATAAGCTTTGTTTTTTTTAATAAAAGTTCTATAATGATTTTCTGCACTTTTTATCCCTGCAGAATCAAAATGTTCTTATACAAGCTTTGGCTCAAGTGCTAAAATGTGTTTTTGATTTTGTTCTAAGTGATTACTCACGACGGTGTCCATATGGTGACACAATATTGACATTACCGACTGTCCATTGACACTTCTGATTTCATATTATGTTGATGTTACTTTTACTGCACATCAGAAAAATGTACTAGCTATGCTTGGTCTAATTCAGCCTATTAAATTGTTCTTTTTTTTTTTTTAATCTCAGTTTATTGTACACATGTAATGGATGATGGACGATTGTGTGACGGCGTGATGACTTTTAAAAAAAAATCTGTTGTAATATAAGACAGGGATTGGGAATCAGGTTTAGGTCATATTTGAAAGTAATCTTTCCAGACCTTTTTTCGATTCGTTTCCACCTGAAGCCACACGGAGGTCACACAAAATTCACAGTAAATTATGCGCATGGTCTCTGGTCTAGCTACGTTTCTCCAACGTAAAAGGCTAAGGTTTATTACTAGATCGGTAACTCCAGCACACAAGTCGTCCACACTCTGGCTCTGACTTTTTTTTTTCATTGATGGGGTCATTGTACCACCCCCTTCCTGACCCTTCCAGGTAAACCCCACTTGCCTTGATGTTGCACCCAACACAGCATACATTTTCAAAATCCGTTGTGTGTCGCAACAAGGCAGACATAAAAATGCTTCAGTGCCTCCATTGTCGACAGCCTTTCTCGTTTGCCTTTAAAACTCGAGTCACAAAAATGTGAGAGGGTATCCGACCGAGAGGGTGTGTTTGAAAGCTTAAGGGGTGGAGGATGATAAATTAAATCTTACCTACATAAGAGACAACATATTGGTACTAAAATTTACTAGGACAAGATATACTAAGACTAATACTTACTGAGATTAGACTTACTGATTACTGATACTAAGTTTTATTGAGACTAGGAATTACTGAGACTAATACTTACTGGAAACAAGGCTCACTATAAAGGTGTATCAGGTTGTTGTTTTTTCTTTTACTTTTTTAAAATTTAATTTTATTTTAGTGATGTTCACACATTTTGAAAATGTCATATTTATACGAGAAAATAAAAGAGAAGAAGAAGAAGATAACACAGGAAGAAATGTTGTATTACACAAACTCCTAGGTGGACCATGTGGGTCAGTTATGCTTACAAGTTATATGTAATAGCTACGAACTGCCAATTATATATAAAAAAATGTAACATAAATCATCACCCTAAAAAACCCTTACTATAATCATAATCATAATCATGATTTTTCTTATTTCATAGCAGGTGCAATTATAGATACCTCATAATGGCTGGTCTTACTTGAACCCATCCAACGCCATTTTCTTAGCCATTGCAACATTCAGCGTGTTTCGTTTGTCCAGTAAAAGTCTACTTTTTCCTTTTGACAAAGCTTCTATCAACTCACTCTGTCTTGTACAAAATATGTACAGGTTACTTCTCCATCACTCTATATCGGATCACGTTCTTGCACAATTCTTTCTTGTACCTGACAGAAGAAGAAAAAGAAAACAACAACAATTAGTTAATTAACTATTGGTAATTAATTATTTTGTTTGGTATCGGATAAGGGAAAGAAATCGTACTTGACAGATAAGGAGGTATACGTTGAATTAGTCCTCCTGGGGCAACTGGAGCCCTGAGTGAATAATGCTTTTTATGTATTTAAAAAGCAATCACAGTAGCATTCACGCAGTTAACCCTTTTTTCAACCCCTGTTTTTCCCCACTGATCCAGACAAGTGATAGGATCATGGCGCAGTTAGAAAGATACAAGCATGAAATTACGTTAAACAAAAACAATTGGTAAAAATATTTCCAATGGCGCATATATCTATTTATTATTGTTGGTCTAGATTTAATAAAAATTTAATCACTTGACTGATCCAAAGTAACTGATAAAATAACACTTAAAATTAACTTTTTTGTGCGTTTTTTTTTTGAAGTATTTTTTTTTGTTTTTGTGTGTGTGTGTTTTGTTTTTTTGTTTTGTTTTATACCTAAGGACTAACTTATTGATTCCATTGGTTTTGAACTGGCCAGTAAGAGAATGGAGTTGGAGAGTTTTTCTTTTTCGATTTCCTATCTGAAACAACATTTGTATCAATAGAGCTTGTTTGTCTGCTTTCTGTATGTGTATGGGGATCTAAATTCATAGAGGCTGAACTTTGGTAGAACAATTGTGGTTATTGTGTTGTGGTAGTTGAAACTTGGCTGCTCTGGAGATTTAAAAAACAACAACAGACATTTAGTACACTGTTTCCCAAACTGTGTTCCGCGAGGCCTGAATAGGTGTTCCACGAATTACTGGAATAATTAACTGGAAGGCCAGTACCGGAATTAACCTTTCTAAAAAAAAAATAAGCAAAATGTGTTCCGCTAAATACTCAGAATGTGCTAAGTGTTCCGTTAAAGAAGAAGTTTTGGAAAAAACTGATCTAGTAAAATGTATGACTCGAAACTACGTCATTAATTACTGCGTACATAAGTTCCTATGTTACGTTGTTGCTTTCATGCTTTTTTTTTTAAACACAAAAATGATTTGCTGGGAAACCCAGATTTAAACTAGAAAACTAATATTTAAACGCTTCGCTCTATTTCTCGTGCTTATCAGTCGACCATGAGGAGATAGCTATGGAACATTATTACCAACGAAAAAAAGATAGGATATAAAACTGAGCAAGAAAGGGAGGGGCACTACGCTTACCATTTCATAGTCGGTGTAACGAGTAGGTTATGTCCTAGCAATGGAAACAACCCTTAATTTAATAAGAATTATAATTTCTTAGATAAAAGAATGACGAAATGTGACCATTAACAATAAATATCTGTCTGTCTGTCCGTCTGTCTGTCTATCTGCTTGTCGGTGTGTGTTTGAATGACGAAAACCATGGGACAAAATGTGCACACTCTAATAGTGATAGCTTGCGGTTAAATTGAATATTTTGTATTTCCTTTTTGAAAATCTCCCTACTATTTCAAACACTGATATAGGTCAACGAAAAGTACCATGTAAATACTCAGCATCTTTGGAGGTGGGGAGGGTTTAGATGGTGGGTATATTTGTGTTCCCCTCGAGTGACTTTCTTTTGATTGAAGTGTGTCGATGTTTTTGAGAAAGTTCAGCATTGACGTCAATGGTCTGACCTTGAACTAGATCTAGATGCCGCGTAAAATTTATCAGTCAAGCAAACTTGCGGCCTCGGTTTCCCGTTGAAGACTATGCCTAGTTGTCTTTATTAGAAGCTCGGTGCTCTAGAGCTTCTCTTTGCAGCTAGACTGATGCAAACGGTGATATATGAATCATATGAAATGACAAGAATATATTGTGGGTTGGGCCAAATAGGCCACATTTCTTCTTCTAGATAGCTTTTAGCTGCCGAGCCTTGTCTGTTGTCAGTAGCGTAGATAAGGTAGGGAGTAGGGGGGAGTATTTGAAAATTCCCCCCCCCCCGGGCTCCAATTGAAGGGTCCGCTAATGAGTGTTGTTTTTTTTTACATTAAATATTACGCAAAATAAAGGGGCCCTCAATGAGGTGAGGTCTCCCCCCGGGCCCCCAAATGATGGGAAATTCCTAGCTACGCATCTGTCTATTGTGATAAGCAGTTCTTGGTATGTGAATTAAATTGGGGCGTTTAAAAAGGGTATGATTGACAGTTTCATAAGGATGGGAGCAGTATCTGTTAATAACCATGTACGAGTCTAAATAGCTTCTATCAACTCACTCTGTCTGTCTGTCTGGTCAAAAGTTTGTACTCGTTATTTCTCTAACATCCAATCTCTGGTCAAGTTGAAATTTTGCAAACGTGCTTCTTGTACCTGACAAAACAAGAATCAATTAAAAAAGAACACCAATTAGTAAATTAACTATTGGTATTTAATTATTGTGTTTGGTATCAAACAAGGGAAAGAACATGTATTTGATATGTGTTGTGGCATACGTTGAATTCGTCCCCTTTATACACTTTTTTTCCCATTTATAATATGAATTTATAAAGCGATCAAGGAAACCTTTACACAGATATACCTCCTCCCCCCTCCCTTTTTCCCTCCTTCCCAACTGGTCCAAACAAGTGATAGGATTATAGCGCATTGAGAAAGCTAAAATCATGATATAGGGCTAAACAAAAAGGAACTGGTACCATGGAACTGGAAATATTTCTAATCTCACAGTTTTAGGCTACTATTCTTATTCTAGATCTATACAAATTTAATTACATGACCTATCCAAACTAATTATTACAATCACACTTACTATAACCTTTTTTTCGAAACATTTTTTATTTTTCTTTTTGTGTTTTAGATTACCAAACAACGCAGATATTATGAAACTCAAAGCAGAACAGATGTTAATCTGGTAAAACATGGTCAAAGCTTCTTTTTTTTTTAAAGCAAAGCAACAAAGTTACACATTTAAAATCGTCTAAAACTAAAAAATGCGTCTTGTGACGAGTCCGTATACCTATTAATTTTTTTTTAAAGAGAGATTACATCTTTTTTTTTTTTTAAAGCCCACTGACACTCATATCAAAAAAAAAAAAAGGTTAATCTTGCTTTAGTCCTTTGTATTGTATTAAGCAGGAGGATTTGCCCGAATCTTCCTTAAGCCTTTTCTCTTCATCTTGCTACTCTACTGGAGGTAATGTGAGGAGTGTGTGATGTGAGGTGGACATTGCACTCTATGGGAGATTTAGAGATGTTTCATCTCCAACTTCTGCAAAGAACATGCGGTGCAGAGAGAGAGAGAGTGAGAGAGACTAGCGAAAAGTTATTTATAGTCTTTATTGACTCGTCTACACTTGCCAACAGGCTAGAAACTGGACATTTCTTCAACAGAAACCCCCTCACCTTGACTTTACAGTAGGAAAAAAAATGTGTGTGTGTGGGGGGGGGGGGTATTTACAGTTTTCGGGTTATTCTGGTGAAACATTTCTTATTTTAAACAAAAAATTGCATACATATATGTTGGCCTCCTTCGTCGTGTTTAACACATTTACATGAGACTGTGGAGCCCTATTTTTTCCCGTCGCTTTGGTGGTGAACGAGCCAGCCATTTTTCATTTGGCTCGCCTTTCTTCCAGAGCTGGGGCCAATGTTCTTCTCTGTCCATAGCTTTCTTGGTCACCATCTCCACATTATGCATTCTCTGGATATGTCTTCCCAATAGTCAACATCCATTTCCACTGCTTTCAGGTCCCGCTTGATTACATGCTGTTAGGCACTTGGTTATTGTAAAGACGCACTATAGTTAACGGACATTGAACGCGACATCTAGTTATTGTGATAGGATTTGATCATTGTTAGTTATTGACCACATTGAATACACCCGTACAAGAAACACAAACATCCTCTGAATAATTTGTGGAAGCCGGACAGCCATCATACAACTACAAGACCAAAGCACATATTTATGCATTCTCCTATTATAGTTCATACTTGACCAAACGTGTAGAATACTATATATACCCTCACACACACACCAGAGCAGCAAGCTTGCAAACAAGATCTTGAATCTAGAATCTAGTATACAGGTGAGACTTGCACAGGCCAAGGAACTCTACTCTGATGAACAAGAACGCCCATTCCAAACCCGTCCTCGGTCAGGCTTCAGATTTCCCTAACTTAAAAAGCTTTTGTCTCCTGCCAACAACGGTGGTGATGAAGGAGTGGATTTGATCTCTCAATGCACATCTACTGGTGTCAGGTGTCCTTATCACACAGCGTTGTGCTTGGAGAAACTTTTCCAACGGTGTGTTACTTCTCTCTCTCTCTCTCTCTCTTTGTGTGTTTTGATGAAGCATTTATTCTTCACATTCAAATGTTGATAGTACCCCTTCCCTGTTTTGGAACAGTTCACATAAGATCTGGGAGGGGGGTGAGAAAATCAATGATCACTTTCCGATTCACCTTAAAGATTCAATTTAAACCCTATATCTGGCATCCGCTACATTATAGTGGTCACGAGTTCAAGTCTTGCCCGCTGCTATCCTGAATACGGTTGGGACTATGACTTAATTAATTTTCAGTTCTGGAGTAATCTTTGATAAACTTCAATGTCCTTTTGAATGGAATTAAAAACGTGTTAAATTATTCGGCCAGGTAGAATTTTTCCTATCACAACCAGTGACATAAACTTGTGCGACTGCTTAGCTTACATGTGTTAAATTGTATTAATAATACCATAATAATACAATGCAAGGATCCACCTTTGTTGTTATTCGGTTGACATCTGTTGCGCTTACCGAACTTTGTTATCTTATCTGGCAGGGGCCACAACACATGTTTCTTGTTACGTCCGTCTCGAGTTCTCATGCTACAGCACTTCACACAAATTAAAGGGAGAGAAAGAGAGCAGCAATCAAATTGTGTCACACATCGCGTGGTCTATAAAGTTGCGGTGACACAGTACTTAATCTATTACCCTGGTCACGTGGTCTAGTCACTCTCAAATTTCAGGCCCTGTGGCTCAAGACAAGGTAGGCTAACATTTGCACGCCTGCCTTGACAACAGACGTAGCACGGGTTCGTCTGCTTCAAGATGTTTAGAAATACGGCGGGCACTTTTCGCGGGAATTAGAAGGAGGATATATTCTGAAGACTCGGATTATTAAATGCAGATCTAGATCTATAATTTATTTGGCATTCTGAAAACTGGTGATATTTTGTTTTCGTTTTTTTTCACATGAATGTTTATGTCTGGATTCATTCAAACTTGAAACTTCTAAGATGCAGGTTAGATATTGTGATTTTAACATTTCAAATAGACTATAGATCTATATTCTAATAATAGACTTCTGGATTTATAGTGCTGTTTCGCATAAGGATATCATGTGCATTTATTAGATCTAGTGTTGGCTATAGAAGCCTTTAAAAATATATTTCATGTGCTGATAGTGGTTTCGATATGCTTAACCAATGTAACAATTTTCCAGCATGCGATAGATCTTAACAGTTTCGGTGGGTATAGTGACTTGTCATAGTGTATATCGTCTAAATTTAACATTAAAGTCTAGCCACAAAGAAAAAAAAAATACAGTTTCAAATTTGCTCTTTATTTTGTATGCTTCAGATTTTTTTTCTACTGTTTTTATGAACTATTTGAAAACATTTTTACTTTTTTTTAGTCATACACATTTATCCTAAAAAAAATGAATCGAATTAACTATTATGGTCACTAACGGTGTAACGTTTGAGTGTCCTAACAGGGAGGAAACTTTTGGTTTCTGGAACCTATAATTACGTCCCTGACTATAACTTTAGAAAATGCATTAGAAAAACTTCTAAAGTGATTCAGGATTGTTTGTGCCCCCCCCCCCCCGACCAGACTGTATGGTATTGAACATTTTCAAGTTCTGGAAAGACCTATTTGTCCTAATGTGTGTACTTTTGCTGTCCAGGCCTGAATAAAATTTGATGCGGTCATTTCTGAACAAGTTGAGTTTTGAAATCCAGGGAACTCGAAAGGACCGTTAAAGGCTAAGGTCATTGGGCAATAGGATGACACGGACGTGACTTTAAAGGAATAACTTGAGTGGAAGATAATCACAGAAGTGGGTCCCACTTATGCGCAGACACGCGTTTTTATCTCTATTACTCTGATGAATTAAATCATCTCTTGCTGGTACCTGGCCGTGCATTCCATAGTTCAATATTGTATTTCTATTTGTGTTGCTTATTAAAGCCCCAGCTCAGTGGCCGATTCGTTGTTACAACTACAGACTATATTTCAACGGGGCATATCAGATACACATAACAGGTTAAAACAGATGGTGCTCATGTCAGGAATGAAGATTCGGTTGTAGAAAACAAGGCAAGGGTCGGCTTAACTTGGATTGTGTCCCGGGGGGGGGGGGAGGAATATAAGTCATGTCGTTATCTAGGCATGTGTGTGTGTTAATGGTTCGTCACTGTTTATTTCACCATTTAATTATTCATTGATGATGGTGAGGGAGGGGAGAGTACAGTAGTGTGTCTATGAACTCCCCAATCCAGAATTTACCTTTCAGGCTTGTTAATGAATATCATTTTCATCAATATTTAAACCCGATCGCCGCCTCTGAGACATTCGGA
Source organism: Biomphalaria straminea (assembly GCA_021533235.1). NCBI lineage: Eukaryota > Metazoa > Mollusca > Gastropoda > Planorbidae > Biomphalaria > Biomphalaria straminea. Next base: position 16,077,174 of record JADKLZ010000003.1, on the reverse strand, counting down.
GTTCACTGTAGAGCTTAGTTCGAACATGAGAGAGTAGCCGATGTCAAGGTTTTACGAGTTAGGGTTAGAGTTAGGGTATGATTGCAATGAACCGGGTTACCCACCTCGGCAGCTAAACTTTAATATAGGACTGTAGAAAAACCAACTCACGTGTTGTTGTTGTTTTTTTCATGTGACAAAACTTTGAACACGAAATAAATGGTCAACGCTCGTTTAACAGTTTAACATTTCAGGACGAAATATGAATGGATGTGAAATATTAATAGGCAGTGTGCTACTTCACAAATGTGACTGTCAATACATATAATAAAATCTATGCATTGGTAAGACACCTCGCGAACACAATTCTGGCTGCATGGCCCTGGACCCTCGACCAATACATAAGCGGAAACGTGACTCTGTACTAACCAAGGTTGTTTGTTATAGACCTGGCTCAATACCGCCCCAAAGTTCAGGTCAATAAATGTCTCATACCTTGCACCCTGAAACAGAATAAGCAGAGATTTAGCAATGCATCTAAACCAAGAAACCTCATCCACGACGCGCAAACCAGAATATCGAACCTGGTTAAAACAACCGTACACTTACGTACACTCAGTGGACACAGTCAGGGCCGGTCCTACAGATTGAGGGGCCCTATGCGAAACGGATTGCGGGGGGCCCATTCTGGGTTGTAATAAGGATAATAAGTGAAAAATGAGATTTTGTATTAGAAAAAAAATCGTGTTTTCTATTTATTCATACTTTACTCAGTACAAAATCACGATCAAATTAATTAACTTTACGAGCCATCTACAGTAGAAGTAGATAGAAGTTTCCCAACAAAAAGCCGATACAAATTCAGATCTGCCTTTCAGATTTACTATCGACTAGCGAAATATCGCGTTATTTTTTTTAAAGAAGCGATATAGATTTAGATCTATATTTGTATGTTAGTGACTTTTAAAGAAAATTAAGAATTTTAACTTTGCCTTATTATTACATCTTTATTAAAGGAAAGCTGACAATGCCTCGCGATTTTAAAAAATGGCATGGATTGTCCATATTGAATGACAGCCCGAAATGATAATTTTGTCTGTTTTTACGGAGATTTACATCCGTTTTCGGAAGATTTTTAAAGTTTTAGGAGATTTTCATTACTTTTTCGTATATTTTACAATTTCAGGAGAATTCCAGGAACCCTTTAACAATAAGTTAAAATGGTTTAATTTAATAATTTACACTTAGAATTTGCGCCGGGCATATGAAAGTACGGGGCCCAATGCGGCCGCATAGGTTGCGGTGGCCTAAGACCGTACCTGGACACAGTGAAAGAACCCGTCGCCAGACCATCTTCAGAAATCTTCTTCACAAGGGGAAGTGCAAGTAACTAAGGCATTGCGTCTTACACACTCAAGATTTATGACAACAAAACGGGCAAAACACAAAGTTAGATCATAACGCACGATCATGACAGAACATTCACGCGTATGTGTCTTTAAATTTTACATCTTAATATGGTTAAAGCTTTGTTATCGCTTGCCATCTACACGCGCATAGAACAAGGTGACCGCCATGACAATGAAAATTCACATCTGGCACTTAATATGTTAGACTGTTTGGTACTCCACACATAATCTGTCATCTTGTTTCTCTCCATTCCCATGTTGTTGTTGTTTTTAGACTAGTTTCTTTTACTGTTGTATTATTGACAGGCCATCACACTCGTTTATTTCTTGGTGTTTTCCCGTCGCTTTTTTTGTGTCTGACTCTCTTCTCATGGTAACCAGTCATGGTACCTTTCCCTGAAGTAAAACAAACTTTGTATAACCATCTATACAGACCATGCAACTACGATATGACTAATATCGTAAGATAAAGTAGACCTAGCTCTCACGTGCGATGACTTAAGCTTACATCATAACGTTATTCAAGTGACCATCCAGGGTGTGACTATGTCATAGGCCGTGTCGATCGTTGATAAGACAAAGTGACTTGAATTCCGAAACTTAAAAAAAGTTTCAAAAGGGTGTTCCCAAGTTTGAATCCCGTTAGAAGACATTTTACTATCCAGCTATTGACGCTTTGGGGCAATAACACGTCTAACTTATAAGACTAAAGTACAAGCTTTTCAGGTAATTCAGTTCTCTAAATGTTCAGTTACTGAAATTCGATAGCCGATTTAATTAATCCCCCCCCCAAACTACGTTACTAAATGGCCTTCACCTTTGCTGTTCACCAAGGAGCAGATGTAATTTCAGCGACACCGTTATCGTTTCTTGAAGGTCACGGTCACCAGGTGGTGGTCATTCGGCCATTATTTCCTTATCGAGAGATTCTTCTGTTCACACAACGTTGTTGGCGACACACTCGGTACACACACCAACTAGATGTTGGCGACACACTTGGTGCACACATTAGGACGCCCAGTCCATAATAATTGCTGAGGTAGCATTGGAGGGTGGTGATTGGTGAACGGGACTGAGGCCGATAGGTTACTTTGACTTGCTATCGCCAGTGACCTGGTTTGGCAGGTCTACTGTGTTACACTGACCTCTTGGTTTCAAGGAAATGTGTACTTTACATTAAAAAAAAAATCTTACCGTTCTTTAAATTTCCTGCTAACCCGCGTGCCTCTCATATTTTGAAGGAACACTTTAACAAAATTATATCAATCTGTTTAGCGCCTTAGATTTTTAAGGCAAACTGTATTATCTGAAACATATAAACATAGTTTTGTGTGTAAGAGTTGTGTTTTAAAGATATTGACTACAAAGTAATTTATCTTTGAAATGTGTAATTAGTTTTTGTTTTCCAAATATATTTCCTTGGATTCTACTCGTCTTTAAATCTGTTACTACAAAGCAGTGTATAACATATTCGCTAAAGTAATCGTTTAAATGTTGAACACTTCAAATTTGTTCAGTTTTCTTTAATTTCTTCGGCGTGTGCAAAATCAAAACGTCAGTGTTTATGTTTATTCAAAACGTCTGTGTCAGTGTTTATGTTTATTCTTTTTTCGGCGTGTAGACAAAGATTTGTTAGCATCACACATGGACGAACACCCTTCGAAAAAAGCTTCAGTCTTAAGCTTAATTGAATTGTGTCGCCAGTGCCAGGGAACACAGCATTAAGTCAGAGAACACGCTGACAGACCTCAAGATGCCGAAGAGCAACATACCACCACCACTACCGACGTCCCCGACAACGCCGACCGAGATCATCAAAGCGGTCTCGCCCACAGCATCGTCCCCAAAGCTGAAGAACCGCTTGAGTGTCATGTTGCACAATGCCACACACCACAACAAAGACAAAGTCAATAAAGGTAGATGTCTGTTTCCTGGTTTGCTTTGACATTAGCTCCCAATATCACCCTAGTGTACTTACAACTAACCCATCGCCATATCATCCTAGTGTACTTGCAACTAACCCCTCATTATTTTTGTGTATTATTTT
>JADKLZ010000003.1:16053361-16069149 GCA_021533235.1 Biomphalaria straminea | reverse complement strand
AAAAAAAAGAACTGATCGATAGAAATGATTTACGTTTGCAAACAATGTTTTGTGCTCTGGGCGATCTGCTTGTTTCGCGACTGACTTTTAAAAGGAAACACCTAATCGCCATATGCAATGTATAATTACAGTTGCAGACACGGAGATGTCTGTATATGAAACAAGACTTTCACAAGATTTATTGATTCGTGATTATCAACCTTTTGGTTCACCCACTGGCGATAGACAAAACCAGAAATGAAATTTCAAATAATATCGCAAGGCGTTGAATTAAAGCTTCATCGCTGCTCACCGCAATGTTTTATAGGATTTAACTTTCTTCTATTATTAACTGATTCAATGTTTGAGGAGAGACTTGCCATACTTTAAGCCTTAGAAAGGGAATTAAGAAGAAAGTGTCGGGGGGAGGGGGTGAGAGAAATGGTAACAACGAAAACCCTATCAAACATCATTGAGTAGACTTAAAACATCATTGAGTAGACTTAGTTGAAAGAAGCTGGGAAATCGTGTTAGATTGTTTTTTTTAAATATGGATGTTTTTGAATTTCGATTTGATTTGTATAAAAGCACAAATTTCTTGTTTTTAATTGTAGTTTGTTTTTAATCTTCAAAACTGAAGATCATGCGACTTTCCAGAATTTATAAAAGCACTTGAGAACAGAAATGCCCTGTTATCAATTTACAAAAAATTAATTCCACCTTCCAGTCTATATATCGTGTCAGTTTGCTATATTTCTTCTGCGTTTGGTTTTAGCGACACTTGGAAGTCGCTACCAAATGAGACTCTATTAGATATGCATGTAGATTACAATTATACTTGCAGAGAATCTGTCTTCTTTACCTTTATCCCCAGTTTTTCTAAATCTTTTTTCTTTTATTATCCACCTGCCGGTACTCTAATTCCTCTTTGACCTGTATATGTAATTGTTTTTAATTACTGCATACACATAGGTAGCTTAACATGAATTCAACCTGAGAACCGCTACTTTAATATAATCGAGTGGTCAAGGCTCGTAGCCTTTGAGAAAGTTTTAAGACACTAATTAGCATTAACGACCACACTGACTTCAATGAGTTGATGGAAGACTTTGCAAAAGCTAAGTCCTGTAAAATACATTGTCTTTAAGTACAACTTTTACACATCGACTTTACACTTACTGGGTGTCATGGTACTGATAGGTTAAATTACTAGTAGAAGCCATTATTTGATTATCAGGCCTAATGACCTATTTTTCCATTGAATTTTAAAAGATGTTAATTAAGTGTTAATTTAAAAAAATGTATACTTCATTATGGTAATAAATTATATTCTAATAATTATTATTATAAAGTGGAATAAGTCTTTCAAACAGGATAGGAGACTTACAAAAAGTCTTCCCAGGGCCTCTAAATCGGCCCTGCCAAGGCTTATTAGAACAAAAATATTAGCCTATTTGATTTCGATCATTTGATATTCTTGAGTAAATTTAGACACATCGCTAATAGTTTTATTGCACTAATATGATTTAAGATAATATGAGAACATTATTTTTTTTTAAATGTCATAAGATCTAGACCTGGACGTAACGTGCATTAGGCTACTGTGAGTGTGAATGATTTTGTTAAAATATTTTATTCGTGGTCAATCGATTTTCTGTGTCTGGCGGAAAACCGAATCCCACAATGCCTCTCCCCGTGACGTCACTAATTTTTATAGTGATGTGCGCCATGTTGAAAAAGACTAGTACAGGAAATATGAGTGAATAGATAAATCTTTTAACATCTGCTATAGCAGTTGTTGTAGAGATTTATATTTCATTACTGTGGATAGTTAACACATTCTTTTTGACGTATGTTTTAGTATTAAATACGGAAATGGCGGGTGAGTGAAATATCTAGCTGAATTTTTGTGTGATGTTATCCATTGACATTGAGACTCAGATTGAGATTGTTATGATTTGCATGCAATTTTTTGAGTTTCTCAAAACCGTTAATTTTCTTTTAAACAGGCAATGGTGGTGAGATTACATGGTGTTTTTCTCAAGTGAAAGGTTCAATAGAAGAGGAAGTAGCTGAAGGTAAATATTAAAGCTTTGCAGATTCAGACTTTCGTGACTTTCGTTTCGTTTAGAAAGTCTCTACAGACTACACTCTACTGACACTGACAGTACTGACTAGATCTAGTAAATCTAGATCTAGACAAGCTGAAGCTTCAAGCTCGGTAGTCTTTTTATTTTTTTTTTTTTTATAAAATTAATAATATTTCGATCTTGCATAGGACTTGTATTTAGAACTAGTTACTAGACGTCTATATCCAGCCATAACCTACAATCATTCATCTTTCAAATAGATCTAAATCTAGTCTACTGCTGAATAAGTATCACTAAAAAAAAGTGGGCTAGGTGTACTGTGTCAGCTTAAAATGGACTTCCTGAATGAAATAATTTATTCTAGTTTGTGTACAATTAGACCGTCTCTAGATTAGATTAGATCTAGATCTTGAATAATTTAGATTTTAGATCTGATCATCTGTATTAGTAGAATAAACTCAAGATCTAGAATCAAAGAATGGATGTGGTTAGGGTAAGCACTTTGATTTTTTTCCAATGCTGCTGCGATAGCTGGGATTTGTATTATAGAGCTATATAAAATATTTCTCCCTCCCTGACAATGGATACCTTTTTCTTTAATTAGCACTCAGCCTTTGCTTAAGGCTATTTATAGATCTAGACCATTTTGATTTTATTTCTGCAGTGTTGGCTATTAAAGTTTCTTTGTTTTGTATTTTTGTGATCAATCAGTTAATTTTGTTTCTTTTTCATGTCCTAAATGATCTCTAGTGTTGGCTTTTTTTTAAAGGTTATGATGAAATAGAAATATATTTTTTTTCAAATATGGCATAAACTGTGCCGATGTGCCTAAAATATAAAATCGAATTCCTAAATAATCAAGACAAATAAAACAAAGATTAAATCTAAGCATTAAGTCTTACAGTGTAGTTCCAGCTATTCCCTTATTCATTAAATTTCACAACCTATTTTGGATTTTGTTAAATTTATATTTTAGGTCCAAAATATCCCAGGTGAAAAAATGTGCAGTGAAAAAACATTGTAAAGAACATGGCCTTTTCTTTGAATTGAAACAGTTGTTAGGTACTTTGATAAAAAATTCAAACTCAATACATTATAATGATACTAATATAGTTAGATAGATCTTTTTAAACCGAGTTTATTGGTACCTCATTTATGTTTATAGGTTAATTAGAACAGAAGTTATAGCAATTTTAGTGTCGAAAATTTTGCCTATATTTTTTAACAAATTTTGTGACCGAAAAAGGAAAATTTTGCAATAAAAATGCTGTAACTTATTAACTATTCAAGTTATTTGCATGAAACTTTTACCAGAAATGCATGATTATGTCCTGATATTTATTTCTATTTCAAACAAGGGATAGACTTTGATGAAATTTTCTTATAAATTTTTAAAGTGATGTTACTTGTAAAAAAGAAATGATCGACGAAGAAGTACTTTTTCACATTTCAAAGACTATAACTTTTGAACCGTAAGAGATACTTCAATATAATTTTGAACAGAGATGCTTGATTATCTGCTGTTGTTTATTTTACCCTTAAATCATACATAGAAGTCCAAGAAAATATTTTACACTCCCTGACGAGGCACCACATGTAAAAAAAAAAAGACAGAAAAAGTACTTTTTTTCTGATAAAAAGGCTGTATTCTTTTAACTTTCAGAGATGTTTGAATAAAATTTTCAACACAAATGCATGAATTTTATTGTGCTGTTCTTTTTATTATTTTGAAACCTGAGATTGAAGTTAGCACAAAACTTTTTTTTGGTTATAGAACTGTGACAGTACGTAAATGTAATAGGTCACCAAGTCGAAAATAATTTTCCAATATGAACTTTTTTTGCTTGCCCTTAATGATGGTGACAGAATCTGTGAAAGTATTAAATTACACCCCTGTCTGTTGCTGCCCCATTAATGTGTATGACAATCATGTCACACCGCAGCCACATCTTCTTCTTGAGCTCTGCGAGGCTGCTGCGCCAGGCGTCAAAGTTAGCATATCATGATCATCCAATACAACTGCACCACTACTGAGTCTACTGCTCTCTGCACTGCATCATCAGACAGTACATCTGACTATCATGTAACCACACTCACCACCTAGTGGCACACCACTGCCAGTTACACCCATGATGACGTTTTCTGTGAAAATAAAAAAAATTGTACAATAATTGAAAAATTGTCTTTCATTTGATTTTCAATCAATTATCATAATCATAATTTAACACAATTTATTAGATTTTGATTTATTTTAGAAAAGTTATTTTTAAACATTTTCCTAGCTATTGATCTGGCATATTATATAATAATAATAATATTCTTTTTAAAACTCGTATTCTAAAAAAAAAAAAAAAAAATTTAGTGTATGTCTTTAGAAGATGGGTCCTTGCTAATTATATTTAATGATTTTAGTGTTAGGGATCCAGTCTTTTTGGACCTAGATCTATTTTAAATCTAATTCCACTGCTAAATATATTTATATCTACAATTAAAATTAAATAGCAAAGATTTTTAAATACGTTAAAATAATATTGGGGGGGGGGGAGTTACGATCTCGCGACTAGACCTAGCTTTAAAATTATTTAATTATCGGCCATGATCGTGATTGAATATCAGGCTTGTTGTGAGATAAATAAAGAAAATAATATCATAAAAGTTTAATATGATCATCAAAATAATATTTCTAAAGTTTTAAATTAAAATAGATGATCAAAGAATTGATCGCTATTGATGGATTTAGAAATAAATGGGATGTAAGAAAAATACGATACGGCCATTGTTTTTATTGTTTCCATCATTTCCGGTAAAATGGTCGCGATCGCTTCGTTCTCAAAAACGATACCCCGTCATTAGAGATTACGACTGGTTCTCAAGGCAACAACTTATTGGGATAAAACTAATGAAAATAGTTAGGTCTAATGTTAATCTACCCCTCACAATAAGTTCAAACGACACCACGCGATAAAAAATATAAAAATTTCGAGGTCAACTTACCGATATCTGCTATAAAACGAGAAATGTCCATGAAAACAATAAAACCACGCCGATGTCGATCTAAATAATGAACTAATATCCTGTCCTTGTGAAAGGAATGGGCACAATTAATCCGATTAACAATGATTTTGAGGAAAAAAAACACATTATACTAGACCACACATTGTCTCAGCCTTATAAACTGCCACAGAAAAACACCAGTTTCCGGTAACCAAAAAAAATCGAACTATTCCGGAAAATCAAAGTACCTACAGTTGTTCCTCGTGTGAAATTAGTCATACATGATCATAACATCAACTGATTAAGCTCACTCAAGATCATTTCTGCAACATTATTTTTTTCAGCTTGAAGGCAATTAAATCCTTATTCATTAGCAAACAGACAGTAATCTCCTATTCTAAATCTGCATTTTCATTTTGGACATTATGCTGAAAATCCTTATTTATGGCTTTATCTTGTATTTCCAGTTTATCTCTAATAGTACATATTTGTTTAAGCACCATTTATCAAAATTTGATCACAATCTAGATCATTAGTTTTAAGTGAAAGATAGCCTAATCAAAATATGCACATCTGGTAACTACAACACATTGTCATGAAGGCTTCCATTATTATAGAGACAAAAATCTATATTTCTAATAAATTTCACTTAACATTTTTTTTTAGCCTGAGGAAGATTGACATGGGTGTAAAACTGATCTTTTAATAAAGCAATACTTTTAAGACTGAAACTACCTGACCTGTCTAGATTTTTCTAAAATGATTTTGTCTTAGTTGTAGGAAGTTTTAGTTCAAAGTTTTACAATTTGATAATAATAATAATATACTTTATAAAGCGCTGTTAACAAACATAATGTAGACTTCTACGGCATTGCTAATATCTTTTCTAAGGCTTTAACCTGTTACTAGTTCTAATTTATTTTAAATGCAGCCGACATCATCTCATGTGTTGAATTTAACAGTGATGGAGACCTCCTAGCAACAGGTGATAAAGGAGGTCGTGTTGTCATTTTTCAGAGGGATAAAGCGGTAAGCCAACTGTTTGTGGAGAATGCTTGATGTTAGGTTATAGCACATTTAAATGGCAGGGCATTATTGTTAACAAAGTATTAAAAGTGATAAAAATTTTAAAAGTTTTTTAAAAAGGGCCACTTTATATTCAGAATTATTTTATTTTGCAACTTCCACTTAGTTTCTATTGAACAATTTTAGTCTATATTACATCTATAAAGAACAATGCCATTTGCAGAAAAATTATTTTCTATAGTTGAGTATTCCTATTAAGCATAGTTTGAATCAACTTTTCAAACTTTCTAGTAGCCTAGCAATAGCATTTCAAATTTACTAACCAATGGCTATTTCAATTTCCATAGGTTAAATAATTAATAAAAAGGATAACATTTATTTGATGAAACATGCACATTTGATTGTATTGTATTCATATATTGTAATACTGCTGTACAGTTCACTGATATCAAAATAATAATATACATTAATGATTTTAGAACTATTTTATTACCTTTTTTGAAATCTTTTCAAAACAAAAATATCAATTTTGGTGTTCCACAGAGCAAAAATGCTGTACCTAGTCGTGGTGAATATAATGTTTATAGCACATTTCAGTCTCATGAACCAGAATTTGATTACCTTAAAAGTTTGGAGATAGAAGAAAAAATTAACAAAATAAGATGGTTGCAGCAAACAAATAGAAATCATTTTCTACTTTCAACAAATGGTATGGCTAAACAATTTCAGCCTTATTTTAATTATTGTTTAATAGGTACTTTAATTTGTTCTTTAAAACTAGGCATTAAGTAATTTCTTCTTTTCCTTGATAGATAAAACCATCAAATTGTGGAAAGTTGCCGAACGGAACAAAAGACCTGAAGGTTATAATTTGAAAGATGAATTGGGCCAGACTCGCAATAAAACTGCTATTAAATCTTTGAGAGTACCTATCTTCCAACCTATGGAACTTATGGTAGAAGCTAGCCCAAAGAGAGTATTTGCAAATGCTCATACATACCACATAAATTCCATATCGGTTAATAGTGATTTGGAAACATATTTATCAGCAGATGACCTTAGGATAAATTTATGGAATCTGGAAATCACAGATCAAAGCTTTAGTATCCTTTAATTTTGAATGGAAAGCTTTTATGTTTTGAAAGTTACTATTTAATTTTAAGTAAGTTTTAAGCTAACTTTAAGAAAATGTATAAAATTACAAATATAAACTGTTTAGACATAAGAACAATTCTTATTTCTTTAGGTCACTTATCATCTAAACCGTTTAGATACTGATGAAAGAAAAGTCCTTAGCTTTATTTTTTAGATATTGTTGATATAAAACCTGCTAACATGGAGGAACTTACAGAAGTAATAACTGCTGCAGAATTTCATCCTAAAGAATGTAATATGTTTGTTTACAGCAGTAGCAAAGGTAGCATTAGATTATGTGACATGAGAGAACAAGCACTCTGTGACAAACATGCTAAATGTAAGCATTCATACAGCTCATAAATACTTTAAAAGTTTTAATTATTTTTATGTTGCATTATTTCAATGGTGTTACTTTACTTAAATATATAAACCTTGATAATTACTAGTTCTACATAATTTGTAGCAGTATATTTACATAAATTGTGTCTTCTGATCTAATCAGAGTTATGAAATCAAAACTAATAAATTTGTATTAAAACTATATATACAAATAAAAATTTTAATACTGAGCACATCATCGTCATTTGCATTTATATTTAGAATTTTAGAGTCCCAAAACCTTGGCATTAAATAAGCCAGTTGCTTAGACAACTCTGCCCAAACTTCATTGGGGACAAATATCAATATCTTTTTATTTAAAGGGTTATTTGCAGTTTATTTTGTTGTATTCTTTTAGCTAATAATATTAAAAGTATAGTACTTTATTTTCTAATTTTATACATACTTGTTTCAGTGTTTGAAGAGCCAGAAGATCCAACAAATCGAAGTTTCTTCTCTGAAATAATTTCTAGTATATCAGATGTAAAATTTAGTCACAGCGGCAAATATATGATTACTAGAGACTACTTGTCTGTCAAAGTTTGGGATCTGACTATGGAATCCAAACCTGTTGAAACTTACCAAGTTCATGAATACCTCAGAAACAAATTGTGTTCCCTTTATGAAAATGACTGTATCTTTGACAAATTTGAATGTTCTTGGAGTGGTGATGACAAGTAAGTAGTAGAGAAAAAAAAATGATATACCATCCTAGTCTCACTCTTTCATATATAGTTCTGTTTTTCTAGCGTCTTATCTCTTTATCATTTTGTGCTAAATAAAAAAAAGCATCCACAAGATTTATATCGTAAAGATTAGATAAAACACAGTAAATAGATATTTATACATTATATCAATTTTCAATTAATTCTTAGTTTGAAGATTCAATTCACATTGCATTTTTTAAAAAGTATTTTGATCCTCTTTATTTATAATGTCAATATTTGGCATGTTTTTGTTATTGCCCTTTCTTATGTAAAAGTAATTAAAATTATTATACAAAAGATAGTTGGATTAACCAATTCTAGATTTAAGTCTGGTCAGTAGGGAGAAGATTTTTTTTTTTCTGAAAATGTGGAAGAAGATATTTTTAGGAAACATGAAAAGATTATTTTTCTAACCCTAACCCATTAAGCTCCTGCAGTTGGAAACATTTTCCTGTTTTTGTCCCAAACCGTTGTAGAATGTTTCTAAAATCCCTTATTCAATAAACTTGCTTTAAACTTTTTTATAATAATTTCTTCTAGTCTTGTTGCAAGCATGATTACAAATTATTTGGAGATGTCTGATTCTATTTTTAATAAAATGTGGAAGATTTTTATTGCTTCAATAATTTTTCAAACAGCCCCATGGCCCCTGTGTATAAGCTCCCACATGGGAAAATGGGTATTTTTGAAGCTTTTTTATATTCTAATGGAATTAAAAGTATATATTTTTTTAAACTAGACATATCATTCTATTTTTTATAGTTGTTTGTTTATATGTATTAGATCCTAAATTTCATTTTTTTTTTTTCCAAAATATTTTTTAGGATTTTTTAAATTCAGGGTTATTCCTCTTTGCTCAGGGCCTGGGAAGGGTTTTATAACCGGAAATAAGAGCTATTGGCACTAAACTAAATAAGCTTATTAAAATATGGAGAAACATTTTTAAAAGGTCACATAATTAAAGATAGTAACTAAACTAAAAATATATAGTTCAATACCTATTGGAGGAATAATAAAAGTAAAACAGAAAGGTTTTGTTTTATAAAGTAAAACATACTTGCATTGCAGTGTAAAGTAAATTTCCATTTACCTTATTATGGTTGCTCGATATTGATTTGTTTTTGGCAACAGTAAACATTGTAGGGTCTTAGTAAAGCTGATAAAATTTCAACCATAAATTTTTTTTTTATTTATGAGTACAATTTTAATAATACTACCTGTATTTTCAAAATTAATATAAGTTTTTAAAACATTTTGAAATAAGGTTTTCATTTATGGTTATTGTATAAAACTCTTTGTCTATGTAAACATTTTTTACAATTGTTTTTGTTTTTCTATCCACAGGCATATAATGACTGGTTCTTACAATAATTTCTTTAGAATGTTTGAACGTGACAATAAAAGAGACAATACATATGAAGCTTGTAGAGAAATTACCAAATCAAGAACTGTTCTTAAACCTAGGAAAGTTTCCACTGGTGGAAAACGTAAAAAGGATGAAATTAGTGTAGACTGTTTAGACTTTAATAAAAAAATTCTTCATACAGCATGGCATCCATTGGAGAACATTGTTGCAATAGCTGCCACTAACAATTTGTATGTGTTTTCTAGTAAGGATTAACCTAGGTTATATTTAGAAAATTAGTCTGCTGGTTGACCAGTTGCTGAATTGCTTGAAGTCCTCCCCCTCTCTAAAGCGCCTGGAGTGGGTTAAAGAGGATATGTTGTCATCACCGTCTTTCCATGTACTGGATTGCTGCTCAATTCTGGATCTAAAACTCCTTGCCACTCTAAGATGTGGAAATTACCAGTTTCTAATTAGGAGATTACTAGAAGAAACGGTCTTGTCACTGGGGAAGTGATGTTTTGTTGATATACAGGTTTGTGAGTCACAGCAAATCTGATTTTTTAATCAATTAGCTGACACATGCTAATGGTTCAGTCTATTGCATTCCTGCCTGATTTTGATGTGTATGAAAGTGTCTAGTCTTAAGTTGTAAACCTACCACATCATTTTTTTCAGTATTGTTAGTAATAATTACAGATATTGGATTATTAAGCTAAATGTGATATCCATCACTCTGTTATTGGACCAAAGAGTGACCATTGTTGAATGACAAAACAATTTGACAGTAACCACTGAATCCACTGTCTTAATTAATTCCTAGTGCTTAGCTCTAGTGCCTGTTGTATACACTTTCATGTTAGCCACACTTCCCATCTCTATTGAGTTTTAGGTACAAATACAATTTTGTCTTCTATTACTGACATTATTCTGTTATGCCGGTATTGATTGTACAATTCATGACAGCTGCTCTCAAACTCAAGCTATTTCTATAAGAAAAACAAAAAGGATGCTACCTGACCACACATATGTTGAGCTGTAAAGGTACATCTTTTTTTAAAGTGATCTTGTTTTTAATTTTGTAGGTCAATTTTTGTTACCTGTTTTCACCATGCCACTCTTTATTGTCTTTCCCCATCCCTATTTTAAAGTATGTGCTAATGAAATGGTTTGAATGATTATGGTATTTCCGTCTAGGCTAGAAGGTGAACTAGACAGCATTAAACAAAATAGAAATTTGAACAAATTAGTTTTGATGGTGTGACAGATTTATTGAATAATTTATCCATTTTGTTTATTTTTCACTGACACACAAGATGAGTTGAGATGTTTTGAATAAAATAATTTCTGCAGATAATGAAATGTATTTCTTTTTGACTTGGAAATGTTATGATTCTTCTGCCAATAGAATATATTTCTCAGGGAAGCCTCTTTTATTATATTAGTTTATGTAATTTTTTTTTTTGTTAGCTGAAAAATAGAAAATCCTTTGCATAATAAATGTGATTTAAAAACAAAAGATGTAGGGTTCTGATTTTTTTTTTTTTTAAAGAATTAGATGTAATTGTAAGTCATCTATCAGCACTCATCCATCTAGACTAGAAATTTTTATTTGATTTTATATTAAGACACAATGACAGTGGTGAATGTACTGTGACTTTGAGTAATTAGTGAGTTTAATATGTTTAGTTGTATGTGACACAAGCCCCTCCCCTCCTTGTACCCAGCAACCTGTTGTATGTGTTGTTACTTGTGCAATTCATTGTAAACTTGAATGAATATCACCAGTTTTGATATGTTAAATGATTAAAGTATATTTTTGAAATGTTATCCAGTGGTTCCTTTATTGCTTTATGCATGGTAGGAAAAGTATGGAGTATTTTATTGTTACATGTAATGGAACTAAGGCACACAGCACATATCCCTTTTTTTTTTTTTTTTTTTTTTTGTCATTAATTAATATTAAAACTTGCATTCTGGTGAGTTATAACTGCATTCTTATTGTTAAAAAAATACCTGCTAGTATACCATATTACTGGTACTGGTATTTGGTAAATAAAAGCAGAATAATTTTTTTATACAAATACATTCTTATTCCTAATTAGATTAAATGATGTCAAAACTTAACTCTTCCTTTTTAGACTAACTAGGAATCAATACCTTTAATGCTTACAACACAGACAATTGAAATGAAGTTTTATTGCATCTTTAACATGGGATTGAATATATGCTACATGCTTCTTAAGAGTTTTATATCTTCAATTTGTGATAGACTATGTGCTTCTTTAGTTAAATTATAAACAGTCCTCAACTACAATGAAAGTTAATATTTTTTCTTTAGTCCAAAAACATTGCATGCAATTTCATTTGAACATATTCTCTAAGTAACACAGGGTAGAAGGAAAACATTTAAAAAAAATCTGATGGATTTAGTTCGGAGATTAAACAATATTAGAAAATAATTTGAATACAACTGATCAGATGGGGTTAGCATAGGCGATACACTAGCTTATTGACATAACACAAAGAAACAACTTTGCTAACTTGCATCACAGATGAAATATGCATTGTGTTACTAATTACTTAACATGTACTGGGTACACAAGAAAGAAGGTTTAGTCAATGTTAAGATAGTGATAAAGTTATTAAAAGACAAATGTCTTAACTCTTTTTTTATTAAAAGAGAAATGTCTTCTACTTTCATGACAATGGCACATAACTGCTTAGTAGATCCCTATAATATAGTCGCATCCGTATTTTAAAGGGGTTGGCTGGGAGGAGGGGTTTGTAGGGTCTCAAAATTCTAGTGTATGTGTGTTTTCATGTTATTTTTAAAACGTTTCTGAAGTCCTCGTTTGGAAGTTAGTTGCTCCCAGATGTTTTGCTGTTGACACCTTAGCTTGTCTTTATTGTTGAGGAGGGACATTATGCTTTCCTTCATTAAAGTACCGGTATTTAAAAAAAAAATCTTGGCCAGAAAGATGATGGCAACAATTTGTAAAATTGTAATCTATTGTCAAGCAAGTCTGTGCTGTCCAACAACCAACATTTTTTGCACCCAGACCAATCCCCTCCCAATGATTTTCATGCAAAATTTATAGACCAATTAACATGTTTGGAAAATAAAAATATATTTGATTAGTTCAAGTCTGTATTCTATTAACGAAGCATTTTAAGAGGCCCATTGCTTGCACTTAACTGGTTGTTCCTTAATGTCTATTGCTTGTGAAAGAGAGGGGAACAAAATAGTTATGACTATTTCTGTGTTGAGCTAGATGCTGAAATTAAGTTAGCAAAGTACCGGTACCGGTATCCAATATTAGAACAAAGAAATACAAGTCCTGTAGGTACAAGATCATTGGACTCTTAAATGATGCAGGTTGTTTCAGTGGAAGCTGTTTGTTCTGATAAAAACTTCAGCTATTAGGTCTTCAAAAACTGGTCAAAAACTGACTGAAAACCATCAACAAAAATCATACCGACTGCAGAAAATGATATGGACATTTTTGAAAAGTATTAGGTATTAAGAAATCATTTGTTATGCAAAACTGAACAATAATTTTTGTTGAATCTTCTGAAAATATGAGTTGGATCAGTGTGCCAATTTGTACACACCTGTAACATTTGGCATTTTTCTTATTAGGCCTTGATGTTGTTGCTGTCATTGCATAAATCTTTTGTCATCTTTCTTGAGCATAGTGCTCACATAATTCCTAATGTCTAAAGAATTTGAAGATTGTGTTCCAAGTTTTAAAGCTACCGGTACTGGAATATAACTATTGTACTGTCGGTTGATTAATAGCTTTTATTAATATTTCTATATTAAAAAAATCACTAGTTATACCGGGTACACATTCTCTTCATTCTAACTTACTACGGTATTAAATTCTTTAATATTTTTTGTCCTTTTCCTTTTTATCACTCCTTTCCTTTAATCTCTCTCAATTCTTCTCTCTCTCTTTCTTGTTTTCTTTTCTTTTTTCTCTTTTTCATATTCTCTCGCCTTCTCTTTCTTAATACATGCTTTTTATTTCTTCTCTTCTGAAAGAGCTTCTATACTAAACAAGATAACAATCTATATCTGTTAACTTGTGATATATTACTATTATAACTACATCTTTTTTTTTTCTTTTCTTCTGTACTGTACTTTTAAGTGCTATAGTCTCACTTTAATTTCTTTGAGCTATTGTCCAGAAAGGATTATTAAATAAGTTAACAAATTTGTGCAGTCAGCTCAAGAAGCACAATCAAGACTATTTATTTATTTATCTGGCCGGTAATGTTTTGACTAGAAAAAAAAACTTATCTAATGGGAAAAAATCTGCACTTACAAGTATATCATATCTCTCAACAATTTAGAAGTTGTTTTCTTTATTCAATATCAAAGAAAATAATTTATTGACTAATTAGTTAATTTTCTAATCAGTTCATGTTTTTTTATGTACCATTACAATAAATAATTTTTAAAGTTTGAACTTCATCAGAGAATGGGTGTGTGAGAAATCTCTAAAATAAGAAATAAAAACTGATGTTCTTCATAAGTTTCTACAAGGGAACAAATAAAGATTACATGTATATAGAAAAGTGATAGAAATTATTTACTTCAAATTGCAATGATTGTCAAATTAAAATAATAAAACTAAAATATCCATATACTTTCTCAATGCCATGTTTATTGTCATTGTACATGGTTACAAAAACAAAAAAAAACACATAAAAAAAAATAGAAAGACCATAATCAATGATTCAATAATCTCAAATGTCAAGAGTTAAAATGCAAATGAATCTGTAGGATAACACTGGCAAAATGAAACAAATAAATCTCAATTTAGTAAGAAAAATTCCATTGTACTGCTTAAGTAAAAAGATGTCTTGTGAATTATTCATGAAGCCTCACTAGGCTGCAGGTGATTGTATAACACCTTGAAAGAAGACTTCGGTCCAATCAAAATGGAATGCTTATGAATGGAACTTTTTGTTTTCAATTCATCATGAATCAAAGACAAAGTAAAGAACAAATAAAGCATCTGAGAAGACACAATTTTATAAAGTATATTAAAGACGAAAAATAATTCTTTAGAGAGTGGACTAATCAATACAAGATTTCACTGCACTAGTTCTTTATCCTTCCAAATGGCAGCAGTATAAGAGAATGCCATGTTAATAAGTTTCTACTGTTCAGAGACCAGCACATCACATATCAGCATTATAATCAGTATAGCATACATATGCAAGAAAGTATTCATAACTAATGACGACTAGATGCTTGAAGAAACATGTGTTGACATAATATATTATGTACTTTATGTTAGGTTCTTGTAGACACTAGACATACAATTCCCAGTCTTACCCACATCTTTCACAGAAACAGTTGATTATTGTAACCTACATTATAAAAGTACTTTTCCTACAAGTACTTGTAAGTCTTGTCAAATATGGTAAAGGTGAGGAGAAATGTCCACACCCCTCTCTCTCTCTCTCTCTATGATTTTAATCAAGGAGGATATTTATGTCTTTTTAAATTTCACACAAGTCATGAACCACTGTGATGGTTGGCATGTAGCCAAGATACTTATGTGATTAGTATGTCTTAAAATTAAAAAAAAAAATCAATTTAGTTGGACATAGATAATATATTAGACAATTTAATCAACATCTATATTTGGAATATAAAAATGTATGTACCGGTATTAATAAGGAAAACAAATAAAATACTTAAAAAAAAAAAGACAATAACCGGTACCTCCTTTATTTAAACTTACGGAATGAAAATATTTTTTTTCTCTTAATCTTTTTTTTCCCAGCTACATATAAAACTAATCAACTTCCCTTGGGTGAAATTAGATTATTAATATTAGGTCATATTTCTAAATTATTACAGTATTAAATTTAAATTTTTGTATGAGCTAAAAAATATGGCTTTTGTGTATTATTTCCCTTTAGTTTTGTAACGAAATAATTTTCATTTATCTTTCTTTGTTGCAAATGCAAAGAAACAAAGAATTATAATTCTATAGTAAAGCACGAGTTGTGTACTATTTTTGATCTTATTGTTAAACTAGATGTCACTAGAGGGAATAGCATGTTTAATAATTTACACTAGAGGGAATAGCATGTTTAATAATTTACACT
>JADKLZ010000003.1:15977572-15999659 GCA_021533235.1 Biomphalaria straminea | reverse complement strand
TATACATATAACATTCATTAATCATTAGTTATTAGAAAAAAAATAAGTTGTATAAAAGAGAAATTGTCTTTCTTTTTATTATTATTTTAACATTTTTCTTATTTTAATACTCACTTTGACTATCGTGTAAGCCAAAGACATTCTTTACTGCCCAGCACGTTTCTTGACAGTTTCCTTAAGAACGTAAAGTCACTGACGTAATGCAATATATAACTCTATAGAGAGACTAAAGTTAACCATACCAGGCATTGGACCGAATGTTGAACGAAGTCTTAGTAATTGATTGGGGAGGATTATGGAGACTCCAAACAGGATAACGCCCCTTTAATTCTTCTCGCAGAAGACCAATCAAGTTTTGTGATTTACGTTCGTGTACTTTCGTCGTTATGACTCAAAGTAACGAATGGGACCATAAGTTAATAGACATAGGTCAGACACAGACGCAATAGTTGCAAAGTAAAAGATATGAAAATATTTGAAAAAAAAAGTCCAGAAATGTAGATTGTTAAACCCGCCTGAACGTAGCAGGGGATGAAAGAGGGCAGAGTTGAAACTGGAGGTCATAATGACACTTTGAAAAGTTTAGAAACACGACCAGGCAGCCATCCAGTCTACATAGGCACATCATGAGTTAATCTACAATTACAAAGTCTATATTAATTTCATTTGTATGTATTACTACCTATAAGCAATTATAGTAATAGTTTAACAAGAAAATCTATGAACTCTGTATTTGCTTGCAAGTCAATAGACTCGAAATATTTGGTTGTAGATAGAAAAGAACGTTTGATAGAACACTCAATAATAAACATTGTTTAAACACTAAACATGACATAACATGTGATAGCTCCAACGTGAAAACAAACAATCACACACAAAATACGCACACACACACAAACATACAACGAAAGAAAGGTTTAAGAGAAAGATGTCCAAAAACCTTGATGGCGACATTAACTAATGACC
Source organism: Biomphalaria straminea (assembly GCA_021533235.1). Lineage (NCBI taxonomy): Eukaryota > Metazoa > Mollusca > Gastropoda > Planorbidae > Biomphalaria > Biomphalaria straminea. The sequence continues at coordinate 15,998,693 of JADKLZ010000003.1, read as the reverse complement.
TCATGGTAAACGTGTCCCAGTGACCGCCCCCCCCCCATCAACCACAAAAATATAAATACATATACAACAAAACAAAAACAACAACATATATTTATGAGTCTACAAGAATATAAAAAGGTTTCCTGCTATGACTTGCTCACAATCAGGCTGTTCTACATAACATGTAAGTAATCGTCGCACATTGAACCATATCTTTGTAAGTTGTTTTTTTTAATCGAATATTTTCAAAAGATGATTTATAATTATTTATGCAATAGGAGATCCGTTAGAGAGTTTTTACATTTCTATCGACATACTGTACCAATCGTCCACAGCGTTCGTTGGATGTGTTATAAGTTCTGAACATGTACTGTTATGTCATAATTTCGTAGATTTTGCAAATAAGAAACTCAGTTTGATTTTGTATTGAGACATAAAAGTTTACTGATTATATATAAGCTTTTTTTTTAAAAAAAAGGAGGATATTAGCATGTCAGCTGATGTAGAAAGGTACAGACATTTATTGACAAATATTACCATATTTTAACTTTGTTACTTGATAGAATTAAAATAATTAAACCAATCATTATAACCTATTTGCATCCATTATTTCCCATCACAGTAAAAGAATGTGCGGCAAAAGTTGTTTGATCATCTTATGCATGTTTATTGCCACAGAGTTCGTGGCACATGCGCAGTTGTCCTCAAAGAAAAGGTAGGCCTATGCATTAAATGTATATCATATTAATTTGCAGTATTTGCATGTAATGGCTGTATGAGCTCTAACGGTGAATGCAAGTAAGAATAATAAGTCGTTTAAAGTGAATGATCCTCAAGGTAAGTATATGTGTATATAAAGGCCTACTCTTACATATTTCGAATCTGAAACAGATCTACCTACGCTTTTAATTTGGTACCATTAATACCAAGACAGAATGTGCTAAAATCTGAAAGTGTACTCATATCACTACTGTACTATCAGAATAATTGTAGAATGTTAGTAACATGGTTCGAATGTTCCTTCAGAGTTGTAGATAATTAACTTCCTATTCCAAACCTACCGCAAGACGGGGATAGCAGTGGGTAGGGTATAAACTCTGGACCATCGACAAGCCCGAAAGATAGTCCAGTACGCTTGCCGCACGACCAGGCAGCCACCCTGATTAGATGAAGTTATAACATCCCCAGAAGGACTTTGTCCCTCTCTCACTTTATGGCGTGAACAGTGTTTGGGGGACTACTTTTTTTAAAAGTAGAACTGTCCTTTCTTTTACTGACTACAATATAGGCAGATAGTATGAGCATTGCAAAGTACTTTAGGAAGAAAGAACAAGCATTTTGGTCGATCCACCGAATCTATTTACCAATATCCTCATTTGTTTTTATAAAGCTTTTATCAACTCACAACGTTCTATCCCCTACATCCGTTCTCGGATAAAGTGAAAACTTAAAAACATTTCTTTTTACCTAACAAAACATATATACACTAAAAAAAATTAACAATTAGTTAATTATTTATTGGTGATTAATTATTTTGTTTGGTATCGAAAAAAAAAGGAAATAAATGTAGGCTACTTATTGAGAGATATGTCTATACATGTGGAGTTATTTCCTTTCTTACGTTTAGTACACGTTACTCCTTCCACTTCCCATTGATAACTTTGAAATTTTGCATAATTATTCATAATCGTTGACAATGAATCAATCAAAAAATGAACTAAATAATAAATAAATTAGTGATAATTAATTAATTTTATTTTAATTAGAAAAGGGAGCTTATTTCTGCAGTAGGCCTACTAAGATATAAGTAGTGATTATTATTTTTGCGGTTTTTCACTTTGATAAGCTTTTATATATATATTAAATATTTTCCTTGTTTTTAAAGAAAATATAATTCACGTTCCATATAACTTGAGACCAAAATAGACTAAATCAATCCAGCATTTTCTTACAAGTCCACTACATTTATGTTACATTGGAAGTTTTAGAGTGACATATGTAATCCGCTCTAAGCCTACAATGGAGAACATAAAACATCTCACTTTGGAGTAGTTAATCTAATAACACAGTTCTGTCTGTTTCACTTTGGTCTCACATTAATTTAATTAAAAGACACTTATTGTTTATTCTGTGTAGAAAAAACCAATGTGAGTTTGAACAACCTGATTGTGGATTTTGTGGTAAACGTATTAACGTCACTTTGATAGCCAGAAACACTATCAGGGAACCGACGTTTGAAGTGACCGCAGACGTTACCAGAGTCCACAAGAGAGAGCTGCTGTCATTTCTTGAAATAGCAGCTCAAATAGCCAGTGAATTCAAGTAAGTTCATCATGGCATTCATTTTGTATATTGGTGTTTGTTGAGACATTAGAATCTAGCCATATGCTAGAACAAATTCGTACAAGTCCTCCTTCTTCCCTAGTGTCATTAGAGAATGGAATGGGTTGCTTGAATCAGCCACAAAAAGCAAAGACTTAGCAGAGTTTAAATCATTGATTAATATGTATAATTAGATGGACACATGAATTGCTTAGAGCGTAATTATCTTTTTTTTTAAATAACGTCTTTAATTTATAAGATAAGCTAAGCCAGTGGCCACGCATGATCTAAATTTGATGTGATCACGGTATATTTTGTGAAGTATTGAGTGACGCAAAAGTTATATATTTTTAATTCTTTTAAAATAACATACGTTTGAAACTTTGTAATAATTAAAAATGTCATTAAAAATAAAGAAACAGATATTGTCTGCCTTTAGCTTTATTGAACTCTTTTAGTCTTTTATAAAAGTAAGTTAACGTAATTTATCTTAGAAGTTAGATCTGCTTTACAAGATACAACTGCTGAAGTGTTAACTGATCCTGTGTATTTCTTTAAAACTTAAAAAAAAGTTTGAGGCGCGAGGCCCCTTGGACCGCGAGGCCTTTAAGACTAGCACTCTAGGCCTATTTATCACTCCACGAAGATTTTATTGTGTGTGTATTTTAAACTTTCTAAAAACTGTCCATAATTACATTGTAAGCAACCATAACCTAGATCACACGTGTTCTTCTTAGCCTCATTGTCCTAAAGAAATTCAATAAGCGCACTTTCATGTTCTTCTACTTATGTTTCTATGAACACTTTGTCAGATTTGTTGTGAGCAATGCGGGCAGTGGCTACCAAGTCGAGTCAATCAATGGACTGACAAGATCTAACGAGGAACAGTGGCAAATTTTGTCTAACGATGTTCCTTTGGAGTGCGGTAAGAACTTTATGCGCTCTTCACTATAAAACTTGGAAATTATTTCAAAAAGTTGATACCTGTAGAGGCTTAGAAAATTGTGTTTTATTCTTGAAATCAGATCAACTTTTAATCTGATGACTATATATCAGCCCTTGGAGAACAGATTAATGGTAGGGCCTAACCAAGTGCATTTTTTTAAAACTAGTAAAGCATATTAATGAGGTTTTTTTTAATGCAGAATTGGGTAAAATTATATATACACCCAACAGCTTCAAGTCTATATTGGCCCAAATATAATTCCAAAACACTACGCGAGGTATCAAAATTCACTCCAGCCAGTAGTATAGCAAATTACCCATGGGTCTAATGTTTTTTGGGGGGTTTTATTTTGGTCTCACACCCTCCAGAAGCTTGAGCGTAACAAAGCGCCATCAATCAAAAACCCTTCATTTACAAAAAGGCATTCCATTGCAGGTACTACATTTGATTAGTAACAGAGTTGATGTGTTATTACACTCAATTCAAACCAGCAATCCGTGATGAACCCTGTTGTACTATGCGGCGAAAATCCATATGTTTAGTTTAGATAGGAGGCGCGGTGGCTGAGCGGTAAAGTGCTTGGTTTCTGAACCTGGGGTCTCGGGTTCGAATCCCGTTGAAGACTGGGATTTTTATTTCGGGATCCTTGGGCGCCTCTGAGTCCACCCAGCTCTAATGGGTACCTGACATTAATTGGGGAAAAGTAAAGGTGGTTGGTCGTTGTGCTGGCCACATGACACCCTCGTTAACCGTAGGCCACAGAATCAGATGACCTATACATCATCTGCCCTATAGACCACATGGTCTGAAAGGGGAACTTTATACTTTTTACTTTATAGTTTAGGTATTGTTTTGGCATCCTCAACTAGACTTGTATCTACTTGCGTTGATTTCATTCTCAGGTGTGAGCAACTATATTCCCAGAAGTGATGACACAATTGTGTTTAATTTTACATCAACATTATAATAAAGGCTCTCGTTGGCAGCAAACAAGACACTAAATAAATATCTTTTTACATTGTTTCAAAATTGCTTATTACAAACAACTGATATTTTATACTATGAGTTACTTAATTTTGTATGTTAAGATATAATTTAAAAAAAAAATCATTCCAGAATGTAGATAAAGAGAATCCATTAGGAATTGCTATTATGAATAAATATAGAAGGATAGATATGATTATACATAGAGATATGATGTAATTTAGATTATTCAACAAAGTATTAGTTGTGTAAATATATTGCTTCAGAGTAATTGATCCCTTTCATTGTAACTGTAAGACTGGATGATATGACAATAAGACTGTATTTTAAACTCTCTATATTTGTATATGTATGTATATATATGTATTTTTTATTTTATAATTCTAAATATAAAATATTTTAAACTTTTTTTTTAGTAATTAATGCTTGTAAACATAAAAATATACAAAATAAAAACTAAATGCTTGAATTCTTTATAGCCTTTTATTTTTTTTTTATCCACAATTCAATTAGAAATAAATACTATGAAATTTTCTTTGAAATATAGTATTGTAAGTTAGTATTAACATAAAGCAAAATATTATCAAGTATAATAAATCATTATAAAATATTCAATAAAAAAAATTAAATATATATAATTATATAATTTGAAGTATTCTACAAAAAAAAAACGTTATTCTATTTGTCTTAAAAAATAACAACACAATATGACATTTATCCTGAGTATAATCAACAAAGTTTTGAGCAAATTGATTTTATCAAGTATTAACATAATTATAATTTAAATATATACACAATACATTTATTGATAATAATTATACTACACTCTTTTATTACTACAATACAAACAAACCAACATAATTTGTGTAGGCCAAAAGAAATAGATAATAAAGATACATATTTGTTGAATATAATATTTGAACTTTCTGACAAATTATTATCAGACTTTTCAACAAATATAACTTGGTTCACGATATGTAAATTTACCAGATCCTGTTAACAGTGTTGATAAAACAAAACAAAAACCACTGGAAGTAAAGACTTTCAAATACTTTTTCTTGCATTCCTCGCATATGTTTGGACATATCCAACTTAGGCTCAGGGGAATTCCTAATTTGAACCAATACAAGTCCAGGGCAAGTTTGAGTTTGGTACAGATTTTATACAGCAGTACAGTTATATATCTGTTGCCAATTGTACAGTATTGGCTGTGATTTATTAGAAATCAGTGTTATGTTATTTTGGAGCTCTGGGTTGTCAAGTTCTTTGAATTGGTAGTGTTGTGTGGTATAGTGTTTGCAGAGAGCCTGGATAGAGAGTCATTACAATATTGGACCATTTCATAAAAAAGACAATATTTATAAAACAAAACTTTTTAATTTGATTGTTGGTTATTCATTTTTTTAATCAGTAATGACAGGAGGTAACACTTTTACCATATTATTTCATCATGTTGCTGTTTCTAAAAGTAAAAATATTATTAAAAGAAAATTAATTTAGACAAAAAAAAGAAAGAAATTTGTTCACATTTAGTACACATAAACTCACCCCCCCCCCTTTTTTTTTTCCATTAAAAAAAAAAAAAGTTGAGAAAGAAAAAAAAGTTTAAAATTTGTTACATAATGAGACATGACCAATGCAATTCTCTAAAATGGTCCAGGTTTATGTTTGACATGCTTCAAATGTTCCTTCAAAATTAAAAAAAATATTACATCACAGCCCAGACTTCCTGCAGAAGGCTGGCAGGGTTCAAACCCAGGGCCATCAAGACAACAGTCCAGAATGCATACCTCATTGCTAGGTAGCCATCCAGATTGGTCAGAGACTAACATTTAAACTTCAGCTGATCTTTTGTGAACATTGTAAATTGAACATATAGTATCAGCCTTGTTTACTACAATCAAAGAGGCATTGCAAAATTATATAATAGAATACTACTTAAAGACACAATGCTTTAGCTTCTTTTTATAAACAATATAAACATAATAATAGGCTTGTCTTCGAATCCAAAGATTAGTGAGGAATACAGTGTTTCCCATGGCTGTGCAGCCCCAGCTGTGACCTACATATTTTGCCACATCCAGGGCAAGCAAAACCATTGTCCGCAGGTGGTATATGAATAAAGATATACATACAAAAAATATAGATATAGACTTGTACATAAGATATACAAATACAGCAAGTATATAAGTAACTTTCACAATAATCCTTGGTGGACTAATCTTTATATGAAAAGACAGATCTAGTCTATAAAGTAAAGTACTTCTTTCAGATCTTGCAATCTATAGGGCAGATTAAGTAAAGGTCATCTGTTTCTATGGTCTGCAGTTAACAAGGGTGTCATGGAATTTAATTACAATTTTATTTGAAATATTTTTTTTAAGTCGACTGAAAGATTTTGTAAAGGTTACGATAATAATTTGAGAAAAATGTAAACTTATTTGTGAGCCTGAATATTCTATAAGAAAATTGAACATTTTTGCATGGGAAAAGTAACTAGTTTTACTTTTTCAAAGTCCGCAGATCTACACAGCTTTTGTATTTACAAAATGTAGAGGATGTTGTGATTTTTTAATTTGGAAAACTAGGATGAGATTTGTTCATGCCAATTATTAAAAAGAAATTAGAAATACAACTTAAGCATGTATCTGCTGAATTATGAGAAAGTTTTTTTTTAGAGAGTTAGCTTTATAGCAGCATGATATTAAACTTTAAAAATGAATGGATATGTCACTATACTAAATACATAGCGATGTTAAGAAATAATTTAACATACTCATTCAATTCTAAATACATTTAAAGGAAGCTGAATTTCAAGATTGTGTTTGTGTTTTATTCTGTGAGTTTCTTTTTTCCTGAAATTGAAAAATCCTATTGGCTAATTGTGCTCGAGTTGCCAAGTTCATGGATTTTCTTTCTAGACATCTCTCATAAAATTGAGGTGGAATGTTCAATGGACAATCTAACTGTATGTAATAATGTTTGAAATCTGGCTCCACTGCTCTAAAAACATGAACTTTGTTGTACCTAACAAACATTTCATATAAATCATATTTCATTAGTTCTTCAATAGAAAATGACTTCCTGGCATCTTTGTAATCAGAATTGTAGAAACTTCCATGCTCATAGGACAATACATCATAATGTCCTGTTCTACTATTAAATTCAAAGTTTATTGGAAATGGCTTCTTGTTATAAATAATATTTGGCTTGTATTGCCAAAAACCTATAGGAAAAAATACTTGCCAGCCTGGAATAGTGTTGATACCAACTCGGTTTAACATTTCAGAATTTAACAACATGCCAACTGTGCACGTAAGTATCAAAGCATTTGGTTCAAGTAGATCACTTATCTATAAAAAAATATTTTAAAAAATATTTTGTGAACAAATTTAAAAGGATAAAAGTTTAAAAGTTTAAAAAATTTAAGACTACAAAATTGTTTTAATTCATTTTTAGAAATAAATATAATTTATAGTATTGCATAACAAAGTTTTGAAAAGAGGTAAACACCAATCATATAAAACAAATGCCAGTATGATTTCTGGTTTTTGTCCTATGCAAAAAGAGGTAACTTTTTTTCAAATTTCTTTACTGGTAGTACCAGTATTCAAAATACTTTTACAGGTATCACTTAATCAGGATAGAGTACCATTGGAAAGAAGCTCCACTGTGTAAAAAAGAAGAAATCCGATCAAGGAAACTACAGATCAATATCAATCACAAGCAACAGATGTTTATTACTCATACACATAATATGTAGCAACATCATAAATCACTTTGAAAAATATAATGTCTTTACTCCATACCAACATTACCTTAGGAAATATAGGTCATGTGAAACTCTACAAATAAATCTAATTCATGATTTTTTTCAAGGGCTTAGATAATGAGCATTTTGTTCGACTTTTCTAAGGTTTCCAACAAAGTTCACCCCAAGAGCTTGCTTTAAAAGTTAAAATATTTTGGCATTACTGTTTTATTAAACCAATGGATTCAGGAGAGAAAAAAAAACGTAAATAATAAATGGCTCCAAATCACCCCAGTATACTTAAAGGAACAGTTTTAGGTCCTCTACTGTTCTTCATTTATATATATATATATATATATATATATAACCAATCAAATCACATTAATTCAGGAACAAAAATTAAGACTACATGCAGATTATTACATAATATATTGAACAATAAAAACAACACAAGATACTGAAATTCTAATGAGCATTAGAAGAATTTAAAAAATCTGAATGAAATTGAAGATTGTCTTTCCACCCTGAAAAATGACAATTATTAAGAGTAACAAGAAACAAGATTACAAAGAGAGTTTGTGTGATACACAAACTCAGAGGCGGCCCCCGTCGGAGTCGGATCCCTGTCAGATCCGCTTTGATCTCTCAACGGACGGACAGACAGACAGACAGACGGACAGACAGGCCACACAAAACTAATATACATCTTCCGTGCTTTGATCTCTCAACGTTAGCCTTGTAAAGCCGATGTTCAAGGCAATTGCCACACTTGTTTTATGAGTTGATTACTTTACGAGTAAATACTGGTATGTTACTTGTATGTTCGAACAAAAAAAATGTGAAGATACATGTGCAGTATATTAGATTATTAATTGTCTTAAAGTAGGTTTCATTTATATTGCATACTAATTAGGTTTTTTCTCTTTAAATACTGTTTGCATAAAATATTTTTAAAAATTAGATTTTGAGCTTTTAGAAAAAAAAAAAGTAGCCGTTGCATCAGAACTTTGAATGCTCTATATTATCGTGATGTCAGATTTTCATTTTCTCTTCTACTTTCTGAGCACTAAACGGGACGAACGGACAGACGGACAGACAGACAGACAGACAGACAGACAGACAGACAGACAGACGGACAGACAGGCCACACAAAACTAATAGCGTCTTTTCCCCTTTCGGGGGCCGCTAAAAAACAAATAAAAACTACTTAACATATTCATGATAAACCAGTTACAGAGACTAATAACACAAAATATCTGGGTGTTATAATATGGTAAATGAAAAGTCATCACGGAATCTCAATACTGATGAAAATAAAATTAGGATTTATTAAAAGAAATTTTACTAATCAAACAGGAAAATAAAACCAAAATGCTATTTAACTTTGGTAAGGACAATATTAGAATATGTGTCCTCAGTTTGGGACCCTTCAGCTCAAGAAAACATAAAGAAACTAGAACAGATGCAGCTTAGAGTCATTAAATTTTTAATAAATGAATATTCACATTTGATTAGAGAAAACCATTAGTAAAATTACTAAACTTAGAGACACTTCAGGACAGAAGATTAAAAAGTTAAGTAGCAATTAAACATAAAACACTAAACCACAGTCTTCAAATACAAAAAACAAAGCCTAATAAAATATTCAGAAAACACAAAGATTAAGGCACATTTCTTATCCAACATGATAGGACAAACTTGTACATCCTTCATGCAATTAGCTTCATTTTGATATTAGATTGAGGAACTAGGATAATAATTTAAGATATTAATTGATTAAAAAGTTTACCTTGTCCATTATTTGAAATTCTGGTGTAAATGTGCCATTCGTACTGAAGTTGATGACTCTTACATTTACAGCATTTCTACTTTGTTTTTCATAGTGCGGTAACATAGACTTTAACACTGCATAAAGATCTTCCCCTTGGCCTAATGGCTTTTGTTCATACATAAAAACTATAGTCAGTGCTAGTATTTTGTTGTAAGGAGGCCCCTGTTAAAATAAACAGATTAAAACAAAAAAAAGGCATCATAAAAAAAGCAAAAAAAAGCAACAAACAAGAACAACTTTACAAAATACTTTAAAAAAAAAACAAAGCTTCTATTAAGTGTAATTGTATCAATTAGTTTGGATAAGTTATGTAGTTACATGCATGATAGACCTAAACATAATAAATCTGTGCAATAGGAAATATTTTAAAAATTGTTTTTGTTTAGCTTTTAGCTATCTCAATGCGCTATGATCCTATCACTTTTCTGGACCAGTTGTGAAAGGTGGAAGGAAGAAGAAAGATCATCTTGGTGAATGCATACAAAAAAATGTGTTCCCTGAGGGCTCAAGAGTCCTCAAGGGGACTAATTCAACCTATATCACTATATCTGTCAGGTACGATTTCTTTCCTTTGATCAACATACCAAACAATTAATTACCAATGTTTTGTTTTGTAAAATGTTTTACATGTTTCGGAAATTCCTTCAGAGTTGAAGATAGTTATTTCCTAGTCCAAACCTCCCGCAGGACGACGGGGGATGGGAGGGGGCAGGGTTTGAACCCGGGACCATCGATAAATCGAAACGACAGTCCAGCATGCAAACCGCTAGACCAGGCAGCCATCCAATTGTTAATTAACTAATTGGTTAATTTTTTTTAATGATTCTAGTGTTGTCAGGTAAAGGAAATAATTGTGCAAAATTTCAGCTTAATCCTATATTGGTGTGACAAGTCAAAAACTCGCTGTCAGATTCGCTCACTCTTATCACAGCATTAATTATTATATATCTTTATTTATCTATTTTATTTTAATTATTTCCCCTTTTCGCGCCCTATTTCCTATTCACGCCAGACTAAAGTCTAGCGCATGGACCATGAATGTCACCACTCCCCGCTTATCTACCCTTGACCAGGAAAGAGATCATACAGGTAATCGCCTTGAGGGCCGGATGCCCATCCCTCCCAGTTGATACCATATGGGCAGGAATGTAATGTATTACTCCTCCCGCCTCAACACGTGTCTCTCTCTCCTTGATCAAAGAGATCATTCGACGCCACACGTCTATCGACCCTCCAAGGTGTGTCCGCACATCTCAGGCCTCTTTCCAATATGTGAAATATTCGTCTCGAGCCGACCACGTGAGAGACAATCCCTATCTTGTCACATTTCCTGTATCCGGTCTCACTTCTGACTTTTATAAGCTAGACCATGTCAAATTAGACACTAGCTCATTTTCATTTCACTCTCCCGCTGGCACTTGCCACATGAGCCTGGACTACTTCATTTGTTAATTCTCTTAGAGGAATATTTTGTGGTGAGTCTGCGTGAATTACAAGTCCATTTTATCTAGCTTGTGTATATTTCATTATGGATATTGTCATGTGTATTTTATTTAGTTCATTTATATTTAATCTGTGCATTGTGTATTTCTCACTGTCGTAAGTAGGAAACTTGACCATTGCATATGTATATATTTATATATTACATTTACCTATGTCGGCAATATTATTGCCACGTTGCTCAATTGACAATTGACGCAACCTTGTACATTAATGTACATCTTAGTTTATTTTCTTTATCTCGGCTGGTCGCCTTGAAGAGATATAAGAAACATCTCTCATTTTAATCATTTTGCTTTTGCAAGAGTTGTTCCCTCCCCTTGAACGGACAATCGTTGTTCACGTCATGGCCCCGGCCGTGTGTAGACAATAGCGTCACGGTCATTGACCACCAGCGTCCAATTCTCTCCCCCTCTCCCCCCACCCCCTTATGCTCTTTCTACCTGTATTTTATTGAGATTCTTATTCCCCCTTTATGTACATATATATATATATATATTGCTTTTTCCCCTCTTATGTACATTTTATTATTACTAGCAGCCCTCTAGTTATTTTTCCAAATACCATTTGTCATCATTTTCCCCATTGTGCACTAAAGCAATTTTATCAATCTGACGTATGCACCTCAGTCGAGGGCATTGACAAGATGCATGAGAGACATGTCCTAACTTGTCCCTATTTATCCGCAGCCTCCCACAGGTGTCTGCCTATTTACTACCTACTAGGACCTGCCTACATGCCTATGTGTATTGACACATCTGCCTATTTGCATTGAGTTCCATCTACCTACTTGGCGCTAACCTATACTACACTCGCCTATTTGGTACTAATCACTATCGCTTGCTCACTTGGATCCACTACGAGTATCACGTACTATTAGGTGCTCTTCAGCGCTGAAAGTCACTACTCATCGTCCACTTGGCGCTATCGGCTCAAGCCTGCCTATTTGACAGTCCGCCTGTCAGCCCATTAGGTACGACGTCCCTATAGATCCGTTCTGTGCGAGACGTCATAGCTCTGCCAACTCACTGGACTTATCCTGCACCCTACGCTGCCCACGGCAGATCCGCTCTGCCCGCAGTACACTTGTGCCCACGGTAGCCGGCCAACCGCCCTACTGTGCCCACTACAGATATTGGAACTTTTGGACTGAACCTCCACAAGAACTATATCATCGGCGTCCCTCTACACGCTAGAAACGCCACTGCCTGCCAGGATACAGACAACTGCGATTCATCCAAGACAGAAATAGCTAAGTACCAAGGACAAAGTGACATATTCTCTCATTACGTGCATAAGTGATGATCAAACTTAGCATAGTTCAGAGTTAGATACGAATCCTCCCCCTTTTATTCTTTTATGTAAATATTTATGTAAATAAATATTCTTTATATTTTATCAATTTGTATCTCTCTTAATTGCTTGTCTAGTTGCGTGTCTGCTCCCGATTTGTCTGCTGATGGGTCAGTGTGTGATATACTCAAAAATAATCATCCCCTAGACACCAAACAAGCTAAATTCACGTCACACGCGGCGACCCGTCACAATTGGGTGTGAGAGAAATAATCTGTACAAAATGTTTTACCATATCGACATGAATTTTATTAATATTAAAGTAGAAAATAATTGTCTTGCACTGATTTTGTAAATACATATGTGTGCAGTATCTTAAACAAAGCATATGAGATCAAAGGAAATCCTTTTTATAATTGTATTCACTATTTGATTCCACGGTACTATTGAGACGATCATTTACAGAGACTATCTGATCAAAGATGATCATGTACACATACTATTTGATATCACAGCACTATTAAAATACATAAAAAAACACAAATTTAATAAGAAAATATTGATTTACTTGTAGCTGAACATAATTTTCCAGAAACGATGTGCTGAAGTCTAGATCATTAGGTCTTAATGTCAAAACAATGTTAATTCTTTGTAATTCTTCAACATGGGGCATTGGCACAAATTCTACCTAGCATACAAAAATAGAAAACTTATGAATTAGTAGGGTTTAAGTCTCTAATTAACAAGCACGACTAGATTAAGACATGGATTTGCACAGGACATAATAGTCTTCACTTTTGAAGGAACATCTGTAGTTTATAAGATTAGATAAAGAATAAGTTGGGTTTAAAAAAATAATCCATGAGAATAATAATCTTTTTCATGTTGGCTTACCTCCCCAAGAGGTCTGACAAGAAAAAGCCTCTTCTCAACAGTTGTAGATGTATTATAATAACTTGATTCATTACTTGACAGCCTGTCTATCATGGCAAGATCAAGAATATACTCCATACCTCTAATTGGGTCAAATTTCCTGTATCCATTAATGAGGTGGGAGTAGAGGTATCTGTTTCCATAGATCTCATTAAGTTTATCAACAGCTGTTTTGATAATGCTTTGAATGTCCTGCTTATCAGCTCCTATAAAACAATATTATTCTTATAACAGATCTACAAACTCTTTTGCAGTCTGACCTCAAAAAAAAAACAATCACTTAAGCATATTAGTTTCAAAAGTATTTTATATTAAAACAAAACTGTTTCTATAAAAAAAAAATATTAATCTACTATTGTAAAAATAATTAACTACTACACTACTGTCAAATAATTTAAAAAATGAAGATTTTTAAACAAATAGATGTCTCAGACATTTTTTTTACACAAGAGACAAATCATTAAGAAGGCTTATATTCAAGTAAACATTAAAGCTCACCTATCAAAATTTTTACTGTGGAAAACTCATCTTGAAAAAATATGTGTGTTTCAGTGAAATAAACCCAATTTATAACATCAAATTTATTTCTTGGTTGGTAAGATTCTGGAACATCTTTAAAGAACAAAAAAAAGAAAACAAGAGTAACTAACATGAATATCAATTATGTACTGAAATGTGTATCATTAGAAGGAATAGGCTCTTTAAAGGTAAATTTACACACATACACAAATTGTAAACAGTTGGAAATTTTAAATTGAATGAATACCATATAATTTATTTATTCATGAAAAAAAAATTGAATTAATTTTAAATTGATCATGTTATTTTCTACATAATATGTAGGACTGTAATTTTTTTCTCTAGATTTTCCTTATCTGGTGCTAATTTTATCATTTGTTGTTTTGTTGATATTGAGAAGATGGTATTTGTTGTATTTTATGTGTTGATGGTTATGCCACAGTCTTCGGACCACTCATTGAGTTTATTTAAGACATCTTGTAGCCAAAAATTTTCATGTTCCTAGTTCCTACACAACTCGGCCATGTGACGGTCCCAAGCCCGTCTGAGAAAGGAGGAGGGTTGGGCGTATGGCTAGCTACCCTACCCTGTAGAAAAAACACTAGCTACAGAAACACCAAACAGCAAATCAACAGAAGTCACGGACCTGGGAGAGGATGGACCTCCAGCTGGAAGGTTTATGACACATGCCAGTGAAAGCCAGAGTCTTTTGGAAGCTGACAGGCTGAAAACCATCATCTCTATCCCTATGGAGCAGAGACCTGGAGAACCACCGTCACCATCGTCAAAAAAATCCAGGTATTCATCAACACCTGCCTGAGGAAGATTCTTTTGATCCGCTGGCCAGACAAGATCTCGAATGAGGAACTGTGGCAAAGAACAAAACAGCAGCCCATTGAAGTAGATATCCTTCAGAGACGCTGGAGATGGATAGGTCACACCCTGCGCAAGCCGGCATCCAACATAACAAGGCAAGCCCTAACCTGGAACCCCCAAGGAAAGAGGAATAGAGGCCCAGGAACACATGGCGCCGCGATCTGGAAACAGAAGCCAGACAGATGGGCAAGACATGGGGACAGTTGGAGAGACTCGCCCAGAACCGAGATGGCTGGAAAAAGCTGGTTGGTGGCCTATGCCCCAGTAGGGACCACAGGCAGAGATGAGTTGAGTTTCTACACATTCTTTTGTGCTGATTAAGGCAAAGTCATCTGCAAATATGCAGCTTTTGATTTTTTTTTAGTAAGTTTTGGCTTATACCATTAATGTATTATATTAGGAACAGTGTTGGGAAAAGAACTCATCCTTGCCTGTACAGCTGGTGAGGATAATTGGAGAGTAGCTAACCAGTTTGTATCAGTATGGGGACCATGATGGCTTTTTCTAGATGTTTGGGATTCTGACGGATTTCTAGCTTGTGCTGAAGATTTGCAACAGTTTTCTTTTTTTGGCTTGAGGACCTTAGTTAAGTAAAATATCATTTGAGATTTTGTCAGGGTCTGAGGCTTGTTTTGCTTTGAGCTCCTTTATCTGATTCCTTCATGTTTAGGTTTGTTATCATTTCTGGAGAGTATGCCAGTTTGTTAACTTGTTTTTTTATCCAGGATTTCTATGGCCTTTAAGACGTTGGTTGTCGAATATTCTAATGTGTTTCAGGCTTAGAAGGTGGCATAGCGACATTGTTGTAGATAATCAAGACCAGTTGGGAATATAATCTTTTCTCCTAAACAACAATTTTCAGTCTTTTTTTAAATTAATGTTTAAATGCTGAAATATAATATTCAGTTTACTATGAAATAAAAAAAAGAACAAAAAAAAAAACAAAAGTTTTTATAAAGAATTTTTTTTTAAAAGCCTTGATAATATTGAGTGAAATTTCATTTATTACATTGAATCAAGTAGTTTGTGTCTAAATTCAAACTCGAGCCACCATGATGCAAGATGAATGTTTTGCTCCTGAGCTGTTCAAGTGCTTATAAAAATAAGCTTTATTAGTCTTTTGTTATTTCAAGATTTGTAACTAATGACCTGATTCTCTAATTTTTTTTTATACTTGTCACGGTTCATCCTTTGCCTCTTTAGTAAACTTTCCATAAAAAAATTGTTGAGTATTTTTTTTATTGATTCATGTATTGTCATCAACAATGAATAACTGTGTGCAATTTTGACCAGACAGACTGAGTGACTTGATATAAGCTCTGTAAAAGTAAACCATAAAACTTACTTATTGGCCAGGAAACGCTATCTCTACCACCTGGTGCATAGTCACTTTTATTATACATATCCTCTTTAATCTGTTGTATTTCATTTTTGATTGAACTTAGTTCAACTTCACAGAAATATCTTAAATGGAAGACCAGAAACATTTTAGGGCTTTCAGCTATATACTATAATCAATGAGCACAGAAAAACTTCAAGGTTAAAGAGAAGCATAAAGCTGTAAGAAAGGTTTTCAATTGAGAGTGAATTTATATTGAAATTGCTTTCATATCTCTATTAGGTTTTCTCTCAACTATACAAATTATTAAAATTAAAAGGAAATAACTATCAGATTCAGATTTGAATAAAATTTGTAACATTTTATAAATGAACACAATTCTTTTTAATGATATGTAAACCATAGTATAATATAATTTACTGTAATATAGTTATCTATCCATATGAACTTAAATCATATAAATTATTTATGTCAATATTGATAGCAATGATGAATATATAAAAGCCAAAAAAAATGTAATGTATTTATTTAAAATGAGCTCTAAAAACCTTGTTAGAGAGCCTTAGCATTAGATTTATATATGGCTTAATATATTAATTTTGATACACTAACCTATGAACTGAGTAATGTGTAATATTGTCCAAAATTGGATAAATAGACAACGAACTGTTGAAGTCTTTTATTTTTGCAAGACTGTCTATATCTTTAGAGAAGTTAAAACTTTGGAGGTGATATGAAGCATACAGTTTACTCTGGCAAAGAAATAAATAATAATAAAAAAAACAATAATTTGAATATTTGTTAACAAAAAAAAAAGGGTATTTTAATTATACACTCAATATTACAGATGGATTTTTTTTTGTGCTCATCAATCTAAGGATTATTTTATATCAGGTGGTGAACAATGTGTATTTCCTAATAACCCCATTCTACATAAAATTATGAGTAAACTATAACGTATGTCTATATAAGAGTATCCCATCTTTGACAGTATATTTGTATAAGACTTTAATTTAGTTAAATGGATCAAATCAAAACAAAGAATCAATAGCATGTAATATTTGTGTTTGTTTTGACATTATCATTGACATGATCATAAAGAAGCAGTTCATCTGTTACCATCAATGGTTTAGTATTTCAATAACAACTTACATTAGTGGATTTCTGACAATCCCTTCTTAAAGCATGAAACAAACATCGACCTAAATTGACACTTTCATCAGTGCTGTTGCTATTCGCTATACACCACTTAAGGCTACTGTTTATCTGATCTAAGAAAGACTGCAATAACAAAAAATACAATATCTTATAAATTGTTGAATTTCTTCAATTTCCAAGGCAATTTAATGATTGACATTAACATCTTTTTCAAAAATTCTTTAACTAAATGTAATGGTATTTAAATACATTATCATGAAAAATAATAGTCATTATAAGGTAAGAATTGACAGGAATCGCCAAAAGAAAGATAAAGAAATGAAAATGCTTTTGTTTGTTAACAACATGGAGATACATTAAACCTGACATATTTTCATGCATATACCCTGCACACATATATACCTTGCACTAATTACAAAATAAATAAAAACAAAATCGTACAACCCGTACTTCATATAGGCCTACCCAGCATCTGCAAAGCATGACTTTCTGTAAATGCGTCACAACTGATTACTTGTATTGTAAAGATTCTCAACTACATCTGTACTATTTGTTTTCTTGAAGTTTAAAATGAGATTTCATAAAGCTTTCCAATGTACATTTCAAAACTACACAGCGAACTAAAGGAGGGAGAAAGACCTACCAGTATGTCCATAGTTTTTGTCATGTTGCATTTATGAGTTAAATACATTTTGTAAACCCCACAGAACTGCCCTTCATTTGTAAAAACTTGTGTAACCTGCAGGCTATATGTACAAAAATATGGCACTTTTGAAACAAAAATATGGCACTATTCAAACAATAATATGATACTTTTCAAACAAAAATACCACATTTTTCTTGTGAATGGCATAATGCTAAGAACAAGAAAGTGAAATATGCTAAAACAGTGTCAAAGTAAACACAACAGTGGTAGTAGAGCAATGAATGATAAAGAAATGTAGGGTGGAATTCTGTTTACAAAGAGTGGATGACGATACAAATAAAATATTTCTTTAAAAAATTGACTAAAAACATTTATCTAATATAAGCCTATATTTACTACAGTACTTTAATATTTTTATCGTCAAAAGAGTTATAACTTTACCTGTTACTGTTGCCTAATACATTAGTCGGAAATAATTATGTTTTTAATAGTTAATAATAATAGGCTAATCTTTTCCAAACTTTGAAAAAAAAAATGCACAAACTTGTGAAAGAAGTATTCCTCCATCCAATGCACACAATGTTGTATTGCCATCTTTTATGGTGGGTGATCCAAGATAAACCTGTTTGCTCAAACTGATCTGACTAACAAAGTTGAATACATTTTCAGCACGAATATATCCTCTATCAGAAAGTAGCATATAGTAGTCATACCAGGATCCAAATTCTTTGATCATATACTTCAGGGTATTTAAAGGCAAATATTGTTTATAACCATCATTAAAATTCACCAGCAACATTCCATTGGGTACAATAGAGGATTTTCTATCAACAAAAAAAGCAACTTTAGCTTTATAATGCCCTATACTTTTATTGATTGCAACACCCAAGGTATTGAGACTTTGTTCTGATGATAGTACAGCAATAAACAATTTCTCCCTAATATTTAGTTCTGTAGCAGCAAACATTGGCCGATTATGTTTTTTTAAAAAAGGTTCAGCATTTGTATGGTTAACATATTGGAGCACATATGGTTCAAAATTTTCAGTATTTTGTTCTTCTACACTAATATTTGCTAAAAGTGTTTTACATTCATCTGGTTCAAAATAGTCAAAAAACCAAGTAACTATTGTACCCAACAAAAACCCAGCCATGAAAACACTAAGAAAAGTCTTTCTTTTCCAAAGGTATCTTATTGTTTTTCTAGACAGTCTTGTCAACCTCATTGCTTTCCAACTTCAATTGATTTACTCTTTGTTTCAAGTGAAAGGCAATGTCATTCTTTTGAACATTTGAAAAAAGTTTAAAATATTTCAATATTCCTTAACCTGAAGAAGAGAGAAAAGAATATTTAAAAAATTTAAAATGTATTTATATAGAATGAAAAATCAAAATAAATTAATAAATTATAAAAATGTTATAACAACAACATTGCACAACCACAAAAAGCATCAACTAAATTTTGGCTTAAATTTTTAAACAGGTTATAGGCCTATAGAGCTTTTTAGATCTAGTTGTTATAGTAGGCCTACTACATAAGGTTATGAATAAACATTTTTGCTTTTTTAGCAAGTAAAACAAAACATAAATGATAGTTTATATAAATAGATACCTTACATTTTCAACATAAGTGGTTCTATTTTTAATTGCTACAATGAAAAGCTTACTTATAGACCTATTCAAAAAAAAAAAATCAAAACATTGTTGTATAAATAAAGACATTAGTATAAAAAAAATCTTTAAAATGTTTCAATATAAATAATGATTAATCCACGAGTTTCAAGTATCTAATAATTCTAATTAACAAATAAGATTAGATCTAAGGATAACACATGGACAATATTATAGGCCTATAGGTCAATCATCATCTCATCTCAGCCTGTGGTCACCAAACAGCTTTCTCCAGCCATCTCGGTTCTGGGCGAGTCTCTCCATCTGTCCCCATGTCTTGCCCATCTGCCTGGCTTCTGTTTCCAGATCGCGGCGCCATGTGTTCCTGGGCCGTTCTCTATTACTCTTTCGTTGGGGGTTCCAGGTTAGGGCTTGCCTTGTTATGTTGGATGCCGGCTTGAGCAGGGTGTGACCTATCCATGATATAGGTCAATATATAGAGTCTAGACCCTATTATGGCCTATAGGCCTAAATGATAATTTCATTTTTAAGACGCCGCGGATCTGTAGCTTCTTAGATTCTGGATCTAGATTAGATTCTAGGATAAAAAGATATGCAAGGAGTTCTAATCTGTCTTAGAAAAAGGTGCTATATTGCTATATATTACTATATAAATATAATTAATATAGATCTAGATTATATGAATAGTCTAAACACATCTAGATTAGATATCTAGGTATAACACACAATATAACAATACAATGCATTCCGACGAGGAATAAAAATTGTCACCTGCACATTGCTTGAGTTGGAGTCTTATACGGCTAAAGCGATGTAAGCCTATTGAAATTCAACTTTCTATTAGTTTTTAAAGTGAAAGTAGATATACACACACGAACTATATGTAGATCTATCTATAGCCCTATGGCTATATTGACCTATTGTAAACGCATTAGTTAGTCTACACCTAGCTATTTACATCTAGAAATCTTAAATGACAACGTTTAAATAGTTTGATAAATTCCAGATGCCATGTTGGTCATGAACGAGTGGACATAGCGAATTAAATCGAGAATGACGAGAACTTCTAGTAGTGTCTAGTCTGTCTAAGATTTTATTTATGAAACCTTCAAACTTCATGGGTAGGCCAGATATAAATATATACTTATAGATCCTAGAGACTCTACTTCTGAAATAAAAGTTATAAGTAGACCAAAGTATAAGGAGAAAAAAAATACGCCTAATATAAGGTTCAAAGCAGCGAAGGTACGATTACTAGAATATATTCTACTCTAAATGCTCTACCACTTAGTCTGAAGTAGGCCTATACCCCCCCCCCCCTTTCCGGCGGTTTAGTTTCCAACTCTTAGACTGTCTTAGAGCCTACAGGAGATCTTATAACCTAGACAGGGAGAGATCTTGATCTTCACATTA
>JADKLZ010000003.1:15966590-15977562 GCA_021533235.1 Biomphalaria straminea | reverse complement strand
AGGAGATCTTATAACCTAGACAGGGAGAGATCTTGATCTTCACATTAACGTCACAGTCCTCCGTGTTTCTTTTATACATGCATTGTTGACTGTTGAAGAAGGAAGTTTTTGCGCAGTGTTCTTTCTGGTGCCGCTATCTTTAACTTTTTTTTTAAAGGAATGCCCTCCTTTGCGTTTTACACACCTCGCTTATCATTTTGGGTTGGGGATATTAATTTTGTGATCTTAGGTAATAAAATGACCTATCATAATTTGCAATATCTAGCTTATTATTATTTTTTTAAAGGAGGTGGGATATATATTACAGTATTGTGTAGTGCAAATAAATGTTCCTTAGTCTATTAAAAGTTTTGTTTTTTATAAATTATCTTCAGAACTTCCAGCCTCAAAACGGTTCGAGAGGTCAATAGTCAATGGATAAGTTTACCCAGATTGGTCAGTACACTGGTAGATGTATTTCTTTTTGAAGTATTATTAATCATTTACCTCATGCTCAGTACAAAGTAACGTGCTGCTGTTTGGATCGTCAAGGCAAGTGAAATCATTTCCAGCCCATTCGCTTAAATGTAAAAAAAAAGTAGTTTTTCTTTCTTTCAATTAACAGAGAAAGATACAAGCCGTTCTAGACAGACTTATATATGTGAGTGAGGGCACTTATTATCTGGGGTAGGGGTACTTACCTATGGTGACTTCTATAATATTTTTAAATATTCATCTTAGGAGTCATATTTATTGAGGACTTTTGACTCCAGACATATTATGCTAAACAAATCAAAGATTTTCTTAGGATTTATAAAGCAAAGTGGAATCTGTCTCACTGCATGTTTGCTTGAGCAGATAGAAAATTATAAAGTGTCATATGCATCTTATCTTATATAATACAGACGTTACTTTAAAAAAGAAGATGATTATGTCCTACGCGTCATGCATATTTACCAGTGACTTAATTTCTGCCAAATCACTGGTTTTCCTGGCTAGCTCAGGCATTCCATGCTCCAATGGCACTAGGGAAGAAAGAGCATTTGTACAGATTTGTCCTAGCATATGGGACGAGGAATGTGAGCATATGGGATGGGAATGTGCATAGTTTATTAACCTAGACTAGAGACTATTGTTGTTGGTTTTTTTATAGTTCAACTTTTATACAAAGTTGGATAAAATATTTAGTTCTTCCAAAAGCAGCAGGTCTGGATTGGCATCTACAATAGTTTATAGTCTGAAAATGTCATGGCAGTTTGAATAGACAGGCAAACAAATAAACTCAAAGCAGCAACCCAATAGGAAAAATATTTATTCTGCAATGAAATCCCACAGATGTTTACATTTTCTCATTGCATTATAAATACAAATCATGATAAAAAGATTGACAAAGAACATTTTTTTTATCCGGGACAATCTTTGTTCTATTATATTTTCTTTTCAATGTTTATAAACAATAGATCCTTACATTTTTACATGACGAAAACAAAAACAAAAAAAAAATGTAAGCATTTTAAACAGAAGAATACATTTTTGATTTATCATATATCAGAATTTATCACAAAGCAAGTAACATTTTCAAATATAGTAAACTATACTTGTTCAAGGCTGCAGATTTGATTTCACTCTAATAGTATTAAGTAGGCAACAGAAGTTCTTGCAAATATATAACTTAGTACACTAGAAAAAGCAAAAATAATACTATGTAATTCTTTTGAAAAAAAAAGTGTAATTTAGTTTAGTGCCATAGTTTATATGTGATAGCACCACTGCCATATCTCTAAATACTGCAAGGTTTAACTCTCATTTACTTTATAAAACAAAATTAATTACCAGTACCACTAATTGATTAACTAATTGGTTAATTGATTGATTCATATAATGTTTTTGATTATGAATGATTTTACAAAATTTTAAAATTAGATTTTTCCTAGTACAACATATGATTATTTCTTTGTGAAAAAAAAAAATTTTTTTTCTTTGGTCCCACACTCCTTTATTTATTAATGATCAGAAATAACTAGATTATATAAAATTGTGTTGATCTAACAAATAAAATACATTTTTAAATTTTAAAATTATCATTACATTGAGATTTGTAGTACGGGTATCATACTATTTCTAATTTTGGATTTCTTTGGCTAATAGAGAATTTTTATTATAACATTTTAAATTTGTAAAAAATTTTCATATTTCATTACTGAATTCTACAGAATGCAATTTGATATAAACAAATTGATATTATCTAACAACACAGTGTTAAGTAGTATCAGTATACTATTAATTAATGAATCTTTCGATAGCTTGAGATCTGTTCAAGCCATTTCTTTTTCTTTTCTGAAACTTTACACAGAAAGAGATAGCATTTCTAGAAAATGTATACCTGACACTTATGATTAATTGCCTTGATTTTTTTAATTTTATTTTGAAAAAACAATTAAAACTTCATAAAAAGTAAGCATTTATTTATCAGCAATATCATTGGATTTGAAAAAAAAAAAGATACTTTTATTGTTTAGAAACTTTTTTTGTAGCATCTCACTTTTAAGTTGTTTTTTTTTCATCAAAATAAGTTATAGGCAATGCTTAAAAAAAAAGTATTGAAATGTATATAAAAGTACAATCAAAAGTAATTCTATGCTACAATAATACATATAATTCATCATTACATATCATAAGCTGACATATTAACAATAAAAAGCTATTTTTATTAAAAATGCAATAAGATTTGTTCAGAAAGAGATAATTCTTGTACAATGTGATTAAAAGAGATGTAATCTAAAGTAATCAATTGAAAAATTAAAGCAAAAGCTACTTACTACTGAAACTAAAAATGTGTAAATTTTCATTTTTTAGGCCAAAGATACAAAAATAATAATTTCATTTTATTTTATTTTTTACATAAATGATATATATAAATACCAGGGTACATGAGATAGAAACAAGATTAAAAGCTAGCTATAAAAAATGGTTATAAAATCATTGTAAGTATAATATCAGTAATAATAAAAGGTAAGGCACCAACTGATTGAAACATTTTGATTACCAGCAGCTATTTATGTATGTATTTATTTGAATTCATTATAGTCTTTTACCTTTGCAGAAAGAGAACCCCCAATACCCTGCAATAAACAAAACACTTTGTTCCTAAAAAAAACCATTTCATATCAGACAGCCGCACAGCCGATGTCTTGCCTCTAGCCTGAGTGTCTTAGGATATGGTGCTTTGGAAAAAAGAAACAGGTGTAATGAATGGAACTCTTTCAGACAGAATAAGTGTTCACACAGGTCAATTGAAAGAACAGTGGCGTAGCTAGGAGAGGCAGGGGCTCCAAGCACCTACTTGAGGGGGGCCCCCAAAGGAGAGTCAGAAATTTTTGTTTGTTTGTATGATGAAATACATGTAAATAGCTTATTCAATGATGTCTTTGATGCACCAGCACTTTTCTTCAACAAACTATTATTAACAGTTGAAATACTGAGGAAGATGGCTTCATTTGGTCATGATGTTTGCTCAAACCTTTCAACTTCCATCTGAATACTTTTGAATACTTCATTGCATCATGTGAGAGTTCATTCTCAAAACTCAAGTTAATCAAAAGCACAGTGACTTAGCAGCATGGCTTTCTCAAAAAAAGTTGTCAGCATTGACCTAAATGTTATAGATACACCTTTGCTGCACAGAAAGCAAGGTGTGAGGCGATATGAATTGAGATTTGTCACTTGCGGATTATTTCGCCTATGAACAGCAGTATTTTTTTTTTTAAATTTATTAAGTATATTATCTCATGTCATGATGTCGAATGGCAAAATGTAGGGGCCCCCAAATCCCTAACTACACCACTGGGAGAGGAATTGTATAGTTTCTAGAGACCTAGTTTCAACTATAAAAACAATTACAAATTTATGATTTATCAAACATCTTGCTAAAATCTGACACACATCACAAAACCAACAATTGTATACATTTATTAACAAAAAAATCATTTGACCATTGATAGCTGTAAGTTTTAATCTTTACTGGCTACCCTTGTAAAAGGACAACAAATCTAAATTTACAATTTTCAGTTGTGAACATCCTACAGATCAATAAAAAACAAAATTCAAGTAAAATATGACACCACTTCTTATTAGGCATCCTTCAAACCAGAAATAATATCCACAATGGTTATCACCCCTCTAAGCATTATCAAACAATATCTGATTGTCAAAACTGTTGTTCATCTGGCAGAATTGTCTCTTAAAATGTGTGCACCTTGGTTCTAACATCATGATGCATATACAAAACATGTTGGTGTGTTTAATATTATGTGATTTAAGTACTTGCAAATGTTTTCTTTAAAGTCTTCTAAATAGTCTTGGCATAGGCCAATAGTTTGTTGTAAGCTAACATTAACATACAGAATAATTGCAACACTGCCTCTATGGTTACTCTACAGCAAAAAGAGGTTAGAAATGAAAATGAGCATTATATATATGGTACTTTCAAATTTGAGATGGTGATAAAAGTATAACAGATAATAGGACAAAATTCAATTTGGCAATGAAACAATAGCATTTAGCAAAACAAAATCAAGATCAACAGTATTTTTACAATAATTTATAAAAAAAAGTTCAATAGGACAAAATAAATTGCTTAACAATAAATACAACTTCATTGGTGGGTCAAATATATTTTAATTTTTGGCTGTAACATAATGTGGATTTATTTATGTCCAGAGACTTTTTATACTATAGATGCTCTACAGTATAAAAATAATAAAAATATACAACCTAATCAATACTGTTGTCCCAGCAGGTTACCACAGTTTTATGGCACTGCCATAAAAAAATCTGCTGACCTTTGATCTCTGTGAAAAAAGCCTTCCCACATGTCTGAAGTCTTAAAAATCCTGGGCAAAAACTCAGGGTCTGTATAGACTTCACTAAGGTGTCACATTCATTCTTTAAGACAAATGTGTGCCATTATGTTCAAAACAAATGGATCATTATACATCACAGATATCAGCAGTTTTTGTTTGGCTTATTCATAAATATATAATTTTTTTTTATTTTCTTTAAATAATTATTTCAATGAAAACCACAACATGACATAAAAATGTGTCAAAAATTCATTATGGTATGTGAAACAGTTATGCCTCTTTTCATCTGCCCACATAAATATTATGTGATAGTTGTCATTTTCAATCATTTTTGGTTCACACATAAGACGACTTATACAAATATTTGAGATATAATCTGGTCTAGCATTACACTTTATTTTTATTTTAGAAATTATGACAAAAAATGCAATAACTAAAGTAACAGCAGTGGGTTACTTTTTTTTTTGTGTCACACCATAGCTAT
The DNA here is from genome assembly GCA_021533235.1 of Biomphalaria straminea. Taxonomy (NCBI): domain Eukaryota; kingdom Metazoa; phylum Mollusca; class Gastropoda; family Planorbidae; genus Biomphalaria; species Biomphalaria straminea. Next base: position 15,972,237 of record JADKLZ010000003.1, on the reverse strand, counting down.
AAATTATGACAACAGAAATGCATGAAAGCAACTTTCCAGCTTAAAGAGAAAGATGTAATTTCTTAAACCATACTAAAATAGGTTTTTTAAGGTTATAGAAAATTTTTTTTTTTTAAATATCAATGATGTTCTTTATGTCTGATTAACTGAATCGTTTGTACCTATTTAGATATAGATATATTATTAATATAATTGTGAAGTGGCTAATATAAAGCATTTCAGTCATGATTCAAGTAAAAAAAAAAGTTAATCTATACCAGCTATAGCATTTATCACTTAGTTGTTAATCATAAAAGTATGGTTATATAATGGAATATATCTACTACAAAACAAAATGAGACTATGGCATGTATTAATAAATAACCTGGTTCTATCAACAAAAGAACAATTATTCTTTATTTCCATTTTGTGTTGAATGTTGCATTTCTCTTTTAGCTTGATATTGGAAAATCCTTTTGGCTAATTGTGCTCGGGTTGCCAAGTTCATTGATTTTCTTTCTAGACATCTCTCATAAAGTTTGGATGGAATGTTAACTGGACAATCTAACTGCATGTAATAATGTTTAAATTCTGGTTCAACTGCTCTAAAGACATGAACCTTGCCATATCTGACAAACATTTCGTATAAATCATATTTCATTAATTCCTCCATAGAAAATGACTTCCTGGCATCTTTGTAATCAGAGTTGTAGAAACTTCCATGCTCATAGGACAAAACATCATAATGTCCTGTTCTACTACTGAATTCAATATCTGTTGGATATGGCTTTTTGTCGTAGATAATATTTGGCTTGTATTGCCAGAAACCGATTGGAAAAAATACTTGCCAGCCTGGAATGGTGTTGATACGAACTCGATTTAGCATTTCGGCATTTAGCAACATGCCTACTGTACAAGTCAAAATTAGGGCATCAGGGTCAAGCAAGTCACTTACCTGTGGATAATTTAATGAAAACCAGTATAGAAAAAATATTATGAAAATGGTTGATAAATGAATTTATGAAATAGAGAAAAAAAGAGAATTTTTTTATATATATATGAATAGTCTATAAAGTTAATAAACAAATATGATCACCTTTAAATAAAAAAAACAACATAAAAATTACTGGAAAAAAAAAACACACACACAAACAAAATTAAAACAAAACTATCTTTACCGTGTCAATGATTTTGAATTCTGGAACATAAGTTCCATTGTTAGCAAAGTTAATCATTCTGGTCTTCACACCATCTTCACTTTTATCATCATAATAAGTGACCATTGACTTCAAGACCGAGAAAACATCCTCTTCACCAGTCTTAGGGACTTGTGGGTACACAAAAACTATGATGAGAGCTAAACTGTCTGCAGACTCAGCCTGAAATGAAGCAATCAATAAATTAATGATAATGATAAATTAATGATGAATATAAAATCAAAAGAACATAAAATCATTTTTTAGCCACTAATTGCATGTATGTAAAAAAAAAAATTGCTATAAATATTAACTGCTACCATTAACCAATTCTCATTTAGAAAAAAACAAGGCAAATTTGTTAAGAACTTTTTTGGTTTTGTTGTTATTGTTTGTTTTCTTCTAATGGTGCATTTTGTCATAAAGCCTTTTGGATGTTCAAAGAAAATATTTCCAATTTGTAATCTTAAAATAACTACAGATAAAATATTATGAAAATAATCATACCTGTAATCGAGCATATGTTTCTAGAAATACTCCCCATCCATCCATTTCATTGGGAGTAATTGATAAAATAATATTCAGTCTTGTAGACTCTGTAACATATGGCATAGGAACAACCTCCACCTTGAAAAAATAATTTAATGTAAAAAAACTATATCTTAACATATAAAATTATTTTCTTTCACTTTCCCATTAGAGAAGAGAAATAATTTCAATTATTTATTAAAATTACTGGTCTTACTTTACAACATGCATTAAAGATTACCAATCTTTTTTTTTTTTAAATTATTATTAAAAAAAATGTTTTCAGACATTTCAGAACTTGTAATTAATTCATTTCTAATAAGGCCTTGTCTTGACTCTCAAGATAGAGTGCAGTATTTATTACATGTGAAGACACAAACCCAGCTATGACCTACATTTGACACTGTTATAGTTAAAGTTAAAAAGAATGGACATAATTGTTTGACAAAAGCTTGATCTTTATATATATATATAATAATTACCTCTCCAAGAGGCCTCACAAGAAAAACACGTTTCTCTATAATCCTTTTGTTGTAGTTATTATTGTTATTTTCTTCTTGGGGTATGGATGTGTCCTCTAAAGCTAAGTCCAGTAAATATTCCATCCCCCTCTGTGGATCAAATCTTCTATAGCCATTGATGAGATACGAGTACAAATATTTGTTGTTGTGTTGCTCATTAAGTTTCTCCATGGATATTTTAATGATATCTTGAATATCTAACTTGTCAATACCTGCAAACAGATTTGTATCATTAATATTCTTGCTTTTTTATAGTGCATCTTTCATGCTCCTAAAACATACTCTCTTGTCCAATCGTAATGGTGAGGGGAGTATCTGGGAGATTTCAATGCTGCCGTTCTTGGCACTCAGCAAGCACGACTTAGATATAATAAAAATCTCTAGACTAAATTGGGATTCAAACTTGAGCCCCCTCAGATACAGCCAAGCAGTTTATGTCACTCAGCCACACAACTCAAAACAACAATAGTAACAACATATTCAAATATTGAGCAATTTATAACTCCTGCGTTACTTTCCAGTAAGGAAAATTACATATAGGCAAGCAAATCATGATTCTCCGGCATCTTCCCAGTTCAAAACTACAAAACAATTTTAATTTTTTTAGTCTTGAAACAAAAATTATTATTTTTTTAGGAAATATTAGATTATTTTAACCATAAATTTAAAAAAAAAAGCAATTTATTAAAATGATCATTTAAAGTTGTCATGAAATGAACTTACCAATCAATTCTTTAACATTAGTGAAATCATCCTGAAAGAAAATGTGTGTCTCTGTAAAGTAGTCCCATCTTATGACATCAAATCTATTTTTGGGTTTATAAGGTTCAGGCACTCCTAAGAATCATTAAAAGAACAAACATTAAATTTATGCAACAAAAATTAATGAAAGTAATACAGAGACTTTAAACTTTTTCAGTCTATTATCCTATCATTTGAATTCAATAGAGAACTTCTAATTCTGAAAGTACTGAGAACATTTTAAGAACATTATCATGTGATCTACCTATAGGCCATGATATACTGTCTCGTCCACCAGGTGCAAACTGGCTCATGTATAAAATATTATCTTTCATTTCTTGAATCTGATGTCGGGTTGAATTCAATTCAACTTCACAAAAATATCTGCAAACCAGTAAAAAAATGTTTTAAACCATAAAAAAATGGTATCAATTTTTTATACAATTTTGTTCATAAACAAAAGCATTAGTAAATATTGTTTTAAACATTATGTTATATAAATAAGGCAATTACCTGTGCATTTTGTAATGTGTAATCTCATCTGGCATTGGAAACACTGATAGAGATTTATTAAAGTTAGCTTGCTCCCTCAAAGCTTCTATATCCTTGTTAAAGTTTAAATTCTTTACTGGATATGCTGTGTACACTTTGTTCTAAAGATAGTATTTCAAAAACAAAATATCTATGAAGATATGTAACTTTAAAAAAAAATGTATACCAGAGCATTCATTCAATATTGAAAAGACAAGTTATTAACTTATATAATCGAGGATGCTATGTAAATTATGCAAACGCTCTGTCGTAGTATATATAGAATAGTCATAGTATGTATGTGTCAATAAATCAGATTGTAAACTATGAATAGTAGACTTACTGCAACAGTTGAATGGCACTCCAGATCAGTAGCATGAAGTAAACATTTGCCAAAATTCACACTGGAGTCTAAGCTGTGACAATTTTCTGAACACCATTTTAAACTGCTATTGACTAAAGAAAGTAAAGACTGGAAGAGAAATAAACAACAAATTAGGTTTATTTATTTGTTAAAATGTTATTGCTATTAGAGTAGATTACAGATTAGGATGAGAGGAAATCATCAATCAGCTCATGAAACTGGTTTGATATTTTATATATACATATGCATATATTTAAAATATTTTCTGGGAAGTTTGGATGTGATGGAAAACACCAAAAAAATACTACAAAACAATCTAATCTTAAAAAGACATTTTTGTTATGCATGAAAATGTAGACAATAATTGACATGCACTAAAAAGAGTACAGGAATGAGAGATTGGCTCTTCACTGACCCTTCTGTCTGGAGTTCCCAGATAAACAAGATGATCAACTGAACACATCTATTTTCATGAGATACACAAGTGGTTCCTCCATCTTCCTATAATGTACAAACACTAGCTGTGGAAGGGCCATTGTTTCTCATAAGATCCTAGCTGGGTGTGGTGGATGGGACTGGTTAGTAACCTTTCTTATATCCTCACCATCCACAACATATGCAATGTATATTTGTTAAAACATATTGTGGAAGCAAACAGAAGGCAGAGTGTTCTATCCCTGTTAGCCTATATATTCCCATTACAGACATTTCAAGATGGTGTCACTAGATCTAGGTTAGAATTACAAATCAACATAATTGTCAGAGTGAATTTGAGGGACTATCCTTATATCTCTGTGTTTATCAAATGTGTTTTTACAAAGAAAATTGAACATCTATAAGTGTATGTGGAAAAATTACTACAGTTAGAAATCTAAAAACTGTAGCTAATGAAAAAGAGTAGGATACCTTTAGAATGATAGACTACAACTAGACCTCTATTATACATTAAAAATATTTTTTAAAATTGTTACACTGAATATAAGGGCAGAGATGGGTCATTCTATATAAGGTGCATCTCTAGATCTATGACTGACAAAATGAATAATTATTCCATTAAATTAGCAAAAAAAAAAGATTTTTTTAAGTTGCATATCACAATAACTAGAAATGCATAATAGTTATGTGCTTTTAGAATTCAAAGGCAGCAGTTTCATTGGAATATACAAAGGCCAAAAAGTGTGCTGGCGATGGGTTGTTTCATTTGAAAACATTGTGTGTGGAGTGGCATTATAATGCAGACAGATGAGAAGACCACAGCAGGCATTCCTATTGGTGTGCTGGTTAGTGGTAAAGACGTGGCTTCTAAACTGAAGGATCTTGGCTTCCAATCTCAATGAAGAACTTTGGGATTTTTTAGGATGCTCTAAGCCCACCTGTTATGGAGAGTCTGACAAAAGTGAAAGTAAAGACAGGTGGTCCAAGTGCTGGCACATGACAACCCCATTAGCCATAGGAACAGATAATCTTTACATCATGTACCTAATATATCACAATGTCTGAACAAGGCACTTCAGTGTTACTATTTCTATTGCATAGTTGACTAGGGCAATGTTTTCTCAAGAACAACATAAAGGCCTTAAAACTTTCACGTTGGTTAAAGGCAATACTATATGGGAGGTATTTTGATAGACAAGCCATGCTGTTAAGCCTGAAAGACTGCATTTAAATTAAAACTGGGTATAGATGTTCATGCAAAATGCAAGTCATTTGACAATTAACGTGGGAATGATAAAAAAAACGAGATAATTGTCTAGACCAGAAGTAGCCATGCTAACTACTGAAAGTGG
>JADKLZ010000003.1:15888595-15936998 GCA_021533235.1 Biomphalaria straminea | reverse complement strand
CTTTCGCTGTTTTTCCAGCTCAGTTTTTCTTAAGTTATGAGATAGTGGCACGGCAATGTCAATCATGACAGCGGCTTTTTCTTTTTTTATCTATAAGCAACAGATCAGGGCGATTAAAATCTACCGTTTTGTCGGTCAAAATAGGCCCAGTACAGCAGGTGATCAGTAGACTCGAGAACCTCTTGTGGTGAGTATTTGTAATAAGGAGGAGTATCCTTCCCGATCAAATTGTGCGTCAAAGCCAAGTGCTGGTGTATTAGCTTTGCAACTTGGTTATGGCGACCTAGGTAGGCAGATTCCGATATTATTGTTATATAAAAGTAAACAAGAAAAACATAAATAATGCCTTAAATCAATTCTTTTTTAGTTAGTAATTAGTTTGGATAAGTCATGTAATTATATGTATAATTAATCTAACCATTATAAATCTGTATAGCTTTAAGCTTTCTTAATGCACTATGACCCTATCACTTATGTGGACCAGTTGCGAAAAGGGAAGAAGGGGGTATCTTGGTAAATGTTTACATGATCTTTCCCTTGTTCAAGATAACAAACAAAATAATTAATTACCAATAGTTGATTAACTAATTGGTTATTTTTTTTGTATTGATTCTTGTACTGTCAGGTAAAAGAAATAATTGTTCGAAATTTCGACTAATGCCGAGATTAGGTGTGGGAGAAATAACATGTAGGCCCTACAAACTTTTTAACAGAGTGAGTTGATTTAATTTAAGCTTTGTGAAAATAATAAAATAATTTGATTTTATTTGGCCTAGATTCTAAATCTACGTATAGCTTTGAATCTAGAACTGAATGACCAAAGAACTGAAAAAGTGCATATGTAGGCCTAATAGTGTTTGTGTATGGTTTTTTTTTTATATATCATACTATATGCTCTACAACTGATGGAGCGAAAATGTTAATTAGTGTAAAAGGGGCAGTAGGCTATAGATAATATCATAAAGGGGGGATCTTCTTAAACTGTCATGTAGAGTTGAGCCTTCGGCTCTTGGAACTCCAGGCCAGCAAAAGTGAACAAGAGCTCCCTCTCACCGGCCTGAATGAAAACAGTGTACACTGTTTTGTCTGGCTGGTGGGTCAGACTCGCGGCAAGAGGCCACGTATGCCAAGACCCCCGCCATTTTCTTTTTCTATACCAGGCTAACAATGCGGGACACGCCATTTATGTAACAGCCCCTTGAGGAACAGCGCCTGGATTGTGACAAGGTTAGGGGAGCTTTTTTACAACTCCGCGCAGTGCAATGAGGATGCTCTCACACCCACACGGGAGTCTTGTTTTGATACCAATGACCATTTAGCCTAATCGTTTCCTCCAACGATCGTTTTTACCCAGGCGCCACTATGAGGCAGGGTAGCATGGGTGGATCTTGAGTCTAGTCTAGATCTAGAATTGAAAATGTATCAAACAAATTTGTGTAGGCCTATGTTTGTAAGGGGGTAGGCCTATAACTAAAAAAAAATGTGGGAAAAAAAAAAAGAAGCAATTAAGTTACAAAACAACTTAAAAATACAGTCAATCTAGTTGCTGCATTAAAACAGAAGAAAGAACAACTGAGACAAGTTTGAGACAAGGGTTCATCTTGTCTCCCTTTTTCTTCCTCCTAGCCATTTGCTACATAATGAGGAGAGCAAATGGAGCAATGAATTAGCTTGCCTTTGGAATTTCATAGAATGTAGCCTACAGAATTGAATGACAAGACTTGGACTTCGCAGACGACGTTGCACTACAAATAAACGCATACAAGAAATGACGAAGAGCCTAGACAGAGAGGCACCCAAAATTGACCTCCGGGTCTCAAACAAGTAGAACTAAATCCTATGCCAAACCAGGAGTCTACCACTTGGACTTGGTGAGGTCGTGACAAGAGCGTCGCATGAGGTTTGCGGGACATGTTTTCCGACAAAATGAACTTCGCATACCAAGTTGCAAAGACATGAACGCCAATACAAGGAAAGCGCAGGCAGTGACGTCTTCGTATAACTTTCATGGTGGACCTCAGAGAAGAGGACGCCAGGCGGGAGGCTTCAGGCGTTGCCAGCGACAGATCTGTGTGGAGACAGCGTACACACCCATTGTAGGGCCTATCTAGTTATCTAGGTCTGTGACTGACATAGATCTAGGTCTGTGCAGTAAAGTTACTCTTAATTTAAGGAAACCTATTTTAGTGTATCACGAGATTCCTCTTTTCTTGAATCCTGGAAGAAAAAAATAAAATAAATCGATACTACTAAACACTTCGCTATCTAGGCTCTAGATCTAGTCCAGTTTCATTTAATATATTTATTTAGTGAAATTGTTTCTTGTTTAATGTCGAAATTATAAATATAAGAATCTTATTTTTAAATTGGGCACTAGTTTCAATCACTTTAAAAAGATGCCCACTGTAATTGTGGGTAATCGATTTTGATGTTATCGGGTATACAAAGTTTCAAAATGTAAACAAATACAATAATAATAGATTTCATACTAGTGACTAGTCTCTATAGATAAATTTATCGTACACAAATTTATTTTAAAACCACACTCTTAGACTCTACAATGAAGTGTTTCATGGTTGTTAATCAATTGAATGATCCACTGTACATAGATTATGATTCGTACTTTGCAAATTATATAATTCTACGGGCAAAAGAAAAAGGTTTATTGGAGGTAAAGTAAAGTCAAGTCATCAAGTGTAAACTAAAAGTAAAGTAGTAAAGTCACTAAAGTGATAAAAGTCTACTAGATCTATTACTAAAGTTAAAAGTAAAGTTAACTTATAGATCTAAAAGTTATTAAAAGTTACTTAGATTCTAGATTAAGTTTAAGATTAGATAATCTAGTAGTAGAATCTAGTTACTGTACAGTGTACTATATCTATATACTATTATATAGGACTATAGTCAGAAGACTATCCTATAATAATTATAATTATATAATAATATAGATCTAATAAAGTATTTAAAGTAAAAATTAAAAATGCAACTCAAACTAATTACCAAATAGTGAAATACTCAAGACTCTTAACTTACTCTTAAGCCCCCTTGAAGTCATTCAGAATTACCAAAATAAAACTTATTTAATTTAAATATTTATTATATTAATAACTATAATTATATAATATAATTGATATATATTATTAATAAATATCATCTAGATCTAAATCTAGATTTCTAGAGTACTTATAACTTACTAGTTACTATAAATACACTTAGTAAGGACTTAGACTTAGATTGACTTAGATGATAGATCTACTAAAATCTACTTATTAACTCTCTGAACTTCTGAAGGCTCTCTTTGATATAAATATTACAATAATATTAGATCTATAATTATAATAATTTAAAATTAATACTTTTAACTATAGAACCTAATACTTATTAATACCACTTTAATTTAACTAAATTATTATGATTTAGATGAAATTAGCAAAACTTGCCAAAACTAGAGTAGAACTAGACTCTAGTCTCTATACTCTATATATTCTATACTCTTTATTATATTGTATATATTTTATATCTAGAATCTAGATCTAAGTAGTCTAGAATATCCACTTCTAGATCTAATCTGTACTAATTAATATTATCTTGATGATAGAAAGAATGTTATTTTTTGTTAGTCTAGAAATGTAATTGACATGATTACGATGGGGATGATCATGGACATAATCTTGATTATGATTATTAGAGTAGAGTACTTGTGTACAGTATTAGATCTAATCTAGGTATGGTAGATTAGAGAAAGTATTTGTATCTTCAATCTACAAATACTTTCAAGGATATAAACTAAAAAATAATTCCTTTTAACAGTATTTTTTTTTTATTCTGCTTAAGGTTTCCATAATTTTTACTTAATTTGAATTCTACTTTAAACTTTAGATATTTTTTTAGCCTTTTTGTCAATCTAGGTTTAAAGAACTTGTCTGTATTGTATTTATTTGGTTACTATTGATGTATTAAAGGTGAGGTTTGGACTAGGAAGTAAACTATCTTCAACTCTGAAGGAACATCCAAAACATGTAAACCATTTTACAACCAAAATTTTACAAATTACAATAATATTTTTCAGAATGAGTCCATCGTCACCAAACTGGATGCAAATTTGGTCATGCAAATCTTTTCACCCCTTGTACTTTCTCAGTGGCTACTGATTGATCAAACAAAAGAGCCATGCTCAACAATTGTTTGTCCTAATGGTTTCCTCTTTGTTTTCAAACAAGTAAACTTTTTTTAAGAATAAAATTTCAATTTTAGCATTTGCAAATATTAAATATAATTAGTTATACATCATATTATATTGTAACGAACTTCACTTATCAGGCAACACTGCTTAACATAAACACAACACATCTAACTCAAGAACTTGACAACAAGAGCTTCAATAACACAGTGGCGGTTTAATGACAAACACTACAATCACAGCCCATAAACATAATTGGCTCCTCTAGCTACAAATGCTTAAACATAATGGAACTGTCTAACTAACACAACAAGCATCTATATAGCGCGTACAGCTACATTTTTGAAGACTCCGATCATAACATCTGTCCTCTCCGCTTTCTATCTGGACTGGACTCTCTCTCACTAACACATCTCCTCCCGTCTGTCCAAGCTCTAGAACACATGCACAGAGCACAGGTCACACAAAGGACAGTCGTTGGTTGACCTGTGTGACGCGCATCAAGTCACACATTCAGTCCGCCATTGGAGTTATAACAATATTATCAATGAATAATATAGAATATCTGTCAATACAAAGAATTTCATTTTTTAAACAAATAAAACATATTTGACTCCTTGTTGTTTTCTAACAGATGGATGATCTTCTGTTTCTGACTATTAATGGAGATGGAAGTGAAACGGAAGCATCTCTACAGCGCAAAGTGGAGGTTTTTATCACATTGATGAAATTTATATTTGGTCCAGTTTCTGAAGAGTAAATTTTGAATTATCATTAAAAACATTTGTTTTTTGCTAGCATTTGTGTTTTGTTTACTAAAACACTATGGACATGTTTTTATTTAAATTCTTGTTGCATTTTGTTTTATCAAGGTAGTTAATACATACAAAATGTTCCATTATTAATTCCAAATTTGTTATTAGTTATTTAAATAGTTTTGTACATATACTTTTCAAAATATTTTTGAAATGTAAAATATTGTTCAAGCATGTATTTGTCAACATCATATTATCAACAGGATGGGCCAGTCTCATTTTTATAGCAGGAAAGCTAAATGGGATTTTCTTCAAGAGATCATGAAAAGTTGGGAATCCATGGTCCAGTCTGAGCAGGCATTTCTAGTGGAGGTAGGATCTAGCTATTGTCAATTTTTTTTTTCAACATTTAGATTTTTTTTAAAATTGCTTTGTATAGTGCAATTTTTTATGCTTAAAGCATGTTCAGTGCACTAAGGTTCATCATCATCTGCCTCATGAATTTTGTCATAGGGGTGCTATGACAGTTTGCATAACCAAATCCCTCCACTTTTCTTGGTCAGTAGCTGTTTTTAGCAGGATGTCATGTGAGAGGCAGGTCCATTCTTGTTTGTTATCCAGTCAGCTTTTCTTTTGGATGACCCTTTTTGTGTGCTCCCTTCACTGAAGGAATTTCAATAGTGAGTCATGTCTTACAATATGACCAAACCAGTTAGCTTTTTATCTTTTCACTACAATAAGGTCCAATCTCTTAGTAAACATACAACTCAGCTACAATAAGGTCCAATCTCTTAGTAAACATACAACTCAGCTCAAGTCATGTATCAAACTTTCTGTTACTTTATTTTTATATTGTGTAACCCTAATTTTTCTTAAAGTGAAATTATCTTTCTCTTGGTACAGGCTATTGAGAGGCTTCATGTCAATCAAGAGGTTAATCAAAAGTGTATAGAGATTCTGGAAAAAACAGTCAAACAGCTTCAGATCTCGAAAGAACAAACTATTAATCATGCAGTCTTGCTTGTAAATAGTAAACTTTTGGCTTTATATTCAAAGTAAACAAAATTTTGTTTTCACCAATGCATTATTATATTACTTTTATTAAAATATAAATAATTTTGCTATCCTCAACAATAAATCATTTAGAACATTTATAATAATAATAATAATTTAATTTATAGAGCGCTGATAATATAATGTAGGCTCAAGGCACTGACTCTCACTGTGATAACAATACAAAAATTTACATATTTATTTTTAAAAATTGTCGCTCTTTGAAGATGAAGATAATTATTAATAAATATGTCTCTAATTGTAGCTTCTTTTTCATCCCTGTGTTTCTGCCATTGCCTTATAGAATACTTATAATACATGATGTCAATGCGTCATTTTTGTTACCTATCCTTTTGGAAAGCACTATTTCTTGCTGCTCAAATTTTGGGTGTAGGAGACTTTATTAATTTTTCTATTTCCTTACGTCTTTTATCTGTGATGCTGATTATCAAGCAAATTTGGTTTTAAATGACCAAAGAGACACTTGTCAAATAAAGTAATGGGAAAAGGAGAGAAGCATTCAAGTGCAATGGAATAACAGTCAAATTTTTTTAAAACTCTGCTCTGAAAACACAGAGTGCAATTTATTTTCAACTATTGCTTAGAATTGAGAAAATATACAATTATATTATAACTTGGTATTAAAAATATTATTTGCATTTATTCAAATATGACAACCTAATTTTTTTATGTCTTTTTTTTAAGCCGTGGTGCAAATGAACTCAAATCGAAGGACATCTTATCCTTGACAATTCTGGCTAAAACTATTTATCCCTATTCAGAGAATATTGAAGATCTCTTTTCTATTCATTATACTGGGGGGAAGACAAAGTCCAAAGCAACAGATGAAGACTGTAGTGATGGTGCAGAAGATGAGGTCAGTTGTAGAATAATGAGCCTTAGATTTAGAAATGATAAAAATAATTTAAACTTTTGGTATCCTGACAAAATACATTGAAGATAACTTTTTGTTTGTTGTTTTGCACATTGTTCTCTCAATCGCGTAATTCACCAATACAATGTATATTATGCCATTTATCATAAGTAGATATAGCATAATTTGATAAATTCTTTTGTAATCTATGAGTGCTTGCTTACAAGTATGTGTTATTCTATTACAGTACCACAGTGCTCCTAATACACCAGGTGGCCATAGGTCAAGATCACCCTCCATTGTAGTAGATAGTGAGTATCACAATTCAGATGCAGCAGGCCTTCGTTCTGGACACTCTGAATCCTTTCACAAAGATTCTCTTACACATTCCTCATTATCACGCTCTGGAACCATAAAAAATTCAGACCATGACTCTTATAAAAAATTAGAATATTCTGATGAACCATCACTACTAGAAATGTATTCAGAGAAATACCCAGACACAGTGTTCAAAAGTATCAAATCTGAACCTGACACAAAACTACTGGCTCAGTCAAGTAATGAGCAAATGATGGTTCAAACTTTTGCCGAGGTTTATGATGATCAAAAAAATAGATACTTAGCTCAGACTTTGGAGAGTTCCACATCGAATGGAATCCTCTCCAATAAAATCAAAATTGAAACTTTGAGAGAAACTGATTCATCGAGACTTGTCCATAATGAAAATTCAAACAGCAATATTCTGAACACAGCCAATGCACTTGAAATAGTCAGAGAATCTGAGCTCCAAGATGAATCATCACCCCATAGTTTAGGTGCAGTCAGTATGTTAAGAGACAATCAAAGTGACAATGTAGTTTTGACTGGCAATATTCACAATGAGGTAGCGACATCTAAAACCACTGTTACGGCCATAGAGCAGCTGTCTGTCAGAGAAGATAATAAGTTTGACCAATCAACAGCATCAAGCCGCTCTTCATCTGCAGGTATTGGTGGAAAAAACTCCAGGTCATCCACATTATCTTTTGAGCCAAACATTGACACATTTACCCCATCTCGTACGAGCTCAGGTAAGACATTATTGCTATAGAATATGTAAATAAAGTCAAGGTAGATTATGGCTCTTATCTGTTTTTAGTACATTACTTAACAATTTGTTTATAATATATGCATTAATCATTTCCATGGTTAATCTTCAAAATTTGTTGATGGTAAAGGAAGGTTAAATAAGTAGGACTGGCATACTTGCTTTTTTTTTTCAGATAGTCACTCAAAAGATTACAGTCTTAAGTCTAAATACCTCTCTTTTGCTTCAACATTTATCTTTTTCCACTGTTTTTTTACTTTTACTTATTTCTTAAGTATTACAGTTCGATGGTTATTAGGGATAAACTATATTAAAAACTTTTTTTTTTTGCTGTTCTTTTAAGTTTAAATGTATAAAATATGTTAATTACATATATAAACATGAAAACATCCCTTTCTTTTCTATGCTTAATCTGTAGTACCATGTTTTGACACATATACTCCACATAGGCATATACCATGCACAAAGTACAAATAAGTAAAAATAAAATTGTACAACCTGCACCCTTCTATACCCCGTATATGCAAAGCTTGACTTGCCGTAAACTTGCACAAAGTTTTGCTCATTAAACATTTTTCTTTCAAGACGCAATCTTCTCTAATAGTTGTACCAACATATGATATATAGAGTGCAACATGCATGTTAAATATGAGCTTATGGTAATATGTGTAGTATGTTGTTTCAACAGAAAGTCATTGGCATAGTTATATGGTGATGGTGGAGAAAGATTTGCTACAGCAGCTTAGCTGGGTGCTATGATTGGCCTGATTGTGTATTGGCTGGTGCTCGGCCTTATTGTGTAGGCTATTTATTCCCAGGGCAATCATGAGTACGGGTATTCTTATAGCTCAAACTTTGCAACGTATAATGTCCAGCAAGAGCATACAAAGTGTATTTGTTATGACATTGTGAATGCTGATACTGACGATGATGATGGGGATGAAGAGTCAATTTATGACCCAACTGCTCCTGCCAACATGTTTTGCTTATTGAAAGAATACAGTGAATATGATACAAGTTTTGATGGTTTTACTAGCTATAGTGAGGACAGTGACATCCGTGAGACTGGAAATCGATCTAGGGTGTATATTGTAGTCTTTTTGTTTTCTTTAGGTTTTTTAATGAGATTTTCATAAAGCTTTCCAATGTACATTTGACAATCACACATTGAACTATAGGAGGTTTAAAGACCCACCATTATCTCCATAGTTTCTGTTATGCTATGTTTATCAGTAAAATTTTGTAAACCAGCACCTTTGTATACTCACACAGCTTGCCATTCTTTTTTAAAAACTGTATACCCTATGGTCATATGCATGAAAATATGGTATGAATCATTAGGCATTTTACATCATATTCAATTTGCTTGGGTTTTTAGTTTTCCTCTTAATAAAAAAAACCTATATTTTTTGCTAATTTAATGTGTGCTTTTCTTTTTGGTTTATGAATGTTTCCAAAATGTAATATTTTAAAATATAGTTTTATCAAATCTGAGTAAAAGTTATCCTGAGCTTTCACCAAACGATGGACAAGGATTTATGTTCAGTGAGGAAGACCAGTATACTTCGAAAGATGTCCCAGATACTACAAGACAGCCAAAAAAACAAATCACTGTAAGATTCTTTCACAAAATTTTTATTGTAGCTACCTTAAAAGTAACATTTGACTAACAATAATTACACTGTATGTAGAATAACTTTGATATAAATTGACTTTAATTAAGTGTGAGTATATATATATTAAATATATATATATATATATATATAATATATTTGTGTGTGTGTGTTACTACCAAAGTCTCATCTCAGCTAAAGCACAAAGTGACTGGCCAAATCTGGATCTGGCCATGGGCGTAGTAAATTGTTTAGCCAATGTCTTGATGTGCATCTTCATTTTTACTAAATGCCAGTTTTTAAAATTGCTCCTAGTCTACATTATTCATGACACTAATAAGATTACTTCTTGGGCTGCTCAAACCTGTTAACATCTGGCTTACATATACAACTTTTGTACCTGAAATTTCAAACCGACATGGGCTGGATTTCTTATTTGATATGATGCAAGTTGTAGTTCCGTAACTTTTATTTTCTTCATCATTAAGTCTTGGCCTCAGAATTGCAACTGCTTCATGAAAAGAATGACCAAATTAAAATATACACTAATTCTCTTTAAGTATGACTAGATCTCAAAATGTGAAATGAACAGTTAGTTTACTGTTATTTCTGTTGTGTGTTTTTATTTTTCAGCCAGCTAATTTGAATCACAGCAGCCAATTGCCAGGACCTTCATTATCTCTCCTGGAAGAGACTATAGGTAGCAAATCTAACTTCAATAGCTACTGGCCACAATCTGTCTTCCTCGATACACATACATGTCCATACTCTCCTTACAACTTGCATTGTCTTCAAGTTTTACCTGGTGTTACTTTGATACTTCTGTCTCAGGTAGATGTTAACTTTTTTTAAATAGCAAAATAAATATTCTTGACTTAAAAAAAACAACAAGATCATTGGTTTTATAGTGCTTATAATATTTAGAAAATTTTGTTAACCTAAATATTTTTTTATAAACTATGTATCATATAGTATCATAACAACAGAATTATAACGCCACAACCATTATACCACAGTTTTATTACAGAATGAAATGGCTGATACTTTTTTTTTTTTTTACTTTTTAAATTTAGAAAAATTTCTTAATTACTCATCTTAAAACTGTTAAGTGGCCTCCAACTTGTATACTTTGTATAGCTTTGTTATGACTCATACTTTTATTGCAGACCTGGCTCTTCCTTGCCTCTCCTTTCAAATGTAAACAAAAGCTAATACATTATTTGAATAAGTTCAATTTACAGAGTATTGGAAATATCTTATGCCTATCTTGCTAATTCTTTATCTGACTATTACAAAAATGAAACAATAAATAAGCTTTTAATAATGCAGTGTTTAAACACTTTCTTGCTTGCCAGAATATCTGAATCATAACATTGCACTCTCCCTAAAAGTCCCCTTCACCTTGCGAAATGTTTCATATCATTAGGTTTCAATGCATGAAACAAGCTGGAACATTAAAGACATAAACTTTGGTTAAATAAACAGAAAGATACTTGTGTATTATATGTTATTGTCTGTTTTTGTCAAAAAATGTTGCTTTCATTTCTTTTAATAGGCACAGAAGCATCAACTAGCTGACTATATTTTTCCAGTCATTAACCAAGTCCAGGATCTCCTTTATAAACACCGTATTAGGTATTCTCGTACAAGAGGTAGCCAGGTGTATGAATTCATCCATTCATTTTTGACAAAACTGCATAGCAACTTAAAAAAAAATAAGGTAAATATTTACATGTGCAATTTTTAACAGCACTTTACAATTAGCCTTGTGATACTTGATAATGTCTCACCATAAAAGATAAAAGAAGTCTGCAAAGATAAAAAATGTAAAGGAAAGAATTCTGTTGGTTTTGAGTTTTAAAATGTAAATCTCAACTTCTATGAAATTTTCAGAATGAAATGAATGGCTTAAAAATATTCTTCTTGTCCTTAGAAACCATCATAACTATTAACATATTTTTTTTATTTAATTGTACATTCCCAGAGGACCTGTTGCACCTACACACATTTTTTGTTCACATTCAGTTGTCAAATAATCATAACTTTATATTAATAAATAGTTACAATAACAAAAAAAATCATGTATAGCACTATACTTTTTTAGAGGCATCAAATGTGAAAGAGAGATGGACAGACACTAAACTCAAAACCAAAAGTGGCTTTTTCCCATGGTAGCTACTAAAAATGTTATAGTATTATATATTTCATTTATTTTCTACAGGGAAGAATTTCTTCACTCAGCTTTGATCTTCACAGTCGATGGGACAAAGATGACTTGAAACGTAAACTGACAGATTATCTAGAAAAAGACCTTCAAGCTCCTATAACTAAAGAGTAAACATTTTCTTTCTTAAATTCAATGCATTTTGAGTAAAAAAAAAATTTTCTCATTACAATTTTTGAAATTAATATAAAGTGCAACTATGTAGTGTTTTTCTTTTATGTTATTTTATGAACCCTTTGACTCAGGAATTATTTTCCACATTTGGGCGTAATCAAGTTTTTTGGCCAATGCTTTGATTAAACTTTTATAAGAATTTTCAATGAGCCATGTTAAACTGAAATTGAATAAGCTACATATGGTTAATTCTATTTCTTTAATAGAATTATTATCAGGGTTGCATTTTAAGCCTTGACTCATTTGTCCAGACCCCTGACATTCAATACGCACTTTCGTGCTTAAAACAAATAATTGGCTAGATGTTAACTTATCCATGTAATATTTAATGAGATGAAATCATTCACTATGAATAAAATGATTAAGTAATCTATTATTGAATTTAACAATGTCCCAATATTATACTGGGTAATATAGATATTGAATCATATTATGTTAATAGTCAAGTAAGCATTCTGCACCTTGTGGTCCCAGAAGCCGAACACAACAAATTAGTACGTATTTGACCACTATGCAACAACGTTGGCCCACTGCTGACACTAGTGTAGACTCAATCTTACAATCCCATCACTAACTCCCTAAAATAAGGGTACACAGACAAACCTCAAAGAAACAACAACTCCATAAACTAAAAAAGCAATGCAATGAAGAAGGTGCATTTTAAAATTGTACACCTAACAAGAATTTTTGCAAGAATAATATAACCTACCTACTCACAGACTCTGATGTTCAATTATTCATTTTTTTAAATAATCAAGTCATTTCTTCTTTAAATTGTTATACGTTTGTTTAAAGTGTTTTTTTTTATAAACATTAGAAATTATGTTTAAAATGTAACTAGTGTTGAAATTGTTTGTTGCTTACAGGCTTGAGTCACAGCTGCTAGAAGTCTATAAGAAACTGAAAGAACTTTTTTCTCACCTGTATTTGACACCTCAGCAATATTCTCCCCAACTGGTAGATGCATTATCACAAGTTAGAGTAAGTCTTTTGTGAAACATATTGCGGGCAGTCCAAGAAGGCATTTTTTTCTTTAGGACTATAACTGATGGGTCAAAGAAACTTTTGTTCATAGTTTAAATTAGCAGGTTGTGGTCCATTTGATTGGAGGATGAAATTAAAAAAAAAAGGACTTTTTTTTTTGAATTTTAGTGTAGAATTCAAGCCACTTACTTGAAGGATGTAAAAGTGCATGGGTAATAGCTAATTCGTGTACTATTTTTTAAGTTATCTTGGTTGGGTTTACCAAAGATCTGCATAGAAATGCATTATTTTTTTAGTTATCTTCGTTTGGAACTCATCTACTGTTGCAAGATGCTTTTCATTAAGCTATTATATTCACCTAGATCTCATGGTTAATCTATAGAGCAGATTTGAAACTTAAGAACGTCTTACAAATGAAATGTTACCCCATGGTCTTTGAAAGTTATATAGATGGAACATAAATATAATATGCTATGATTAACATTGAAGAGATTAACATATTACATATTATTAGCCCTTTTTGTGCAGTTATTTTGTGACACATTTTCTACTTCCCATTAATTACATGAACATTATCTTTTTTTTGTTGTTGTTCTTTGAGTATGTCTAATTAGAAATAATCTTTAATGTTAATTGTTGAAGGTATTTAGCCAGATTCACTGTATAATTCAACAATAATTCATGTTTTTATAGTTTCTGAAACTGGTATATCATAGAACTTTGATTTCTGAAACTAAACAGATCATTTTTGCATTATTGGTATAAAATTTTCTTTTCTTTTTCCTTCACTCTACAACAAGATAACAGAATTAGATGGATGGTTTTTGAACCAATGGGCTTAAAGCATTCCTCTAAATTTAAATAGAAGGAAAAAAAAGTGTTAGCCTTTTCAGCTGGATCTAATAAAGAATGAATTGATACACATGGCTACATCTTGAACAGTGATAATAAGTGATACTTAGTGTGTGGGTCAAAGAAAACTTAAGTCATTCAAGTTTTCTTTTTTTTTTTTTTTGTGGTCAATTTCCAGTACCAGTTTTCATGTCACTGATTTTACAATTTCAAAAATAAACCTCATTAATTCAAATTCAGTTGTCCCATTTGTAATGAAGGCTTTTTTTGTCTGTTTCCCTTTTTATTTTTTTTAAACTATAGATAGCTATTAGTAAAGATTTACAAGACTATCGAGAATATCTGAATGTAAAGGCTCAAAGAAACATCACCATGACCAGCTATATTGATGAGTTTCCTGGTCTCATTCACTTTATCTTCGTTGATCGTCTGTTTCATCAAATGAGCGCTCCATCACTAAATATATCTTTAAACTCGGGAGAAAACACTGATGCCACCAGCTTCTTGAAAGAAAAGGTTGTAGATACAAAAATAGTTATTTTGCAAAAATTTTTAAACATAAAAGAAATGGTACTAGAAATGAATACTAGTTTGTCGTTGTCAGAATGGTTTTGGTCTAGATCTAGTAGCTCCTATAAAGAGAAACAGATTTCATGAACTATTTCTGATTGTTTCTACAGATCTGGTCAATGTATCAACATGTGATGTGCAAATTAACAGAAGGCTACACCACTGTACTTTTAAGGGATGGGGATTTCTATTTCTCTTACTTTTTGTGGTTTGAAGATTATATGGTGAGAACCACTCTTTTCTCATTGTTATCAGATTTGATTTCTATAAATGTTAATTGTGCTTTGATTAAATATTTGTGTCATCCCCTTTTTAGGGAAATCCATTGCCAGTACAAGAAAGTTTTAAACCATCTTCCAAGTTTTCATTCCCTGGCATATTAAGTGGATCTTTCTATAGGTAATTAATCTTAGTTTTTATGGAATTAAAATTAAAATAAAAAAATTACCACACAACAAAATAAACAAAATGTGTAGTTTAATCTCATAAATTGCTAGGCTGACTATCAAGGGGTCTCTAGTTTAAATCTTGACTGGAGTTGAATTGTATTTGTTTTGTCAATATATTTCAGAGCTCTGCTGACATTCTGTTTCCCTCATGCCATCCAGAACTCTGTCCACTGTTTAGAAATGTTCTTGGTACACCTGGGAACAGTTCATCCAGAGTATATCGCAGCACACTGTAAAAGGTTAGCTTACAAAATGAGGGAGATGACTGGCGAAACATACAAACCTGTAAGTCTTTTGTAAGCTATTGAAAGAGATTCTAGTCAAGTCGAAAGACAGAGGAACGGAAAAAGAAGGTCAACAGATCATAGGTGATGCTCTAACAGTCCAACAGACTAAGAGATAGGGAAGGTTGATGATGGTGAAGCTGCTATTTTATTTATTAAAAACAAAAATACTTCCTTCTGGGGTGCCACTTATTTTTCAATAAACCTAGAATTCTTCAATAAACCTAGAATTCTTCAATAAACCTAGAATTCCAACTTTTCAAAGTTAAGAAATCTGGAAACATAAATACATAAACTTGAAAATGTAGAATGTAGTAGCTGACATTTTTTAATTCAGAATTTTTTGAGAAAGTGAACAATATCAATTACTTACCTTAAACTGCCTTTTGGAGAAATACTGAAAATAAAATACAAAGGTTTGCTAGAGCTTGTAGTTTTTCACAAATAGCGGTTGTTAGGTTGCAAATCTTTCAAAAAACTTTCTTATTGAGTACCTAGGATGTAAAAGGAACCTTTGTATGAAATGTGATGCAGATACATATGACGGTTTAAGAGATCTCATGATCAATGAATGTCTCAGTGGTATTTTACAAATATATAATAGATAAAAAAAACATTTAATATGTATCTTCGTCTATATGGTATTCAGGTGAAGATGTACATAAGATTTTATTTGTAGAAGTTATTGATGAAGACTGAATCAAGATTTGTTGAATTGCAGATGTGATTTGCTGGGCTTTAATAATTGATATGAGGTTGTAATTAGGAATGGGGTTCTTGATGTGTAGACTGAGATACAAGAGTTGAATAAGTCAATTTTGTCTTGCTCCAGTGTTTCTCTATGACTTAGCCATTTATTTTATTGATGTTTATCCTTAAGCTTTACAGTGGCTTTAAATAATTCCTGTAAATCAACTTAGTTTGGTAAAAATTTTTTATGCCATTCATTATATTTCCAGCAAGTGACCAGTACATATTGAGAGTATTGACCTGAAGATTTATTGGTTTTAGAAATCAATGTTTATCTTTAAGAAAAGTCATTGCCAATTTATCAAAATATTTTATATTTGTAGGCTTTTGTTGTGTAATAAATATCTTTAATTGAATGTCCAAAAAATTTGACTCAAGACCTACACAAAGAGTTATTTTCTTGCTTCATTCTAAAGTGCTTGTGGTGAAGAGATGCTTTTAGCTTTTAACCACTGTCATCTTCATTGGTTTTAAAAATGAAGCCCAATGCATCTTTACAATTTAAAGTTCCATTATTTTAGCAATGAATTTCTAAGCTCATGAAATAGTTATATCAAATTAATTCAAATCATAGATAACCAAGATTTTGAATCAATTTCAGCTCTTAACCTACTTCAGAAAAGTGGCACCCCTGTTCACAATTTGCAAATGTCTAAAAATATGTTATATGTAACAATGTTATGCCTTTAAAGTCTGTGATTTTTTTTAATTATGATATTACAAGCAATGTCAATGTGAAATAAATGATTTATGTAATTGTTTTATAAAATAAATAAAAAGATCTAATAATTTGTGACATTTTATACTTTTTGTAAACTGACATCATATTCTACAATGGTCATTGGTTTTAACATTGTCTTGATCTCAAATGCAAATGTTATCAAGGATTTTTTTTTTTAGAAAATTTATTATAATAATCTTTCTACTGGTATCTAGAATGTATTTAACAAACCACGTATAATTTCTGCATCAGAAAAGGAAATCAGAAATTATTTTATAACCAGACTTTTTTTCTCACTAATCCTCAATGCTGTCATCAGCCAATAAAATCAGCTACCTATTTGCCTTATAAGTTATAGTGGTGACAAATGATTTCAGTGTCATTGATTGGCATTGATGGATTGTTTTCTCAATTCATGTTTCTGTTATAGACATTTTTACCAAAGCTTATATGTAATCAACTTACTATTGGTAGATTAAACTTTGTAGAAACATTTATTTCTAGGTTAGTCTTCTTTCTTTAGTTTGTTTTACAAGTTTCAAGGGCTCCAACAGAATAGAAGATTATGTCCTGGTACCTCCTGCAGGATGGCAGGGTTCCAACTCATAACCATCATGACAGTATAGAACTTATACCACATGACCAAGTAGCCAACCTCAAATAGAAATAGAATGATTAAAACATAATGCAACATTCAAGTCTAGTCTTGATCTTGGCATCAGATTTGAGTAGAGAAAAAAAGTTATTATGTTGATTTTTTTCTTTGAATGTGCTCAAAGTTATTTTAATTTGTATGTTATTGTTATGAACTATCATTCATGGTGAATACAAATGTTTGCTCAAAGCTTGCCTATTGATTCTTGTCATTCTTTATTTCAGTAACTCCAATGTTGTTTTTTAATTTCACTTCTTATTCAACTTTCAAGCTATATATTGTTAAAAAGGAAATTATACAAAATTTAAAAGACAAATATTAAAGTTGGCATTAATCTGGGGGGTTATGGGGAATAATATTTAAATCCTAGTAAGACTGGGTTGGAGGAAACATGCTGCATTTACTATTATTTTGATTACAGAACAGTAACTTAACCTGCTACAGAAAATTGCTACAACAAAGGGAGAAATAGTATAAAATTTTTTTTTTTTTTACAATTATGTCTTGTTTATTATTCTATTCATGGTTGAGTTGTCTTATTGTAGTGAAAAAGTGAATAAAAAATTCATGACATAGCCCACTGATCACTTTGGGTGCATTAGAACAAAATAAATCATCTTGCAACAAAATACAGAAGCAGATTGTTGTTTTTAGAAAAGGAAATCATCTGTCATAATCCTCTTTTCAATGGAAAATGTTCAAGTACCAGTAATTAGAGCTTTTTTTATCCAAAGGAAGAGAACTATTCATTTGAAAAAAAATATTTTTTTTTTAAATTGTTATAATCAATGGCGTCACTAGGGTGGGTGTCACCTGGTGCGGTAAAATCAGGGTGTCATCGCTACCTTGCAATCGTACAAGTTATCAGCACTGGGTCCTATTTAGATAACATTTCCACAATCCAAAGAAAGAAATTCCATTATTCAATGAAAAGTCTTCTTCAATTCGCCATCAGATGTCAATTTTGCTTTGCTAACAATGCGATAGTAAGCAATCTATAAGTTCAAGATGTTCCTCTGTTTTCCCATCTATATGTCAATCATAGCAATAACATGCCTGTCAATTTTTTGAAGCTTGATCTTGCTTCTGACACATTTTAAAGTTGGTATTTTAAATTTTTTTTGGAAAAGTGCATTTTTTCCACTCGGATGTCACCCAGTGTGGACCGCACCCCCTAGTGACGCCACTGGTTATAATTCAAGTTATTTATGTAAGAAATTAATATCATGTAAATTTATACCTAGTTTCCTAACTTAATGTAAACTGTTGACACTTTCCTCTAGTGCTAGGTGAATAAAGGTGCAATATGTCATGAGACTGATATTTGATCAGCTATTTTGTTTGTTTGCTTAACATTTTGAAAACTGTAGTTTATGTTGTTTCAAAGTAAAATATTGTGTTGTTGAAGGTGAAACAATAAAAGCAATGAAAAGATAAAATTGTTTGTTATGCATTTATTATACAGGTAATGATATTTAAAAACAAAGTATTATATATGTGTATATAATT
The DNA here is from genome assembly GCA_021533235.1 of Biomphalaria straminea. Classification (NCBI taxonomy): domain Eukaryota; kingdom Metazoa; phylum Mollusca; class Gastropoda; family Planorbidae; genus Biomphalaria; species Biomphalaria straminea. The sequence goes on along the minus strand of JADKLZ010000003.1, from coordinate 15,918,264 downwards.
TGAATCTTTCTCTATGAAAACATTTAGACATGATCTAGTAATAAGATGTTTTAAAAAAAATTCCAAATTTGTACATTTTGTTGTATGAATGAAATCGCTAGCTTCTTTAAATAAATTATTAAAAAAAAGTAAAATTGAAAAAAAAGTAAATTGGAAAAAAAGTGCTATAGAGATTGACAAAGCCAACAACATAAATGAAAGTATTTAATACAACTCTTGCATCACCAATTTTGTAAACATCTTAGTCTAAATTTAAAAGGTCATCATATTATGGCTTATCCCCAACTGTGACATGCATGCTTATGGAGGAATAGACAAAAAAAAAGGTTTCTTAATTACAGGAAGCCCCGAAAAAATACAACTGAAAATAAAATAAGTACATGTACTTGAAATCAAGCTATACAGGTAGTTTTCCTTTTCTATTAAATACCATAAATAAATATCAAATCACAGTTTTCTAAAAATCAATTTATATCCAGTTTTTGCCTTACTTTATTAGCTTTTCATGATGAGCTCTCTATATAGTGACTGGTTTAAAAAAATGTTATCGAAAAGCTAAACCCTAATTTCTTCAATCTCACATTGACATGTAAATATAACTGATCAATATTATCTCAATGAAATGAAATGCTTTCATTTCAACATAGTGTTCATTCTTTCATATGTATAGAAACAACATTTATAAGCATACAGAGTGAAATTAACAAGCTCATCCCTCTTGGAATTTAATGTTATTAAACAATGGAATCATGCATTTTTTTTCTGCTTCAGTGTTTTAATTAATTAGTTCTACGTAGTTGGCTGGAAACATTCCATAGGAACCATCAGGAGCAAAGCCTTGCCACCAACCATCATCTATCTCTGCAATATTTGTAATGATTTGGTCTGGGTCAAAACTTATTTCTGTGTCGTCCGCTGTTGAGAGAGAAAAAAAAAGTTCCAATGTTAATAAATTCTTCAAGAAACATCTTAGTTTTGCAATGGAGAACAATGAAAACTGGTACAATGTGACAATGCTATTGGGCTAAGAATTATTTTTAAAATATTGTAATTAGTAATCATATCTACATTACATTTTTTTAAAATTTCAAAACTATGGATTCTTTATACATTGGTGATACAACTCCTATTTAAAGTGAAACAATGCCTTAAGTGAAAAAGCTCTTTGGGTTTCAGAGATGAAGGTCATGAATTTAAAGTCTTTTGATTAGATGATGACATGCAGTTCTAATAGGTTCCTGACGTCTCTTACATTATAGGCTATTAGTCATTAAGCTAGCCATACAAAAACCTAGATCACTTGAACTTCAATTCAAATGCACCATGCACTTTCAGTAATCAACTGGGGACTTTATTATTTAAACCTTTTTGAGATGACCCAGCCCAGTCTAGTTTGGTGAAAAAGAAGAAAGGTTGACCTATTGGTCACGATAGTTCCAACCACAGGATTGGCTAGCAAGTGTTTGTAACAGCCAATAAGATTAATTTTTACTATTTTTACACATTCATAAACTGTAATGGCTGCTTTCCTTTTGAAAAGATAATTTGTTTGCATTGATTTTTTGAAGTTAGCTAGTGATAATTTCAACATCAGAACATGTCAGAAGGTGAAATTGATGAAAGCATACTCACTGACTCTGATTTTAGTGACTTTTATAGCCCTAATAATAATGAGGGCGGTATTAAGAAGGGCTTTAGATCTAGTGTGCACTAGTACTAGAATAATGTGACAGAAGTATCTAAAGGCTATCCATGGGTCTTATTTCCCCAAACACAAGTAAAACTTCTAAAACTTGTTTAAAAACTTAAATTTTTAATTCTGTTCAGTTTTGAAAAATTTTGTTTGTAAACATCTGCACATAAATTATGCAAATAAATGTTAATATTTCAGTTGGATTTTATGAGATTATATTAGCTCATTCCTCTTCAATAATTTACATAGTTTTGTGTATGTAAAGTAATTAGTTTATTTGTTATAAATTTTTTCTAATAGAAGTGTTCAGTTTGTAAAAAGTGCTCCGTCTCCGTCTGCCAAAAGTCACCGTCTCAAAAGGGTTAATAAGCGTAAATAAAAACCAACACTTTGGAGGGAAACATTATTGATTGAAGATCTGCATAACAATGACTAAATATAAAGTTCACTCACAAGCTTGGTAATCATATAATGCCCGGGCACACTTGCCCATCTCAGGTGTGATATTGACAGATGGTACAGATGTCTCCTCCTCCTGCTGCTCTTCTTCTTGCTCCTCATAATGCTGAACTCCACTCACACGATGAGACTGTGTGTCAGCATGGTGGGTCTCCGCAGAGTAATCTTCATGATAGGATGGAACTCTTTTCTCTCTGAATTCAAAATCTTCAGCTGGAGGTTCTAAAGATAAAGCAAAAAAGAAAATGTTAATATGAAAAAGAAAATGATTGGTCACTTAATTTTGACATTAAAAAAAAAAGATCTTTCAACATTTTTAGGTAAATAATAAATAAATATGATAATGCTATAGCTATCAGTGATAACAGATAACAGGAACATTAGTTTGAAGATATTTTTACAACTAGAAAATAGCTTAAGCATTGTGGTAAAGGAAGTTGCCAAATATATATATATATAAAGAATTACTTATGATTATTGGATTGAAAACCTTTTTCTGTGTAATAATAATCTTGTTATTTTATTAACATATTTATAGTGAATGTGTGTTATAAGCAACATGAGATTTGTTTAAGATATTATTAGATTGAAAACCTTTTTCTTAAATAATCTTGTTATTTAACATATTTACAGTGAATGTGTGTTATAAGCAACATGATATTTGTATAATTTGCATCAATGTTGGTAGATTATAGTTATACAGAGACCTTTAAACTATTTAATGGGACACCACAACATGGTCAATTGAGATAGTTTTAGTTTAAGTCATGATTGAATAGAGCAACTCCTTACATAAGCACAAGAATAACCATAGCAATAATGTATAGATTTAGCATAATCTAAATATTTCAATTATTGTCTATAATGAAAATGTATATTAATCATCATATTTTATCAAATAAGATTTTAAAAGAAAAAAAGGCCTACAAATTAATTATTACATTTAATATAGTGCTTTAAACTGTTGGATTTTTAAAAAATGAAGACATCTAATTGCTGGCACATCTCATAAAACAAGGAAACTTAAAAAGAAATCTACTGATACAGTTGTGACATTTCAATACAGTCACTCCTCTAATCAAGAGAAAAGTGTTTTGATCAAAATCACACATTTTTCACTAATCAAAGTGACTCATGGAAAACAAAGAAAATCTCTAACTCAATGAGCTGCTTTCATTTGTTTGTAAATTTTCTGTGTTTATTAAAGATTTTCATGATGAAATAAATTATGTAAATTAGATATCTTTTAAAAAACATAGCTTATTAAAACTTTCAACCAAAATGCTAGGTATTTAGAGTTATTTCCCAATGTATGAACATCACTTTAAGTATTTGTGATTTCCTTTCAGTCAAAACAGTTGTTTTTTTTTTCAAAAACATTTTCTCACAACCAAAAGTTTCATTGTATTAGCAAAAATGTTTAAAATTCCCATTAAAAAAACAACAAAATACTAGAGACTAAAAAAAAAAAAAAGATTCTATTTGTCAAAGCAAAAACAAATTTTAATGTTTTTCAGTAAAAGCAAAATATTAAAAAAAATAATTTTAATGACTCACCAACTTTGGAATCTTAAGATAAAAAGACAAAAATATCTTCAAGTTTAAATCAATTTTAATATTTATTGCCTAGGCATAATGGCTTTACATTGTACAAACCAGTGAAAATTTTAAGTCTCACCATTCCATTCTTGTTCATTGTCTTCTTCGTTGTCAGAGTCTTGTCGAGGAGGCAGGTTACTTCGAAGTAAATCAGGCGTGTGTGAGAAGACTGGGGATGAAACTTGTTCAGGTTCACTAGGTTGTTCTTCTGTATAAGTCTGTCAGGAGAAGGTAAAATGAAAAGAAATATTTATTTGGTATTACTTTTTTTAATAATCAAAAACAAACGTTTCAATAGGTTTATATTAAAATTTACAGAATATGCTTCAGGTTCAGGTTCTGGCTCAGGTTCTTGCTGTCTGACAGGCTCTGGTTGTCTAAAAGGTTTATTGGAAGACTCGTCACTGGTGGGAAGTTTAATTGGTTCTTTTCTAGCAGGAGTAGCTGCAGTGTTGTTACTTTCATTTTCAAGAAATCCACCTCGAATTTTTCTGTACAAACCAAAAATTATCAAGCATTAATTTAATACCAGCAATATCTGTACATTGTTTTACTGTCATTATGGTACTTAGGAAATTACCAGAATTTTATTTTAAGTTGAAATGTGAAAAGACTGTGTATAACCATTTTCATTTCTCGATCTCTTCTTTTCTAATAAAACATAACCATTTCACTAATGTGTAGGTTTTAATTGAATATGATTTTAATGGGAATATTAATGTTTCAGCTGTAGAATAAGGAAACAATGTTTGGGATAAGTGATTTAGAGCCATTTGAGACAAGTAGTAGTGAAAGTAAAGAAAAAATCTATGCTAGATCCAGTATTGACTATGTTCGATCTAGTCAAACTAGAGATTGGAATACTACTTAATCTGACATGAGTTTTTTTTTATGTTTTTGAGCTCTGTATACCTATTTATGACTTGAAACATGATGCTAATCTCTATGTCTTTTTTTTCTATATTATAAAAAGAAGTGAATTATTAGTTGTTGATTTTTTTTTCTGTGAATTTAGTCAAAAATATTTTTTTTTATAATTGATACAGAGTTTCTGACAACTACTTAGTGGTGAAATGGTTAAGCACAATATATGAATGAGGTGAATATATGAAAATGATGAATTACAATAAACAACCAATAAACAGTTATTAGCTGAAATTAATAAATTATAATACATTATTGCAAAATTTGAAAATATTTACTTAGGCGGGGGTGGTGCCTTCTGAACAGATGAAGGTCTTTCAACAGATTTTTGCTTGAAAAAGTCTCTAGCATTAGTTGATGAAGAAGATACCAGCTGAGCTGCTTCCTAAAAATAAGACATGACATATATAATTTAAATTAATACAGTCTACTAAATGCAACTGTAAACCTACCTCGTACTAAAGCTTTACAAAGGCAAAAGAGAAAATTTAGCATTAGTTATTAATCAAAATATTACCAATGCTAACTTGTAAAATTTTTAAGGCTTCAAAATTAACCTCGCAATCTTTTTTATTATAGCTTTTATATAGCGCTACTTTCATGCTTATAGCATGCTCAGAGCGCTTTGGTCTTAATCTTAATTTACAAAATCATAAAGGATTTTTTTATACACTCAAAAATAAATTATCATAGAATTTGATCAAAGCTGATTTAAAATCTGGTATTTTTTGCTAAGAAACAAAGTCTAAAATTAATTTAAAAAAAAATTATTTTCAACATACTTATTGAAGCATGATAGTGACCTATTTCAAAATATATCAGAAAAGTTTGACAAAATAAAGAAAAAACATATTTAAAAAATAGACTGCAAAAGGACATATATATTAGGAGTTACAATAAAAATTTATTTATTTTTTAAGGCATTCATTTGAAAATGTAGTAAGAGTTTAAATATGATATATGTAAATTTTGAATGTTTAAATTTTTGGCAAAAATTATTGAAAGAATATCATAATTATAATGTAATATTCCTTTTATATGTATGAGCTTCAAATATTATATTACAAATTATCGACAATAAAGGATTTTTTTTCTAAGGCTCTGAAACAGTTTTGGATGATTCAAAATATAAAGTTAAAAAACAGAAATAACATTATAATATACATACAGCTGCTCTTTCTTTTCTGAGCTGGTCACTTCTGTGTCCACGTTCATTCTCATCTATACTAGACTCCTTTTGCATTTGTTCCTAAATAGAGAGAAGCATATAATGTGGGGGGAAAAAATAAAGAACAATATCTTTAATTCTTATGCAGCTCTCTTAGGGACAATAAAAATCTAAAACTTTGAAAGAAAAAAAAATGAATTTTACATATAAACATTTAGTTTTAAACAAACTAAAGCAACAAAAAAAGAAAAATGAAACATAAACATTTGAGGTTGTTGGCTATTATCTTGGGTAAGAGGAAATCAGTGTGAATGTCAAGAAACATGTGTATGCTTTCAAATTGGGAAAGGAGTTTTTATGCAAATAAAATAATAGGAAAATGCAGATAGGATTTGCAAAGTGATCAAAATGAAATTGTGTACCTTGGCATATAATAATCCTGCAGAATAAATAGAAACAGTCAAGAAATATGTTGTAATGTCTCTCATGCAAAGCAATAGATCACAACTATAACCTAATGTTTTAGACAACAAAATAGTTCAATGTAATTCTTACCCAACGTTTTTGCTCTAACTCTTTATTCTCTTCTTCAGCTTTCTTTTCAAACTGCCTTAGTTTAGTGACTTCTTTAGAATGCTCTGATATCTTCTTCTCCCTCTCTCTTGTTTCACGCATCTGATGCCAACAAAAGGCTCACATCACAGACATTGGTTTGACATAAACTATTACAGCAAGTCCTCTACATAGATGGGAGCTTGGTCTTACTACATTAACTATTAACACTGCCATTACGCCAATAGGGAACTGAGTGTATAAGTATTGTGCTACTAGGTAGACCAAAGAGATCACTAAATAATGCTACAGGCAATAACCAATTGTTTATATCAATATTGCTTTCACTAATTCTCTGCCTACTCCTTTGAAAATTACTCCTGAAACATTATTATTTCGAATGACAAAATGGTTCACAAACACATCAGAACATCAAGTTAGTACTTGAGCATAAAAACATGAACTATTGGGTAATGAAGAAGCCGTTTGTGGTTAAAGATTTTTTTTTAAAATCCTATCATTGGTGCAGTTGAAATAATAGTATAACGAGTAGCTTAATTTTTTGTTAATTCATTGAAGAAGCAAAGATAAATATATTCCATACGAGCATTTTTCGAAACGCTGATCAATTTTGTTTTTCAAAATATCTTGAAAGTGTCTCATAAAATGACCTACTAAAAATTTTTTATTATAATGTAAAGGACTTGCTGTTACAAACATTTTAATACCTGAATGTAACCTTATAGCAATGTTTATTTTTTGAGCACATATGTTTCTTTATAATAGAAATAATTAGAAAACAAACAAAAAAAAAACAACTATTAAATACTATTTTAATTCTTCTTTTGCTTTTACAGCTATATACTTGTATATTTGTTTGTTTTTTCATTAAATACACTCAATAATTTTCTATTAGTTTGTCAATTTCAATCATGAATGCTCTTTTAATTACTTAGCAAGTAATAGCAACTAAATGTATCTGTCAAGTGCTCAAAAGTTTGTTTAACATAAAGGTTGATAGTGTGATTAAAAATTTTGTATATAAAGTGATTGGAGAACAGGTTGTGATCTGAAGGTTTGTTTAATAAGTTTGAGGAAGAAATGTGCAAATATAAAAGCATCCAAAAAGTTTGTTTCTTATTATTGAGCTAAAACTTTATAGAAAACAAATAATTATTTTAAACAAAAATAACATTAGATTATAAGATTATTAAAATTAATAGTTTCTTATTTTATAAAATACAATGTATTTATCAATCAGTGCTATAGGATGCTAAGCAGAAGTGTTGGTAGAGTCACAAATTGCAATGTTTTAGCATTATTTACCTCCCTCTCTTTTCTTTCTTCTTCTGCTTTTTTGCGTTCTGCCTCGACCCGCAACTTTTCAGCATTCTGTCTTTCAATTTCCTCTTTCTGAACAAATTGTAAAAAAAAAAAATCTTTTAAAAACAAGTTTGGTCGTCATTATTCATTTAAAAAAATGAATAAATAAATATTAACTAAATGTAAAACTTGAAAATTAAATTTAAAATTATAATATAAAAAGTGTTTATTATCAAGTAGTATTATCTCCATGCTTCTAGTGCAAACTATATTCGATGATATGAACAAGAAAAGTTACTATTTCTGACAGCTACTGACAGTTTAAAGTAGAAAAGAAAATTAAAATTGAGCTTGAACTGAATCCTAAGCTAACAAGTGTACTTATTTAGTAATGTTTTTGAAGCTGTATTGCAATGCTTCTAAACTACATTCTTCTTCTTCTTCTAACCAGCTTTTTACTGCTGAGCTGTCAGCTCTTTTGCAGACTGTGCCAAGGGAAAATTGTGTGCTGTTTTTTTCAGTTTCTAAACATTAGTACACTGTAAACTTTTTAAAATTTGAAACGATGATATTATTGATTTGAAAATCCTGTCAATTATAAAATCCCACCGGGAAACAGCGCGTTTCTGATGATCAATGGTTCTAAGTGTTAATCTGTAAGTAGGTTAGGATACCCTGACTAAAGAGATAAACTCTATTTTACCTGACTCATAGTCAAGTCTTGAAGGGAGCTTAGGATACTAAATAAAAATACAAAAAATGTTCACCTCTGCCTTGGCCCAAAACTGATCTCTGGAATTGATGTTAATTTCTTTTGTTGGAACAACTCTCTTATAATCAGTACCCTAAGAACAAGAAAAGTCAGTTCAAATATTAGTGAGTCACTAGAATCATTTAATCGAAAGTTTTAAAGTAAGAAAAAGTACTTACCACAGGGCCAGCCGGCTCCACAGGCTTAGATTGTTCTTTATGGAAACTGTAGTTTGCACCTGAGGATTTGGCCACTTTTTTAATTATTTCATCTTCATCAATGTCCTCTTCACACCTTGCAGGAAATGTGACATGAATACTCTTGCAAGAAAAAAAAAAGATTTCCAAATAAATTATAATCACCTAAGGCTTTTCAATATAAAACAGCAAAATTATTAATATTTAGTTAATGAAGATAAATATATAGATCCTCCTTCATGATTGAAGATGAGCATATTTATCATATCATATGGACTTGTCACAGCTTCACACCATGAGGAGCAATCAGGAAAACAAATGAAGATAAATAATTCTCTACTGAAAATGTAATTGGTGATGATTTAGCTTACCTTAAGAAAACTTTGAACATCTCTAAGATGGGATGTGTACTTCAGCTTCAAGTTTTCTGGAACACTTTCACCTGTCTGAAAAGAAAGTTGCATTCAATTCAATGCACATTTAAATTATCTTTCATTCTTTTTCCTAAAATTTCAGTGAAAAAAACTTTCAAAACAGATGCCATTTACTTCAGACTCAATTATAACCTTGAATTTTAGAACTCTATCTTATTCTTTTTTGTTTTATTACAATGTACATTACCTTCTTATTATGTAGGAGTAAAAAAAAAAAAAGCTAAAATATAAGTAAAGCATTTATGTATATATATAGTTATTGTTTCAACATAAAATTGTACATAAAATAAAAAAACAAACTACCCAATGAATAAGAACATATTTAAAAAGTCCAGTATTAGGATCTTGAACTCTGCAATAAGCGTACAGCATTTTACCACTGCTAAGTTCTTCAGACATTTCTTCAATACCACCATCTGAAAACAAAGAAATAGGTAATTATTGACATATTGAAGCCAATTCAACTCTAGTTGTTATCAATATTTTCATCTCCAAAAAAAAAATACATCTTTAATTTTCTTCTAAATCTTATGAAGTCTGAATAATAAAATCAGCTCCTTCTTTTTTTATTTGAAATATAATAAACAAAATTTATTAGACAGAAATTTAAAAAAAAAAAAATTAAAGATGGAATATCAACAAATTCTTAGCATTATAATTTAGTAATTTACATCCTTTTAAAGACATTATTACAAAGAATTACAAGATTTTTAAGCATTACAAACAAAAAAAAATGTTCATCCATGTTAAAAAAGAAATAATGGGGTTCAATTGACAATATTTACTCAGATTGAAAACTAAGTAAAGCAGAAATACAAGAAACTGGGCAGAAGGCTAAAGATAAGATAATTTTATTGGTGCAAATAAATGGAAATTCTGTTAAACTATAATTGTCCATCTCAGAATTATGATGATTATGATAAATGCAATTTTATCCAGATGATATTTGGCACTAAAACTTTTGATGTACTCACTTCCTGTTTCAATAACTTTTAATACTGCAGTCTGTCCTTCGTAACCAAACAATGCCCTTCAAAAAAAAAACATCGAACATTAACAAAAGAATTCTAAATAAAAAGTTCAAAGTAATTGTCCAAACAAAAAATCCATTAATTAAGAGTATTTACCAAAAATGCTTATTTACTTAAGTCTTCTATCCTGAAGGCTTTCTAAATTTATTGATTTTACTAAAGGTATTACTCTAGTGAAATGTGAATATTCGTTTGTTATGAATCTCGCTGCTCTATTTTGTGTCTGTTCCAGTTTCTTAATGTTTTCCTGGATTGAAGATCCCAAACAGAGGATGCATAATATTCTATTATTGGCCTAACCAAGGTTAAATAGCATTTTAGTTTTATGTTCTTATTTGATTTATAGAAATTTCTTTTAATAAACCCTAATGCTTTGTTTGATTTTTTTATAGTTTCATCAATATGGGGATTCCATGACAGTTTTTCATTTATTATAACACCTAGGTATTTTGCGTTTTTAGTCTGTGTTACTGGTTTACCATGATTCCCATGAATAAGATAAGTGGAATTAATTTGTTTTAGTTTTTTTGTTACTCTTAATAACTGACATTTTTCTGGGTGGAAAGACATGCTCCAATTTGATTCCCATTTCTGTAATTCATCTAATTCTCTTTGTAAAATTTCTGTATCTTGTGTTGTTTTTATTGTCCTATATATTATGCAATCATCTGCAAATAATCTAACTTTTGTTCCTGAACTAATGCAATTTGGTAAATCGTTTATATATTATGTAAATTAGAAATAGTAGTGGTTTGGTTTGGTTTTTGGTGGACCTAAGACTGTTCCTTGGGGTACACCTGAGTTTACTGTTATTGGTGTTGATTTAGAACCATCTATTATTACAGTTTGTTCTCTTCCTAGATCCATCAAAAAATCTTTAATTAGTTTAATTAATCCACTGATGCAATGGACCATCAATTATGATCAATACCAAAATATTTTAATTTTTAAAGCAAACTATGGACTATGGTGGTGAACTTTGTCAAAATATTAAAATATTATATTAGTAGATCTAATTAATGTAATTAGAATTCAATTCTTGAGATCTAGATAGTGATAGACAAGAGTCTAAAATAAGTAAAATAAAAATAAACTATAAAATAAAAAAAAATTAATTTAAAGTGCCTGCCCCGGCCTCAAGACAAAAAATTAGATCCAGATTTCTAGAATCTAGACTAGAAATGCGCACAAAGAAAAAGCTTTTTAAAATTTACCAATTTGTATCATCTTTGTCGCTTATTACTTTTTCATAGGCATTTGTAAGAGAATCTTTATTTTTTCTTAAATCTAAAGCCATTATTATCAATGATATTTGTGGGAGGCTACCAATACCAAAAGCAGGAAGTAGAAGTAGATTTAAGAAAATTAATTTGTTGTCTTACTAAAACATTAGTTATAGTTTTGAATGGGAAGTCTATTAATAAGTCTTTTTGCAATTCCTTTTTAATCGCTAAATATACGTCGAGAGTTATGATTGCGCTTTTATGATATAATGCTTTAAAAAACGTTACTTCCTATCCTATACTCTTAAGCGAGCAATTCTTGTATATATATATATATTTATTTATATAAGAATAAATCTCTCCGCCTACCTACAAAAATAAATGTCTACCAGGCTGTGGTTCTCTCAACCCTTCTATATGGCTCTGAGACATGGACACTATATTGAAAACAGCTAAGACTTCTTGAGCGCTTTCACCAAAGGTGCTTGCGCTCCATTATGGACATACGATGGCAGGACCGCACTACAAACAGCGATGTCTTTGCGAACGCCGGTATGGACAGTATAGAGGGACTTCTTATGGTCCGACAGCTACGCTGGGCAGGGCACGTATCTCCCATAAAGCAGTCTTTTTTGGTGAGCTAAAAGGTGGTCGACGTAACAGAGGCGCCCCACGGAAACGCTTCAAAGACCAGCCTAGGCGTCAACTTTCCTTGGCTGACATAGAAGAGAGCACCTGGCTGCATGCGGCGTCGGAACGAGACAGCTGGAGGTCACTCACGAAGGCCGCGGGATACACATTTGAGACCAAAAGAAAATCTGCCGCCGAGGACAAACGCAGACGACGAAAAGAAAATCTAAACCGACCACCTGCGGACAATGGTTTTGCTTGTCCTGGATGTGGCAAAATATGTAGGTCTACAAATCTATACTGCCTATATTTTTTTTATACTTAAAATAATTTTCATCGAAATCTCATCAAAATGTCCAAAATGCTACACAATAGCCTACTTTACATCTCCAGCAAAACGTTAAATCTTAGTTTCAGCTATTACCTGTTACCTAGGCTGTTACCTATCCCTTAGTCTGGTGGACCGTTGGGCACCAAGCAAGACTTGTAGACCGTCTTTCTCCATTCCTCTCTATCATTTTCCCTTTGCCCTCTTTCAATGGTAGGCCCGTCCATTCTTTTATGTTGTCTTTCCACCGCTTTCTCTGTCTGCCTCTTCTTCTTTTTCCTGGTACTGTTCCCTGGAGGAAGGTCTTTGCGAGCCTCGAAGATCTTGTTATATGGCCATACATTTTAAACCTTCTTTTCTTCACAGTAGTTAGCAGGTCAGCTATTAAATATATACACATGCATGGATATGAGTTCTGCTTTGATTTAAAGAAATCCTTTCATCAAAGCTTTTAAAAAGCATATAACATAAGGAAGCCAACTGATAGTCAGTGTTTATCAAATGACAACAGTCTTCAGACACGAGTTGGTGGAAGAATATTATTAGGCTTTGAAATATGTAAAACATTGGCTGCCGACCTAAGATAAGAAAAATTACTAAGAAATTATTGCTATTATTTGTAAAAATAAAACAAAATGGAAGAATATCTTCAAAACGTTTTGATATCATACATTGTTTCTAACAATGCACGAGGGCTATAGGCCTATTGACAGTGAATTGAATTTTTTGAATAAAGAAATTTATCTGTGATGTGCTATCCAAAATATAAAGCAGTATTGAAAGAACACTTATAAGACTGAAAAACAGCGATACGCAAATAAAACAAAACAAAAAAAAAACAAGGTCTTAATGTGTATAAGATTATCTAATTGATCTAATTGTTTTGCAAAGGGTCAATCTCTTATTCAAAGTATCAAGGGGAAAAAAGGCCTTTAGTTTATTGACGTTTGAGTTGCCTCCCTTAGATTCGTTACAGTATATTATGTTCCTGCAAGCTTTTGTGTGTGTGTTTGTGTGTGTTCTGCTATTTTCATCACAACAATGCCACAATCAAGCAATCTTTTTGTAGACTATATATATAGTCTATGGTTTTCACGTATGCTAACCCTAACATCATATCAGCAATTCCATTTAATTCTAGTTAGATTCATATAAAAAGACAACATCCGTACCGACACCAGCAACACTGTACAGCGTGTTTTTATTCAACACTGGCTTAATGTGTCACCCAATTCTAAGAGATTATACATTTTGATGGACTAAAACTTGAGTTGGGTGTTTAAAGGCCTGCTCAACATCTAGGCTGGTGAAGGCGGGAAGTTAGCCGGGCTGGCGCCGAAAAAAAAAGTTTTTAGAAGGACAAAGCTTTATTCCACAATGGAGAAGTGACCAACGCCACTGACTGCTATGTAGCCTGAGTTATTTATACAGAAACCTTTTTAAGGTCAATATGTTATGACACTTTTCAACACTTATGGTCAAAACATATTTGATAGCCGAGAAACACTAGAACAATACAATACTAGAAAGATAAAGAAATAGCATAGAGAAATGTGCTATCGGTTAAAGACCCCTTTTGAGTGTTTTGTAGTAAGTTCATTGATAAAAAGACCGCAAATGTTTTGGATTAAAGCTTATTGCTCGCCTAGATTACGACTCATTTTAACTGAAGCGAGAGAAAATATTAGGCCTACAACTTTTAAGTCAGGTACCGGTATTTTAAATACTTTGTGTTATTTTTTTTTTTAAAGCCCATCCCAGTTCACTTGTCTTCCTAAGGTAGCTTAACAATTGAAAATAGATTTTATGATAATATTTTAACTAGTTTCTTACTCACAAACAATGTAGTGATTGCATTTTTTTCGCCTATAAGTGTTTTTTTTAACTTCTACATTCTAGTTAAATGTACTAGGCCAGTGGTTGGCAAACTGCGGTTCGAGATCACATGTGGCTCTCTGACGCTGTTTAGTTATTAGCATGCATTGTAGAAGACTAATAATCATTTTTAAAACCAAATTTCATTTATTAAACTAAGATATATTTAGCAAAGGCAAACTCTCATCGACAATGTTCTTTAATTAGGCCTACTAATTATTTCCATAAAGAAGTCTGTTAAAACATAATCAATTTTCTATTGCTTAGATTTGGAAAACGAGTTTGCCAACCATTTCACTAGGCAGGACAATTTTGATTTACTCGAATACAAGCAGAAAATTTTTTACGCGATTAGATTTGCTCATTGAGCAAAACCTATAGATCTAATAATTCGTATCCAAAGTGGCGGAGTCACTTAGCGATTGTTAAGGGAGATAAACGTCTTTTTATTTCGAAGTAAACGCCCCCCCCCCCCCGAGTAAACAGAAGAAATAAAACGATCAGTCGAATCCAGAAGCCATTTTTTGTACAGAATGTTTGGTCATAAGAATAAAAAAAAAAAGAGGGTCAACACCAAAGATTGAAACACGAACGTGTAGCCTACTATGCTTGATAAGTGAACAGCAAAGATGGTGAAATGTTGTGTTACTCGATTTTCTGTAGATCTATAAAAAGTCAACAGTGGTATCCCACCAACGATTGAAAGATCCATTGTGTATGCGTACGACTCTTCAGCTTCATCTCAGCTGTGTCAAGAAGAGCACTTCTAAAAGACAGAAGGTCTCCTGTTGACGAGTATTATTAATTTGGTAGATCAATTGACAATACCTATATAGCTCATATATTTCTAAAACTACTACTAAATGACTTAAAATCTTCTGTCTACAATATATTTGCAAAATACCACCCACTGACCCACTGACTGCTCATCAAAAGATCACTGAAACCGCCGAACGGATTCGCAAGAATTTTTTTTATTTTTGTAAAATAAATACAATACCTCTCCTAATGTAAGCCCATCTTCCTTTAAACTAAAACAATGAGTCGAAACATTTACCCATAAATGACTATGCTACTCTAAGAAATAAGAATATAATTAGGCCCTAAATATTTTTTTTAAGGGGAGAAATTTAACTCTAAATGGCTGCTTGATCCAGTGGTATGCGCTTTGGGCTGTCTTCACGATCGTCCCAAGTTCGAACCTTAACCAATTGTCCACCGCCACCCCCTGCTATTCGTCTGAAACTTGAACAACAAAAATGGGACTAGATATTTTAGATGTGACCTCCTGTGAAAAGGTCGAGCAGCAATCTCCTCGGCGCAGAAGTACACATTCTGAGAACCGTTGGTGAGACGTTAATAACGTTCACACTACGTGGGCGCGAGAAAAATTACAGGCGAACTCGTTGGATAACGTATAAAGTGGTACAAGGTTAAATCTGTACAGCCCAACGAAAACAACAACATGCGCATTCGTTGTTTTCACACAGTAAACAAGAGAGAAAAAAATTAGTAGGCTACACGCAGAGCCGAGCTGCATAGTTACAGCTGTTTTTTTATTTGGCCCCCCCCCCGTAGATTTGACAAACTTTTTTTTGGGGGTTTTTTTTTTTTATAGGAATTTCACTAGCGTTACTTATAATGTTCAAAAGTTCCATCTCGCCCACGTCTATACTATTATGATTATTATATTTCATCCAATAGTAGGCCTATTAAAGTTCAATAAATGATATAAATATACAAATAAACATAACATTTCTGAAAATACATTATCTGCATACCTTAGTCTAGATCTGTCCATCATGCGTTAGACTAGGCGGCTCTAGTGCACTTTACGTTAGAACCTGTATTTGTCAGACGCGGTATAAATCTATATGTTCCTGAAACATGTGCCACATATAGTCCATCGCTTCGCGTTACCAGCGGTGTCTGGACCTGAACGGACATCAGTTTGAGAGCATGCTATGACGAAACAATAGAATAGTGTGTAAATTTATTTTGTATGTTACAAAAAAAAAAAAAGAATTATGAACACATGACTTTCAGTTCTTTAAAATGTGTATGTATCGTATTGGGGACAACCTATATGTAATGAGAAATGCAGTAGGCCTATTACACACAGCTCCATCTGTGACCTACATATTTTGCCAGTGTAGACATATCATTACAGTTCTCTGTCTGTGGTTGATTTACTACGATTTAGGTTCTCTTTTCGTCGCCGTCTACGTCTGTCCTCGGTATTTTGGTCTCAAATGTGTATGTCTTGATGACATGTGCTCTCTTCTGTGTTATTTGAGCAGTTGGCGCCTGCCCTAAGCTGATGTTTAAAGCGGGGGGAGGGGAACCTTTGTTATGCTGGCCACCTTTCAGCTCACCAAAAAAAGATTGCCTTTGGCATACGGTCATTGGGATTTTTTTCCCTGCGTAGCCTATACCATGTCTCAGATCCATTAAGAAAGGTATAGGCACCCAAGGCCTGCTTCAGCACATCTCTCCATTCTGATCTATCCTGTGCTTTATGTCTCCATGCCCGGACTTTCAGCCGTTGTAGATCCGCCTCTGCGTCATCAAGCCACCGAACTCGTGGTCTGCCTTCGGGATGCCTGCCTTTTGGTTTTTGCCGGTGAACAATCTTTGCTCCTCTGTTCTCTGACATTCTTTCGAGAGACCTGCCCAACGAAATCTGTTCCTTTTTTATTTCCGTCACTATGGAGGAGTCTTTATATAGCTAGTATATTTCTAGGTTGGTGAGAGTCCTCCATCCGGTTTCATGTATGGCACCACAAATTTTCTGAGGATTTTTATTTCACAAGTAGGCCTATTTAGCAGATTTTTTGTCGGCGTATAGGTTTTGCTTGCATAGGCCTATATGAATACAGGTCGGATGATGGTTTTGCAAATGTTTTTTTTTTTTCACAGAAAAATACAACATGGAAATCGACGATATTCCAACAGTAGCACATCGAGATCATCAATATTTGTTGTTGTTTTTAAGTACTATACCTATATTAAGTTAATATTAACAGACGATTGAAATGAGAATTTTGTAGAGCCAGCATAACGATAAAACTAAGTTTACCTAACCCGCCTCATCTAACAACGTAATTTTCATATCATGTCATGTATCCATAGACTAAGGGAGGTAATAAAATTAGCTCTGACACTATTCAAATTCGAGACCATCGGCTGCAACGTTCGCAAATTCTCTTGGAATGATCCCCCGCGGGACAGATCCGGCCCGCGATATGGTTTATAATTTTCTATCCGGCCCGCAGAAACGTCTGCACAAAGTGTTAAAAATCACCTTCTCATGTAAAAAAAAAAAAGTTTGAGAATGCATCTTTTCCTAAGTTAGT
This sequence comes from Biomphalaria straminea, assembly GCA_021533235.1. NCBI lineage: Eukaryota > Metazoa > Mollusca > Gastropoda > Planorbidae > Biomphalaria > Biomphalaria straminea. The sequence goes on along the minus strand of JADKLZ010000003.1, from coordinate 15,900,721 downwards.
GCCTTCACTATTAGCCTTTAATATTTGTGCGTTTATGAAATGGTACTTTAAATGTAGAATCTACTAGGATAAGTGAACGGATCTTTTCTTTCTTGTGGAACATGATAATAAACCACCATATTTGTTTTGTAAAGAAAGTGTGGCTATTTAAAAAACAAACACAAATAACGGCATCATGTAACAAATAAGACTGCATTCTTGATTTGAGCCGTGACTAAAAGATTCTTTAACTAAACTTGTAGGATTGATGAAACTATTGACTAAAAATAAGCGACAAGAAAAAAAGTGGTTGTAAATCTGGGTACAATGTTGCTCACATTTAACGTAGAGAAATGAAACCACTTTCGGACGCGTCAAAAAAAAAAACAACAACAACAAACTTTCAATGTTTCATTAATTAATGTAAGTTATTAATCCAGTAGTTTCAGGCCGATTTCATTTTGTTTTTGAACCTTTTCGGTCATGTGGCCCGCGACACGAGTGTCCGAAATTAAAATGGCCCGCAGGTCGAATTAGGTTGGGCATCACTGATCTAGAGCTACAAAAAAAAAAATGTAGGAAAGTGGAGATTGACATCTCTTGAAGATATAGATCTAAATATAAATAGATAGTGTTGGATGTTTTATCAAAACCAGTGGCATGGAACCGCTTCTAAATATAGCGACTTTTTTTTTTTCAATGTCATTGGTGCATTAAACTAATGTGTAGTGATAATTCTAGTCATAGACCATATAATACTAGTTACGCCCTAGTAGTGAACATTCTTGTCCTATTTAAATTTTCTTTGTTGCTTGAGTGCTGATTTCAAGACAGTGGCCAGATATCGCCAGCCTAATTTTTAGTTTGAATAGCACACGCATTTTTTTGGATAATTTAGGCCTATCATTATTTTATAGAGTTTTTTTTTATTTAAAAAATGTTCAAGATTTTACTTCTGTCTAGTCTTTATAGATCTAAAATCTAATCTAGATCTAGATTATTTGTTTAGGTTACACCAGACTCTAACAGAGCTAATATACAAATCCTGTTATCAAAAAATCATATAAATTTGAAAATTAAAGGTGAAAGTCTTATTTTCCGTGTGCAAGCGAAAGCTATTTTTATCACAAGACAAGAGCTACTCTGTTTACCAACAAACGAAAATTGGCCTAGATCTATAACTTACAAGGCCATGCATTGTATAGATCTAGATCTATCTAGATAACTAAGTAACTAAGATCTGTATTTAGATCTACGTCTACTGTTCTAGTCTAGTGATCTATTCATTGTAGTCAATCTTCAATGTAGAATTTGTTGTAGTGTTACTAGAATCTAGATCTAAGTCGTCTAACTCAGTACTCGACAGTAGTCTGAGTAGTACTAGTAAGTCCTGTAAGTAACTCTACTAACTCTAACCTAGTGACTAGTCTAAGACTTAGTCTAAGTCTAAGTCTAAGTGATACTGTGATAGCCTAAGAGTAAGACTAAGTCAACTAAAAGTGAAAATAAAAGACTAACTTAGACTTAACTAAGATAAGATATAAGTGACTAAGTTACTGTAAGTGTCACTAAGACTGACTAAGACACTACTAGCCTAGTTACTAGTGACTAGTATAGGTACTTGCACAGTCAGCCATTTTGGATCTTAAGACACATTTGACATCATAAACAATTTCCTGTTCAGGTTTTACAAACCTGAAATTATGCATGTCCTAAGAAATGACATTGCTTTAAAACTGTGTGTTTTTATGACATTTTCTTGAGTTTACTCTAAAGATAAGAGGTTCCTCTAATGGCTAGTGGGGAAAAATTTTTTTTTTCTCTTACTATGTCCAAAATATTTTAATCAGAAAAATTAGAAATTTTCAAATAACAAGGAAAAAAATATAGGTCTCCGTACATCTTTACTTTTTAACCATACACTTAGAAAATTCATTCAGCTTTCCAATGATACCAAATTTATTATGATTAAACGAGTCAACGATACTTTAAAACTTAGCACACTTTTATCAGGTACTAAAATTTCACTAAGGTCGTGATGACCTTTTATCATTAATATCCCTTTTTACAGTAGTAAAATAAAATTAGTGTAGACTAAAACATGTAAAATTGAATCAATCACTTCTTTATACCAATATCATTTATTTTTAACACTAACTGTAATAAAGATCTGTATGCTGGGGAGTTCTTTTGGACAGTCGATGTCGAAGCTAAAATCTGTAAATCTAGATTCTAGGTCATATCTAAAATATTCTTTCATATAAATATACTAAAATAGATCTAAATCTTATATCTGAAGATTCTTTTACTAATCTACTCTATTGTTATGTAACTAGTAGAATTAGACAGTAAGTCTAAGTTTGTGCAATTCTGAATTCACTGTAACAGTGTAAGTACTTAGTCAACTTATTGTAAATTCTAAATATAAGACTGTTGTTTGTTGTGATTGTTTCAATTGTTATTAGATAATTAGAAATTAGATCTATTAGACACTAGATCTATAATGAATGTTATTTTAATTTACATTTTTTGTCTTTTTTGGTGTTATGATTTTATGCCATATTTTAATATTTAAAAAATATTTATTGACAAGTTTCTTGGCTATCGCTATGCTAAGTAAGTATAAGTTATAAGTCAAAGTAAGTAGTTAAATTTTATTTTGGCGTTCACATTTTTAATAAAATGTATCAATCACATTTGACTTGACTAACTTGAATTAATTATTATATTTATAGTTTATAGACTAGTCACTATATAATATATTAATATATTATATAAATAGAATCTAGCTTTAGATTATTTCTAGATGGCTATCATCTAATTCTAAAACTAAAAGTATCTAGATCTATTAGTTACAATTAGGAGACTAGTATTTTATTACAGATTATAACTGATATGGTCAATATTATAGATCTAGTACTAATATAATTATCTTCCTATAATGATAATCTATATTATTATAGTTATAGATTCTAGAGGTCTATACTCTATATACTATATCATATCAGGTCTATGTATAGATAATTAGAGTAGAGATCTAGATCTGAATATATTTATATTTTATTTTACTTTACTTGAGCTATGTACATGTTTATAGATTATATTATTTATAATACTAGATCTATGACTTTTAACTAGTACTATAACTATAATTAATAAAAGACTAAATAGTTCATATATAGGCCTAGATTATAGATAGATGTAGATAGTTTGGTCTATTTCATTCAGACTCTTGAGTCTAAAAGTGAAGTTAAAGTTGAGTAGATGGATAGTCTAGAATGATCTATGAGTAGATGGATAGGTCTAGAATAATCTTCAATGGTAACCAGTAGTTTTTTAAATAATAGTTAATTCTATCTACAACATACAACAAGTAAACAAAAGACAAACATACAACAAGTAAACAAGAATATATATATTGTTATGATCTCTCCTTATCAGACCTTCCAACTCAAGAACTTGACAACAAGAGTTTTAAAATAAATGAGTAAATAAATAAACAGTCAATACGACACATTTAGCAACACAATAAATTGACTAAAAATGTTACGCTGTACATCACCGTATTGCTCTAGTAAACTCTACTTTCTCTTTATCTCAGCCTGTAATAATATATTTCACTCGAGGGCTCACTACACCAGGACTGACTTCATGATAGACTCAAGTTTCCAGTCTCTTTGCTGTCCTGAATTGAACTGCTTTACACAGTCTATCTCTGGTCCACGAAGGCTTTTGATCACATGACCATAACACTGGTCATATTTGTGTGTACTAGTAATACTATTCTTACTCTAGTGACATCCGTTGACCTATGTCATTTGTCTGAGCCATATTAATCTTATTGCTCCACCAATACAGTTACAACAATATTGAGAATGAGCATTAGCAACCTTGCCTGTTACTGGAACATATAACTGGGCTTTCACTTTTATAATGTAAACCAAAGAGAGTTTGATTGATAGTGATATTAGCTACTACTAGACTATATCTTTGTATCAATTTCTATTTTTGCTTGACTAGCTTCTTTAACAATCTGGTTCTTCACAATTCATCTTTTGTTTCCAACATATTTTGTTTTTGTTTAGTTTCAAACAACTTCATGACTACTGAATCCAACCATGATAAACGACTCTGTAACTGGGTTAGAGGAAGTCATCAAATGTGTAGTGGTTGGAGATTCTGGAGTTGGGAAAACTTATCTGACATGTGCCTTTGCTTGTAATGCTAAGTACAGCTTAGAGAAATTGGTCAAGCCTCATCAAGCAACTGTATGGGCTATAGACCATTATCAACATGACAAAGAGGTTTGTTTTGGTGACAATTTCTGTATAAGTTTGTTGTTTTTTTTTCACTTAAAATCTCATATATTTTAAAGGTGACAAAATTTAGTAACTCTGATGTCTTTTATTCTCTAGATTTTAGAGCGTTCCCTGTGTAATGTTGATGGCTGTCAGGTGTCTTTGAGAATATGGGACACATTTGGATATCATGAACAAGACAGATCCTTTGCCTATAGAGAGTAATATTTTTATTTGTTTGGTCAAATGATTTATATCATAAGAAAGGTTTATCATGCAATCACTATATCTATTCAAGTAAACATAAATTGCATATATAGAAATTGAGAAAAAAAGATTAAGTTGAAATTTTAAAAGTTTGCCTTTAAACAAATGTAAAAATATTATATAATAGGAATGTGAAACTAAGCTTCATATTTACTTTTCAGGGCTGACGTTATCATTCTATGCTTTAGTGTGCTCCAGCCTATGTCCCTTCGAAATATTCAGCGTATCTGGTACCCAGAAATATGTCGCCACGCTGAAAATACACCAGTTGTACTGTGTGGTACTCAAGCAGACTTACGGTACTTGTGCTTAGATGCCAGCCTTCTAGAGATGGAGAAAGGCTTCTTTTTTAGGTATGATGGCTGTGATGGTTGCTTAGTGTGACATTGATGTGAGATTCTTAGTTGCTTTAGGTATATTATTGATGGTATATTATTATAGTCTTTCAATCCAATAGCCCCAAACAAGTTCATTAAAGTTACACACTAATTACTTAAACAAGGATGTGTAACATATGGATGGCCACCTGGTCATGTTGCTCTGGGCTGTTGTTTTGGGGTCCCACATTTGAATCCACCCACTGCCATTCTCCACTGTATAGCAGAAGGTTTGGATTAAAAAAAAAGTTTCCCTTCAGACCTAGCGATCTATGGGGCAGATGATGTTAAGGTCATCTGTTTCTATGGCCAACGGTTAACAAGCAGGGTGTTATGTGGCCAGCACAACGATCAACTGCCTTTACTCTCCCCAACTAAAGTCAGGTACCCATTAGAGTTGGGTGGACTCAGGGGCGCCCTAAAATCCCAAAATTCGAAATCCCAGCCTTCACAGAGATTCAAACCCAGGACCCCAGGATCGGAAGCCATGCGCTTAACCACTCTACCACTGTGCCCCCTAGGAGGTTTGGATTAGAATGTAATAATCTTCAGATATGAAGGAACATATGAAAAACATTAAACAAACAAAACATAAAACATGGTATTATCGAACACTAATGATTGAGTGTGCAGTTAAGTGTGATACATAGTATTCATCCTACATTTATCTTCAAATAAATATTATTATATTGTTTGTTCATACAATAGTTTTAGGTGTTCAATTACCGTTGTGATATTTTTTTCTCCTTAAAAATGTATCTCTATTATAATGACTTCAATATCATCATCATAAGTCTGTTTATTGTATCTTGACAGGCATGCATCTCCTAAGGATATTATCATACCCAGTGTTGCTAAAGCTGTGGCCCAGGACATTGGTGCTCCCTATTATGAAACAAGTGTGCTGAACCATTATGGTGTTTGTGATGTCTTTATCAATGCTGCAAGGGCAGCTCTTGTGGAGAGACATAAAACTGCTTTTTGGAAAACACAATTAAAAAAGGTGAAACGTCCACTCATTCAAGCACCCATGAAAATGCCAGTGCCTTCATTTCCGGACATCAAAATAGCCAAAAACTTCCTTAAGTCTGACATTTCATCTCTTCTAAAAAGCAATTCAGAGTGTGACATTTGTTTTCTGGTTCAGGGGCAGAAATTTCAAGCTCATCGCATTTGTTTAGCAGTGGTATCAGACTTTTTTAGACAGCTGTTTTCTTTGGAACCACTTATGAGATTCAAAGTCAACAGAAGGAAAAGTGATTTGTTATGCTGTAAATACCCTGAAAGGTTTACACCACCAGAGAAATCTTTTAGTGACAGTTTTTTAGATGAAATATTGTTAAATAATTCAGAAAAATTTCCACTGAAAATAGCCTTTAATGATCCATCAGTCCAATCCATTGAAATATATTTAGAGACAGATCTGTTTGAGTCCCCTCACAGTGTCTTTCAAACATATGTAACACTGTGTGAAGAGATCTCAGCTGACTCATTCTCTGTCATTCTTCATTACTTGTATACTGGCAGACTGGAGTGTCATGAGGGGAATTTATTAGACACTAGAAAGACAGCAGAACTTCTTAAGGTATGAAGCATAAATAAGATTCTCTTCTTAACTGTATATTCTGTAATGAAAAAAAAAGTTATTTAGATATAGTGTAGTATTTATGAGATGTGTTGAAATCCTTTCAAAGGGTCTAATATAAATATATATGATTACAGAATCATAACTTGATTTTCACTAAATTCTCTCTGTCTGGGTGAAATTTTGTGCATGTCATTTCTTCCACTTCCTGTTCTCTGATCAAGCTGTAACATTGCACAACTATTCATTGTCAATGGCAAAACATGAATCAATCAAAAACTTAACCAATTACTGTTATTAAGTAGTCATAATTAATTGATTTTCTTTTATATAGAGCATCTCAACCTGTGGGTTGCGACCCCTTTGGGGGTCGATTGACAATTTACCAGGGGTCGCCTATGACCTTCAAAAATATGGATTGTTACTGTCTATTCTTCTATTGCTGTATTTGTGTGTGTGTGGGGGGGTTGTGACAGAGTGGGGGGGTTGTTTAAAGGGGTCGCCGAGCATAAAAGGTTGAGAACCGCTAATATAGAGACTGTACTAAGTTAAGAGGAGATTTGGCCATTTGCTTAAGATTTAAAACTGTAGACTTTTTTAGACTTTAAAATATTATGTGGCTAACATATCTGCCTTCCATCGTGATGCCTCAAAACCTCAAGTTCAAATTCCAATTCCAGGCAACTTTTTTTTTTTAAATAGGGTGTGGTATATCTGGGAGAAGGTCCACTTTTCCTGGTAGTTTTTACATTCACATTCTACTTTTTGTTTCTTCAAATATCCACACAAATATTAAATGGTATGGCACCCTTCACGATGATATCAAAAGAAGACAACCCAAAATGATGCAGGAAAGGTGCACACACAAGATGTCAAGGACACAGTTTGTACCGATCAGTTTTTATGTTTGTTTAGGATTGGTTGTAAGTGAGGTTTGGTTCTGGTTTGGCTTGGTTCCCATCTCTACTTAGCAGGTTATTGTGGGGTCTAATAGCTATATTAATCCTGTTTCTAATCTCTTTGATGCAGTCTTTGTAAGTGATACCTAGGATCTTTCTGTAGCATCTCATTTACTGATTTATGAACATTAAATATTTCATTAAAAAAAAAAAGCAATTATAAAATCTTTGTTCTTTTTCCAGCTAACAGATGTAGTGTCTGTGATTGAAAATATTTTGTCTGGTCAGAGTTATCTTAATTTGACTTTAGAAAAACAATTTCATGAAGACAGAATTGTTAATTTGAGAAAACTTGCACTGCATTCTAACTTTCTTGAAGGTAGGGTTTAGAATAGATTTTTTTTTGTTTGTATAAGATAGTTGATTATGTTTTATAAATAAATGAATCTATTAGTCATTATTTTTGTTCTTCTGTTGTATCATGTTTATCTGTAAACATAAATATCTAATACTGGAATTAATTTCCAATATCATGTCTTTGCTTTGCAGACATTTCTTTTCAAGTAGATAATGGTATTGTTTCGGCTCACAAACCACTGTTGATGGCTAGATGTGAAATGATGTCTGCCATGTTCACTAATGATTTTATTGAATCTGCTTCTGACATTGTAAGAATATCAATATTCATACAATCTGATCTTTTTTAGTATAAAATATTTTCTTTAAAACACCAATAGTGTTTATAAGAATGTACAATTTGAATGTTTTTTTATAAGAGCTATGGTTGAATATATATTTTGAAAGGACTACTATAATAAGCCAGCTAGTGTAATGTTTTAGTAATTTGTGTCTGAAAAAAAATATTTGTAAGTATTTATTCTAAAGAAGTTTATTGCCTGTAAATATATCTCATACATTTTAAGAAAATAAAAAAAAAAGCACATTTGATTTTCTTTTTTTAGCGGCCTCCGTAAGGGGAAAAGCCGCTATTAGGTTTGTGAAAAATGTCCGTCTGTCACACTCAGGGCGCCAAAACTAGAAGAGATACGAAAAATATTATTTCACCATTAAATGCGGCTTGAAAAGTTTTGGTGCAATGGCTACTTTTAGTTTTCTAAAAGCAAACCGTTTGATTTATAAAATTAATTATGCAAGCGATTTTTTAATTACAAAACACCAATTCTAAAGCAATTACGTAAATGTGAGGGAGGAAATGTTACAAAAAGAAATACTCTTGGCATGTAGATATCACGCACATTTTTTAAAATGAACTTTTAGCAGCGACTTTCGTGTACTAGCGTAAAGCCCGGCATTGACATGATTCTAAACTAATTTCTTAAACTTTTTTAAAAATCAGATTTTTTAAAAAATACTTGTTTAGTGCCCCCATTAGAATGAAAGAAGCATATTTTTGTGCGTTTTGTCTGTTGGTTGGTCTGTCAGTCACGGTTAGAAAAAAAAACACTAAAGGCTTTTGAAAATATGATTTAACCTTTACTGTTCCTTCAGGAATATTGCGATAGTTTAAGGATGGGAGCATGCAGGAATTGAGCCAGGGACCAACGCTAAATCCGAACTACAGTCTAGTGCGCAAACATCAAGATAAGGCAGGTTTATACTCTGCTCGCCATCCTCCGTCGTCCAGCGAGAAGTTAATTATTTTCAACTTTGAAGTAACATCCGAAACATCTTGTGAATAGGCCGATCTGACAGGGATCCGACTCCGACGGGGGCCGCCTCTGAGTTTGTGTATCACACAAACTCTCTTTGTAATCTTGTTAAGTTTGTTTTTAATTGTATAGAGATTTATAAGTTATGGATTATTTAAATTCAGTCATCATTATTACAACTGCAATTTTTTTTTTTTTTGAGCATCTATCTTACTAAAAATAATTTCTGATCTTCATAAAAGAAAAAAAAATTAGGCCTAAAAATATTTTTAGTTCTAATGTTTGCAATTATTCTTTACCAGATACCATTTCCTGGAATTACTGTAGAAACATTTAGAGCTTTAAAAGAATATTTGTATACCGGGGAGTCTCCTAGCCTTGCTGATGTTGACTGTATCATGCTGATTGAAGTGGCCAATAGATTATGTCTACCACAACTTGTCAATATGGTCGAAGCATCTGTGGTTCAGGAACTTCTTACCTATGACAAAGATGAAATGTTACAAGATGCTATAACACTTCTAGAACCATCTGAGGTATTTAGTATTAGTCCTTGCAGCTGTGTGTCTATGTTTATTGTTTTAAAAATTCAACTAAATTATAAAGGGAATCAATATCAGTATATGACATGATTAATGCCAGGGAGAATGCGAGGCGTCATGGCTTAGTGGCTTCTGAACTGAGGGGGTCAAATCTTGGTGAAGACTCGGATATTGAATTTTATGGGCTTTTAGAACATCCTGAGTCCATTCCATTGGTTGGAAAAGCAAATGGTCCTTGTGCTGGCCACATGAGACCCTCATTAACCATTAGCCATAGAAACAGATGACCTTTACATCCTCTGCCTATAGATTGAAAGGTCTAAAAAAGGTTACTTAACTTTCAATTTTTAGTGCCAGAGAGAAAAGCAAATGAACTCAACAATGATATTGGAAAGATAATAGTCACTAAATTGATATGAAATAGTTAAAAATTGTTAAATATATATACTGCTTTTGTGGACCATTATAAATATGCTACTGACATGACATTTGTTTGGAGAAAGTAATGTGAGCTTTCCATGTACAGTCTTGGACATGATACTTGTTAACTTTGTATTTAATTTTTTTTGTTATGAATAATTTAAAAATGAACTTAAATATTAATGTCAATAAATATTACATTTCCATTCAGCTTTACAATGCCCAACAGTTGTCCAAGTTCTGTCAGTATATCTTGAGTATCAATTACATGGATGTGAAACACAAGCACTGGAAATTGTTTTTAGAACTTCCTGTAGAAAAGCAACGGCTGATAGCTGAAAGTCAATGGCCTCCAATCTGGTAATAAATTTTAGCTAAACTGTGTCTTTTGAATGTTTCAAATTACTTTCAATATTTGTCACTTTTTAAATTTAAACTTATCTCTTTTTTTTCTTCTCTTTTCAATAAAGGCTTTATTCAAACATTAAACTTATTCAGTGGTTCTTTCTTGAAGAAATATTGGCCAACACTTTTTTTAATGAACTAATTGGACTACTTTTGTTAATTTCAGGTATCTAAATGAAGTGGATCAGTACAGCAAAAGTCAGCCCTACGCTTCCTATCAGCAAATAGTAGGTCAAGAATGTAACAAAAGTTTAGGCTGTTGGTGGTTTGTTTGTAGAACTAAACATTAGGGGAGTGAAATATTTAAACTTTACCAGTCAACATTTGTTTTCTCCATTTCTTGTTTGCTTTTGTTTACATCAAATAGATCTTTGTTTCAAAAATTATTTTAATATCTACAACACAACACAGCCAAATTTAATGTATGTTTTTTATGTTTACCTCTAAGTGACCTTATTTTATGAACCTTCCATTTTGATTTGTTCAGAAAGTGTTGAAAAGAGATTAAAGAAATTGTCAAACAATGTTGCAAAGAAAAAAAAAACACTTTTAAAATTGACTTGATATTAATGACATTTTAAATATGTGTGAAAATAGGATGTTTGAAATTGCCATTTGATGCATACCATGAGATTAACCAATTGAAAGTGTTCTAAATACCCTTTGTTCTGTTATATTTATTATTCTGTGTTTTACATATGCTTTAATTTTTTTTGTAACTTACAAACTTAATTTAAGGTAATAATTTTTACTACCTTTTTTTTTTTTAACCTCTTGTGTTAGGCTAAAAAAAAGTCATTTGTTATTTGGTACATATAATAATAATAATAATATGAACTCATCAGTTTAATAATGGTTAGCATACACCTTATCTTATCATTACACAGGTGTTATTTATTCCAAAGAGGGAGGCAAAAAAGAAATAGATATAAGACTTATGTAATTGAAAAGAGGCTTGTGTATAATAATTCCAAACGTTGATTGAGAAAACTGAAGCTTATTGACTTTTTGGGCTCACAAATATACACAGAAATAAAAGCAACTGCTCAAAGTCTCTGTAGTGAAGGATAAAAAAAATCATTTACTAATCCTATTTGTGACTTAGAGGGGAGTGCTGCATATAATTAAATACTGATCACACAGACACAAATGTCAAATATTCAATCATCCTTAATCATGAGCAACAATAATATAAACATTCTGAAATGTAAAAAATTTAATTACATAATTATTTTTTTTTAAAGGTAGAAGTTACAATTGCATTTTGATTATTTGCTGATTTTACAACTGTTTTAAATATTTTACTACTAATATGCCATTTACTGCCGTCATAGTTAATGATTTATTTCCTATAGGTAAATGTTTTGTTATTGTTGGTTTCTACACATTCAACTTCTTTTCATTTTTCTTCTTCAATTTGAAAATGTTTGGTTTATTTGTTGAGTGTTTGTTCTCTTGTGTGCAATGCTTACATTTAGATGACCACTTACCTATATATTGACTTGTTAATGCTAATGAATGACATTAACTCACAAACTGATGTTTCTTATGTAATAATGAATTATAATCATGTTACATTTTAAAATAACATTTAATGCTCCCTGTATTATTAAAATGTAAGATTCTTCTGTTTTAAATAAAATATGTAGATAATTTTTTTGTAAAGAGTTGTTTTTTTTTTCTC
>JADKLZ010000003.1:15835776-15873595 GCA_021533235.1 Biomphalaria straminea | reverse complement strand
CATACAAGCTTTTAAATACAAATAAATCTATAATAGCATCTGTGACAGTAAGTTTCCACAATGGTAGCATAACTGTTATTTTTTGTGTTGGGAAGCTTCTGCTCCTGTACTTGTAAGTTTTTAGAGTGAAGATTGAAATTTGTACACTTTATTTTATATCTAGAGAGGCAGCTTAAGTTGTAGGCAACTGGCCTCGTAGTTTGAGAAGCCTCACCTCTCAAAGGTTTATTTTACATTCATGAATCTGATAGTACAATAACCTCAATCCATTACTTCAAAATGTCAACAACAGTTATAGATAAAGTGATTTGTAGTGTACAGGAGGCAAACTATTAGAAACTGTTGTTTCAACAAATGTCAGTTGTCTTAAAATTGTGTCATATTTCAATCAGCACAACAATAACAAATCTAAGATAATAATATTAAACTGAAATAAAATGTTAACTATTCAAAACTGTTGTGTTCATATATTGCAGATTAATCCCTAGTTAAAAAGTGACCAAAAAGAGGAAAGACCCTATGAGTGGGTGAGAGCACTAACTTCCAACCTGTTGAATTGAATGAAGAATTACAAACCCTGATCCCAAATTTACACAATGTCATTAAAGATGCAGCTACTCTAAAACATAATAAAGAAAAAAAATTGAAGGACTTTAGCAAAAAATTTTAATTTAAAATGTCTTTAAAATGTTGTTAATTCTACAGGTAATTACAGCCTCCAATGAAAGGAGCTTTTCAATACTAAAATTATTTAAGAAATACAATGGGTAAGAAAAGATTTTAAATTCGGAAACTTTGTCATAAAAGTCAATATAGTCTTTATTTAGATAAATTAAAATATTAAAAGGATTTCTGTAAGGCTTAAAAAATGAAATTTCTATTTTTTTTATTCTATTTTTTTAAATTTTCTTAAGGGGTGCTTATAAAATATAAATCTGACATTATTAGGTCCTATAAATACATACTTTGCCTCACGGATAGCAAAGACTAACAGACACAAGCTCTCTTTTGTTCCCCTGGCAGTGAAATCATTGAATAGAAATAATTTGATATAAACATAAACTTTTTTTTCACATGTAAATTTTGAATGAGTCAGGTATGAATGTTTTTTTTTAGGTTTGATGTATTGTTTCGTGTAATGCACAAATTGTAAGACAAATTTCCTCGGAAATAAAGATTATTATTATTATTATTATTTTAAAAAAGAGAACCTAGTAAAATATACTTTGCCTGCATAAAATCTAAGTCTAAACCCATTAAATTAAGTCTTGTACTGCCACAGGGGATAGTAATGGTGTTTTTATTGTTCGTATTTTAATAGCCTACGATATTTATGCTGAAAATATTGAAACCTATCTTTCTACCCACATGACCAAACAGATAACCCATGTTTGCACCCTTTGGGTGAAGCCTCATTGTAAGGTTGTTAAATCATAGTAGCAAAACAAATTGTGCCTATTACCATATAATGCAATTGAAGCCCCTGTAAATACTTTCCTTAAATATAAAATGAAAAAATATAAATAGATTACTTACAGTCCTAAATGTTTCATTTGTGATTTGAGACAAATTTGATTCTATGTTTTTCAGGTTAGTTTTGAGACTTTCACTTTTGTTATGCAGCTTTAAGACAAGAAAGAAAAAAGTTCATGCAAATCTTCTTAACAATAGATTTCATTATGTTTAAAGTAGTAATTGAAACATACAATATGATCAATTGAACATATTTTTTAAAATTTACAGAAACAAGGAATTCTTATACTTATGTCTACAAGATAAGATAAAATATTAAGTTTGGGTTTCTTTTTCCTATACACTAAAACAGATAACCACATTTGACAAAAACACACAATAACTCAAACATCACAAAATAGAGGGACCCTATACTAAGATATAATATAATATAAAGGTTATTGATCACAAATGAGCTATCTCTAATATAAAAATGGATTCAAATAATTAAGTATTCATTTCAATAGCAATTGAAAACAATTGTTCTACTGACCGTATTACTTGGTGGATTGGTGGTAACACTTTTAATGTCCTCCAGTGCTTGAAAAATATTGTCCTGTGTAGCAAAGAAAATTAAGGTTTGTTTTAAGCATGCATGTGTTAAACATAAATTATATTTTTTTTTGTAACTTGAAATTTAGTGCTGAATTATTATAAACATAGTCATTTATTGCACTGCCTGTTTTGAGGCTCGGTGTAGACAGATTTTATTCTGAGCTTCCTATCATAAACTACTGAAAGATTGTAGTCTGCATGTTGAACATCTTTTGGCTGATTTGCTGATTCATGACATTTTGGCACCACCAATTTTTGCTGCCTGCTGTTTTTGTGACATATAAATTGATACTGAAAAATGATAAACTTAACCATGGAAACTTACCAACAAAGAAAAATTATGGAATTTATCACAAAGTTCATTTTTAGTATTTTCAAATATTTGTTTCATGTATTATTTAAAGTAAAGTAAAGTTTCCCTTTCAGACCTTGTGGTCTATAGGGCAGATGATGTAAAGGTCATCTGATTCTGTGGCCTACGGTTTATGAGGGTGTCATGTCATGTCACAACGACTAACTGCCTTTTCTTTTACCCTACTAATGTCAGGTACCTATTAGAGCTGGGTGGACTCAGAGGCACCCAAGGATCCCAAAATAAATTATGTATTATTTAACATATTTTAAATATTTGATTTGAGATACCAAAATTAAAATAAACACATTTTGTTTTGTTGTTCAACAAAAATGTGTCTGATATTTTAAACCAGAGTTTGAATTTCTATTTTTTTTAATTCATAAAGTAGTAAAAATTCCCTAATACCTAGACAAAAATTAAGACTATATAGAGAAAACAGAAACACAAACACACATGCAAACACAACTAGATAAGCCACATTATTTAATGGATGATTTTTTAAACCACACAACATAAACAATTATGTTATAAAATGGCTTAATAATTTCATTACAAACTAGAATCCAAAACCTTAAAGAAAAAAAAAACCTACTCTACATATACGTGGTTGCCTACAGCATCAATACATTGTTAAGTACGAGTCAGCACTGATTCCATACATCGTACCAAAGTGTCCACTGAGATTTCTGTGCACACCACCTGAATCTCATTCCTCAGAATGAGTAGCACACTACTACATTACTCTCATGTGCCACTTGCCTTGACGATTTTTGAAGTGAATGCTGAAACAGTTCCAATACCGCATTGTGGACTCATAACTTGTAGCTGTATGAGGTCGCCCTGATCGGCCTTTATGCACATCACACACTGTTCCATGAATTTTGAATTTGTCTCGAAGACATGTAATTGTTAACCTAGAAGGTGGTTCTGTACCATACTCACGTCTCCACTGTCTTCGAACCACAGTTACATCCTCAAATTTCCAGTACCACTTAATTATATCTTCTTCCGCTCTTCAAAACTCAAACGCAGTTCCGCCATGTTACAATTAATGATGCTGAAGGCCACCAGTTTGAACCTTACTCACATTAACCATAGGTTGAGAACCCCTGGTCTATAAGGTTACATTGTCTGAGTATGATGATGGCCATAATGTTATAGTTTTGTTTGATTTTAAAGTCGTTTAAAATGGTTAAATTTTTATTTAAGATTTGATTTAAAGATGGTTTATTGTTATATTATTATTTAATAAAAATATAATAGACATACATTGAAACAAAAATACTTACAATGGACTTCTTAAGTTCTGAGCCAGTTCCAGTGGTCATTTCAGAGGACAAATTTGACTTTATAGTGTCAAGCTGGTTCTTTTAAAAAAAAATAAGTTAAAACTCAACTAAGAAAAGTCTAAAAATAAAAAAAAAAAATTTTTTTTACTTAATATTTTTTTATGGACAAACAATATATTAATTTAATATTTTTATTTAATCTTCCATTCTTTATATGCTTATACACTTAGCCAATCTTTTAAATCATTCATAATGCACTCAGTTCAACCATGTTATCAGTTTAGTCATACTGCTACTATTACACTCAGTCCCTGAGTTATTCATCCATTCCATCAATTACATGTATATTTATTATGAATATTGTAATATATTCATTTTTTTTAAACAAATAAATGTTAATGCATTTTTTATAAATTAACAAAAGCTACCGAATTATTTTTTTTCTTTTCTTGTGTATAACAAAATAGCCAATAAAGCAGATAACTTACTTTAGCTGGCGAAGAACTGTAAGAATTAATAAAATTTGTTATTTCCGCTAGGAATGTGTTGCTTTTATTGACTTTATTATCCAGGAGCTGTTACAAAAAAAAAGTTGAAATGATTTATATATTCTAACCTGACCTTATTCCTGCAAAAAGTGTAGGCCTACATTTGATTGCTTTTCAAAAATATTTAAAATGGCCGTGAGTTGCTTCCTATTTTTTTTTACTTGAAGTAGCTGTGTGTAGAATTTTTAATCATTAATTTGAAAAAAAAATTAAGCAGCCAGTCTGTATTTATAAACATATAGAATTAGAAAACTTTGTGAGATTATATAGTTATGTATCTTTTTATTTATCCTTAAATTATAGAATGCAAACTGTTCATCAAAAGTCAATTCATGTGTGCAGCAAAGTACAATCTTCTAGAACTTTCTGCTGCATAGTGCAAGTTTTTATAAAGCAGCATCATAATTTATATGCTAACTAGATTGATTTTTTGCTCTCACAACAGAGCAAATCCTAAACCTCAGAATACTCTGTGAAAAATATCTCCAACACCAAGAGAATCTTTTCCATGTCTTTATTAATTTCAAGAAAGCTTTCGATCGAGTATGGCACAGGGCACTCTGGGCGACAATGGAAAATACAAAAATAATACAAACATAACCAAAGTTATCCAGAACCTATACAAGGATCCCACCAGTGCGGTGTACTTCAACAACAATATTTCGGAATGGTTCAAAACCACAGTTGGAGTAAGACAAGGCTGCCTCCTTTCACCAACACTTTTTAATATCTTCCTTGAAAGGATAATGGAAGATGCTTTCGAGGGATTTGAAGGTACTGTAAGCATTGGAGGAAGAAGAATTACAAACTTGCGCTTCTCAGATGACATTGATGGCCTAGCAGGGACAGAAGACAAACTAGTCGACCTAGAGACGCACATTGACAAGACTTCCGCAGCATATGGCATGCAAAAAAATGCAGAAAAAAAAAATATGACCAATAGCCAACAGGGCTTTACAAGGGCCATCAGTATTGGAGGTGAAAAGCTAACTAGCGTTAGCAGCTTCAAATACCTCAGAGCTATTGTCTCGGATGAGGGAACAAAACCCGAATTACTGGTCCCAATAGCACAGTCCACAGCAGCCCTTTCTAAATTTAAGTTAATATGGAAAGACAAAGGCTTAGCCCTCGGCACCAAAATCAGACTGATGCGCTCCCTGGTCATGGCCACATTTCTATATGCTTGTGAGTCTTGGACGCTGACTGCAGAGCTAGAGAGGAGGATCCTAGCAATGGAATTGAGATGCTACAGAAGATTCCTAGGCATCACATTTAAAGACCGCATCACAAACCAAGAAATTAGAGACAGGGTTACTGCAGCGATCAGACACCACGATGACCTGCTAACTACTGTGAAAAATGCAAGCCATATAACAAGATCTTTGGGGCTCGCAAAGACCTTCCTCCTGGAAACAGTATCAGGAAAAAGAAGAAGAGGCAGACAGAGAAAGCGGTGGGAAGACAACATAAAAGAATGGACGGGCCTACCATTGAAAGAAGTTCTAAACGGGGCAAAGGATAGAGAGGAATGGAGAAAGATGGTCTACAAGTCTTGCTTGGTGCCCCACCAGTCCACCAGACTAAGGAATAGGTAACAGGAAACTAGATTGATGCATGGATAAGTGTAAGATCTAATTATCTGTTTTTAAGGAGCATCATAACTTTATAGTTTTCAACATTTTTTTCAGGATAAGATTACATCCTAGCCCAAAAGTTGTCAGGGTATAGCAGTGGACATGAGTTCATATCTGGGACAATCAAGATGACAGCCTGGATTGCATACCACATTGAATTGTATAAAACATTTATATCACATGAGTTTAAAGCCTATAACACATATAATTTATAATACAAGAGCTGAATCATAATCATAATTTAGGGCTGCATAAAACCTATAGAATACTATAAAAATTATAAAATTCATTTGGAATTTTAAAATATGCATAATTCAATATAATAATATAATATAAAATAATAACATAAAATAATTCAATATAATACATTATATTAATTGATCTAGACTAAAAAGGCTAGAAACTTTACTTTTTAAGTAGCATTTATGTGAATATCTTTTTATTTTGTAGGAACATTTTCATTTTCCATTTTTAAATCATTATTAATAATAAGTTTTTTGATTTATGTGAATATCTTTTTATTTTGTAGGAACATTTTCATTTTCCATTTTTAAATCATTATTAATAATAAGTTTTTTTACATAAACATTTTATAATTAAAATACATTTTAAATATTATAACTTTAATTTTAAATTAACATAATTAATTTTGTGTACCCTTAATTGTTAAACATTTTTTTTTGTGACAATAGAACTTAGACTTAGACTTAGGTCCTCCCGCGCCGTTCGGCGCATTGGGCGGCAAGCTGTCTCCATAATGATCTGTCATTGGCAATGTCTGAAGCATCCTCCCATCTGGTGTCCACTGTTTTGAGGTCCTCCATGAAGGTATGACGCCAAGTTATACGAGGACGTCCCTGTTTGCGTTTTCCTCGTATTGGCCTCCATGTCATCGCAATTCTTGGTATGCGTAGTTCATTTTGTCGTAGAACATGTCCCGCAAACCTCATGCGACGTTCTGTCACAACCTCACTGAGTGTTCGACTCCCAGTTCGGCATAGGATTTCCCTGTTTGAGACCCGATCTGTGTAACTGACTCTCAGAATCCGTCTCAGCCATTTTTGTTGAGCCACATTTAGTCTCTTCTCAATTTTGACAGATGACTTCCATGTCTCACATGCATATGTTGCAGTTGGAATGACAATTGTGTTGAGAAGGTGTATTTTTGTCTCGAGTCCAATGGCTTGGCTTGTCCAAATAGGCTGCAGCCTTTGGAAAATGCTCCCTGCCTTTCCTATTCGGCACACTACATCATGGTATGCATCCCCATCATTTGTTATGATGCTGCCAAGGTAGGTGAACTTGTCCAACTCTTCAAGCGTTGACTCGCCAAGTCTGACAGGGGCACCCTTTGCCTTATATCCCACTCGCAAAATTTTTGTCTTATCCAAGTTTATGCGGAGGCCAATTTTGGGTGCCTCTCTATCTAGGCTCTCCGTCATTTCTTGTATACTTTTATTTGTCGCCCCGAGTAGTGCAACGTCATCGGCGAAGTCCAAGTCCGTCATTCGGTTTTGTTCACACCATGGAATACCAAAGGCAGTCTGGTTCATTGCTTTCCTCATTATGTAGTCGATGGCTAGGAGGAAAAGGAAGGGAGATAAGATGCACCCCTGTCTCACACCTGTCTCGATGCTAAAAAACTCTGTGGTTCCTCCTTCTGTTTTAATGCAGCAACTAGACTGACTGTATAGGTGTCGTAGGATCTGGACAAATTTTTCTGGGATGCCGTATTCTCTAGCTATTTTCCATAGTGATTCTCGGTGGACACTATCAAATGCTTTCTTAAAGTCTACGAAACTGATCGCTAGCCGTTGTTGGTACTCAAGACTTTGTTCTATGATATTTCGTAGAACGAAAATCTGCTCTGCACAAGATCTGCCTCTTCGAAATCCTGCTTGTTCTTCTCTGAGCCTCTCATCTACAGACTGTTGAAGCCGTCTTAACAAAACAGTGCTGAAAACTTTGCCCGGGACAGAGAGGAGAGTAATTCCCCCCCAGTTGTTGCAATCTGCCAAGTTGCCCTTTTTTGGAAGCCTTACAATGACTCCTTTTTGCCAGTCCTCAGGGACTTTTGAAGTTCGCCAGCAGAGATTTAAGAGATCAGTCATTCTGTTAACAATGCACTGACCTCCAGGTTTTAGCATTTCTGCTGACACCATGTCTAGCCCTGGTGCTTTGTTGTTCTTTAACACTGCAATGGCCATGGTAACTTCCTCTGCAGTTATTGGGTCTGTCTTGACCTTGAGATCATTGTCCGGAGAGGGGTCCCTGAATGTGTACGTCAGGTCTGGCGAAGGTTGGTTAAGGGTCTCTTTAAAGTGTTCGATCCATCTTGCATCCTGCTCTTCTTTCGTTAGCAAAGTTTTGCCTTGCTTGTCTTTTATCGGTGCTCCGTGTCCACTCTTTGCTCCAGTGAGATCTCGGACAATACGATGGAGCGTTTTTGTGTCGTTTCTGCTTGCGGCTGCTTGCGCCTCTTGACCCTTCTGTTCAATCCAGTCACGTTTATCTCGCCGACAGCTTCTCTTTACTTTCAGGTCTGCTTCCCTATAAGCTTCTTCCGCTAGGCTGCGATCCTGTGTTTCATTTTTCTGATCTCGTCTAAGTTTGGCCTCTTTCCTCTCATCGATCAATTTCCATGTTCTGTCTTGTATCCACCGTTCCTTGTATGAACCTCGCCTCCTTCCAATAATTTCTTCAGCGCACTCAATAGTGGTATCTCTAAAGTTGGCCCACTCTTCTTCAAGGGTCAGTATATCTGCAAGAGCCTCGAAGCGGTTCTGTAGTTTCAGTTGGAACTGTGCTGCAGTATTGCAGTCTTTAAGCTTGTCTACATTAAATGGGCGGGGTCGTGTGGCTTGTTTTGGTTGGCGTTTCAGTCGGAGCTTACATTTTCCACTGACAAGGTAGTGGTCTGAGCTAATATCCGCTCCTCTGCGGGTCCGCACGTCTAATAGAGATGACCTCCATCGTTTGGAGATGCAAATGTAATCTATCTCATTGAAGGTCTCTCCATTTGGTGACCGCCATGTTTTTTTGTGGATTTGTTTGTGCTTAAAATATGTGTTTCCAATTGAAAGGCTGTTGGATGCGCAGAGAGAAATCAGGCATTCGCCGTTATCACTGATGTCTTCTGCAGAGCCATATGGTCCCATTACATATTCAAAGCCAGTTCGGTTAGGACTGATTTTGGCGTTGAAGTCTCCCATCAGTAGAATAAGGTCATGAGTGGGTGTTTCATCAAGTGTAGTTTGAAGTTGATTATAGAAATCATCTTTGATGGTATCTTCTGCATCCTCTGTAGGGGCATATACTTGGATGATAGTAATTTTAATTTGGTTTGTTTGGAGTGGAGCTGTAATGATGCGGTCACTGACTGGCTTCCAAGCAATTAGTGCTGAAGCTGCTATTTTAGACATGATGATTCCTACACCACCAGTGTGCTCCTTATCGTGTCCTGAGTATATTATGGTTTTGCCATCATTAACTGTTTGACCACTTGATGTCCACCGCATCTCGCAGATTCCAAGGATGTCCAGCCGGTAGGAGTCAAACTCTCTTAGAAGCTGGGCCAGTTTGCCGCATTGATTTAGGGTTCTTACGTTCCACGTGCCTATACGAGTAGGCTTCTTTGCATTGAAGAGCTTGCCATGTATCGGGTATTGGACTTCCTTTCGGGTTTGGTCCAACACCGTCATCAGAATTTGGATGCCCTCGCCGCATGTTTGATTTTCATTATGTTTAAAGTTTGCCGTTTCTGTAGCAATAGTGTTTTTTACAGGGACAATAGAACGGATCAATAAAATGTAACATAATTTACATGTTTCTTGTTATCTAACCCAAATCAAATCACAAACCCCATTAGTAACAAAACATGCTGAGAATTACTCCCTTAGAGCATGTGAAAGGAAGCAAGCGGTGAGTTTGAAGGCTACCTTTCCTCCATACAAGGACAGCCCTAATGCCTCACATGAACCTTGTCTCTCTCTTTCAAATCCTTGTCCTGATAGTTCTTCATGCAGAATGCAACATTCATAAAGATTGTGGTCTACTGTCTTGACGTCCTCAATGCAGTGGCGACACCTTGTGTTGTAATTATCTCTGAACTGTCTAAAGTAAACACCTATTGGACAGTGAATGACTCGGAATTGAGCTATGGTGGCCTTATTAAGTTGCCACTATGCATCCTTTCAGTCTGGTCTACTCAGCTGCCTATGAAGCTCACAGCCTTTATTGGAAGAATCCTATACCAAAGTATCAACAATCAAGTGTCGGCAAGGGATTGTATACTTTTGTAAGTGCATAGTTCATCAAGTAGAGTTGATGTTTGTGCTGCTGACTTTGCTAAAATATCAGCCCTCTCGTAACTGACCAGACCAGAATGGGCTGGTACCCATTGGATAAAACTATTCACATCGAATGCAGAAGACGTTCCATGACAGCAAGAATTGATTCCATCCTTCGGACACCTGCATTCTGTCCTTCCAGGGCATCTAGGGCAGGGACTGAATCAGTGAAAATTACTAGGTCCCCTGGTGATGCAGATCCATTTCTGACTCTTTCCTCTACCCATTCCACTTTGAGCATCACTTCCAACTCAGACTCGTAGCTGCTATTACCATGGCAGGGTCCTACAGCTCTTCACTTGCCAGAGTTGGACCACCACTCCATAACTCCATTCCCAGCTTTCACAGTGCACAAATCCATCCTTGTACATAGTGGACACTCCTGCGGATACCATGCGATGGTCTAATCCAGTGGTTCCCAAACTTTTTTGTCTCATAGACCCCTTGCCATGTTTTCTGGTTTTTGATAGACCCCCTACTTAACTTGTATTGCAGTTTTGCTAATTGATGAACATTTTTCTAAAACAAATTACTAACTGTAATGAGTTAAAGAGTAAAAAAAAATAATTTAAAACTACATGTATAGTAATAGAGGTCTATATTTTTTAATAGATGAAATTCAAATTTAACCAATTAAAATAAAAATTAATATTTATTACTGGAATCACCAAACACACTGGGATTTTTTTTGTACGTCTATTTTCTGTTGCTACGGATATTATGTTTCATATAGGAATTTGTTGTTCTATGAAGTAGCCCTTCAAACATTTAATCCATCCATCCATCCCAGTGGCGCTACAGCCCATGGAGGGCTATGGCCTGCTTCAACACATCCTTCCATTCAGATCTCTCCTGGGCCTTTTGTCTCCACACCCTAACCCCAAGCTGTTTCAAATCTGCTTTTACATCATCAATCCATCTCATTCGGGATCTGCCTTTGGGTCGCCTGCCATTTGGTTTTTGCCTGTATATGATTTTCGCCCCTCTGATATCTGACACTCTTTCAATGTGACCTGCCCAACGTAGTCTGTTCTTTATTTCTGTCACTATTGGTGGGTCCTCATACAATTGATATATCTCATGGTTAGTGCGTGTCCTCCACCCTGTTTCATCCTGTATGCACCATAGATTTTCCTAAGAATTTTTCATTCCCAAGTATTGAGTAAATTTTCAGATGTCTTGGTCAGTGTCCAGGTCTCACTTGCATACATTGCTACTGGTCTTATTATGGTTTTGTATATTATTTTCTTGGTTTTCCTCGAAATTGTTTTGCTCTTAAGTAAATGATGGGTGCTATAGAATGTTCTGTTGCCTCCTGCTATTCTTTCCTTTAATTCTGTTAGTAGGTCATTTTTTAAATCAATTGTGCTCCCTAGATATTTGAACGTTTGGACGTTTTCAAATTAGTGGTCTTTGATTTGGATATGTTGTCCTTCTGTCTGATTGTCTCTTGTCATTGCAATGTACTTGGTTTTCCTGTCATTGACCTCAAGTCCTGTTGGTCGAGATGCTTCTTCTAGTTGTGTGAAGGCTCTAGTAACGTCAGAGGTTTTTTTACCCAATAAGGAAAAAATGTCATCGGCATAAGCATGGTATTGGAGAGGTTGGCTGTATATAGTCCCTGTAGGTTATGGACTCGTAATTTCTCTCCTAATTCAAACATTTAATATTTAATATAATTAATTTGCCTTATGTATTGTAAAAGTTTTCACGAAAAGCAGTTTCTTGTGTATTTCTTAATCTTTCACATGGGGCTCAAATATTGGATATGCAGAATACTACAGAACTGTTTTTACTAACAGGAAAAGAGAAGGCAAATAACTGTCGCCTAAACAAGTAACTTTGAGCAGGCTGTCAGTCTTCCCAACAGAAGGAAAACTGAATTCAAACCTCTGCAGCCTTGCAGCTATTCCCGAACATGGGAAGGTTTTTGTGTCAACCCTGTTTAAAATAAGGAGATGGCGACCCTTAGGCAGTTTGCAGCACACAGCGCTCTACCATGTCAGAGCCTGCAATGACGCTGAATCCAAACTATATATATTGTTTGCAAAGAACTACATAAAAGCATTTAATTTTATAACTCATGCTACTGATGTACTCTTGGACTATATTGTTGGTTTAATAAATTCTTTTAATAATATCAGAAGTAAGTTTGTGTAAAACAGTTTTTAAAACTACAATGGCTGATAAAATCAATATTTTACCTATAGTGTTTTCATATTTTGCTATAAGTAAAGAAATATTGTAAGACGCTCACAAACCATCATCTTCTCTAAATGATGTTGAAATGAGATTTTGTGGTTCTATTTTCTGTCTTAGAGTGTTTGAAAGTTGTTCAAATCTGTATCTATTTTGTCAGGGTGTTTTTATTGTCTCAGATGATCCTCCAGCGTAATTGGTTTTGAATCATTATAAAAAAAAGCACTTAGGCAACTGCTTGTTTGTCAAGGAAGGAATTGATCCCAATTTTAAATAATCAACCCTGTAAAATCTACATTTTTTTTGTTTAACATTAGTTACATGTAGATTGAAATTTAATACACCAATTTTTCTAATGAGTAGCAGGATAAATGTTTAAAGGATTAACTAAGGTATAAATCATATATTAGTGTACGAAAGAATTACATTAATGTGATGTTAAAATTAAAACAAGACCTGCGAAATGAAATATATTATCGTAGACCCTGTGGACATCTCATAGACACCCAATTTAATTTTTCCCTTTCCTAGCCCATTGGAAGTCTTCATAGACCACTTTGGGAATCACTGGTCTAACCCAAACCTACTTTTTACAGCCTTTTATTAAAAACCAAATAATCCTTTATTAAATACTATAATTACGTATGTAATGAAACTTACCGTATTGTTGTATGCAGTATAATTCATATTATCTTCAAATGCTGACATAAAGTCTATAAATCTCATCATTTCCCCTCCTGTTATATTCAAACCATCAAAGCCAACATTAAACTGGTTTATTTTATCACCAATATTGACAGTCTGGAATCACAAAAAAAGCAAATGTTTAATTTAAAAAAAAAATATACAGAGTTAAAGCAAGCAGCATGAACAGATCACATATATCAGTGTATTCAATACTTGATGTTATTTAGATTGAAAATAAATAAAAAAAAAACAATCAAAAAAGCAAACAGTTGCCTTTACCTTGCTGTAGTCAGTAATTTGAGTCAAATTAAATAGATTGCCTTTTTCCATTTTTAAAGCTTTGTATACTGCTTGACCAGCTTTGCATGCCCTGGAGAAAAAGATTCTTTATAGCCATTTTTTCAATGTATCACTGATTGTTAATTAATCATTTAAAAAAAAAAAGAAAGAAACAGAATTTCTAACAACAATGCAACAGAATAAAGAAGTGAATTTAAAAGAAAAAGAGATTTATATATCCATAGTTGACAGTTAATATAAATATAATTATTTATAAAATGTTAAATGTTTTGTTGAAATTGTTTTAACACATAAATATGTTTCATTCTCTTATTAGACCATTATTATGTCTTTATTGTGTTTCACTTAATAATTTTTTTTCTTAAAGTATTAGACAACATGTTTGTACTTACACCAAAACTTCTGCAACTGATAAATTGACTCCTTTATTGGGGTAAACAATGTCTCCAAGCCAGGATTTCCCATCATTTGAACTAATCACATCAGTTATTACCTAAATAAAAATAAATTATTGCATAAGTTAAATTTTGTATCTATTTCATATTTGAAATGCAATTTCAAATGTAAATAATAATAATAATAATAATAATAAAACAAATTTTGTACTCCGGTAAGGTGATACTTATTTTTTTAAATTACTAAATAATATATTGTTCATTTCTAAAAATTTAAGGACCAATATGGAGTGTTTTACATAGCCATGCAAACCCAATTGTTTTCTAAATATTTATTTTTTTTATGTCTTCTGCACCTGTCTTCTACAAAGTCTTTTCTCTGGGCCTTAAATGTGTGTGTCTTCATAAGAGCTCTCCCTCTCTTTTAGAGACCATCTGCTGCTTGCTACGTTTCTCTATGTAGTGAGGAGAAAATGGCACATGAATTTATCTTTATAATGCTTTCAGGGGGAACCTCTGTTACACCAACCTTCTTTAATCTTGCCCAAAATATTGCTTTTTGCATGTGGTTATTGCAAAAAGCAATATCTCCAATTTGTGATACCTATCCAGCCCAGTGCACCTATTGATAGTAAGTAGTGCTTTATACTGTTCATATCAGCCTAAAATACAACATGGTTTTTTGTAAGGTAGTCCTGCCTGAATATGCCCATTATGGAGGAGAGGCATCTTTAAGGAGCCTTAGATGCCTTAAAAAGAGCACCCAGGTCTAGGAGCCAGATGAAAGTGTGGTGAGAACCACAGATTGGTAAACACTGATTTTTGTAGGCAGCTGGAGTGATTTATTTAGCCAGACTCCTGCTCTTGAAAGTGATGCATCATTGAACACCATGCTTCCCAGATATTCAAAGTGGTCTACTCTATGAGATGTGTACATTCACAGTGATCTTTGGAGCTAAATACATTTTATTAGTTGACTTCTGAAATGTGACTTCAGTTTTTCTGAGGTTTATTGTTAAACCAAAAGAACTGGCAGCTATGCAAATTCATTTATGGTGAGCTAGAGCTCATGTTATGTAGGATTATGTAGAAGGTTGTTATGTAGGAGCAAGTAGGGTGCAATCATCAGTATAGAGTAACTGGTTCCTCTCAGATGGCAATGTGTTCAACCTTACATCACTACTGTTGTTCTGTTCTCACAGAGAAAAAATTATTGTTGACACTAAACATAGCATTAATTAACAGAGACTTCATGATTGCCACTGAGAAGAATACGAAACCTGAGCAAGTGAAGAAAGCTCTATTGTTACACCTGATTGGTGAACCTGCTTGTGACATCTACAATACTTTTGAAGTATGTGAAGAGGATACAGCAGACAAAAAAAATTAAATGTTTGAAAATCATTGTTTGCCTAAGTCTAATACATTTTATGACAGATTCAAATTCTTTACAAGTAATCAAAAAGAAGAAACATTTGAACAGTTTAAAGAATTAGGCAAAAGAATATAAGTTTGACAACCTTCTAGACAACCTTCAGAATGTGGCATACTATCGGTTAGAGATCTAGACTTCACTATAGAGAAAGAAAGCATAATTCATGCTGACAAGCATACTCAGAACCAAATGATAGATATGAATGGTCTACATGTAGATGCTGCTTATAAATCAAAGAATAAAAATGATGGCTTTCAATGTCTACTATTAACAACACAAAGTCTCTATTAATTAATTGTTATGTTTAATTGTCCACAGTAATTTATTTCTCTGTAAAAACAGAACAACTGTCCCTAACTAAAGCAAAAGGACTTTATTAATAAGTCTACTATTTAAAATCACTTAATAGAGCTCATTTTCAGTAAATCAAATGAGAATTGTTTAAACATATGGTGCTTCTTTTAAAGCTTGTTTGTTTGCTTGATTTTTTCTTTGGTTTTTACTGCATAGTTTTTATTTTTTTATTTTATCAAATTCAATTGAAATATTTTGAGGTCCAAGTCTACCAAATTCTTTCATAAACAGAACTATAAGAAATAAGAATTTATTAATCTAATAATAGATTAAAATATTTTTAAACATTTAAAAAAGAATAGGTCAAATCTGGTATTAAACCTACCCGATCCAACAAATCAAGATCGTTCAATGTCCGACAAGCAAACTTTTCCACTGGTGCTCCAACCACAAAGATCAGTGTTGTCACCAACATAAGCAGCCATCCAAAGATAAAGAACAGCATGTTAGAGCTGTTAGAGTTTTAAAAAAAGTTTTCCTTCAAATAACATTTTAAAGATTATTGTTATAGTAAAAAACATTTTAAAAATTTTATTTCAATTGCTTACGCTGTCAAAAAGTTTCCACCATGATTTGAGAAAGAGCTTCTCTCTGTTGGTTCAATAGAAGCACGGCCACCAAAAAAACCACAAAGTAGTCCTGACACTAACAGCAAACTTATGATAAGTGTGACACAAGCTAGACCTATTCCACCATACCATCTGAAAATGTCAAAATAGGCATTAATCAAAGTAAATTTTAGTTTTATTTTATTGTTTTATTTCAATACATAATTCTTCTGTTTAATTGTGTTACCTGTACTTCTCATAAGTAGTTCCTGTATCTAGAAATTTTTTGGCATCTGACTTCAGATCTTCAAAGTCTAATTTACCCAGAAACTATGAATAAAAATAAGCATTTTGTTTTAATCATGCCAAATGAAATAATTTTTAGATGCTAATAGTTTAAAGTAAAGTTTGAAAACAAAATATATGGAATAAGTAATTATGTTTAAACTTAGATACACAGGAATGTCATAACTAGTTTTGTATTCATAATACTACTCTCCCTTTTACCAAAAAATGCTAAATTTGTTTTAAAATAGTCTGCTTTTAATGAAGTATCTTTTCTGCAACCCATTAAAGCAGTCTTTCAGATTTTTTTTTTAATTTTAAAAGTAGTATATGTAACCTTATTGGTAAATTCAGAAAGTTAATACAAATTAAGACATGTCCCAATTAAAAAAGTGACAATACTTTTTAGTACTAAAGACTTTATTAGACAACTCACATCATTTCGAATTTTCTGAAGGTTTTTGGTGATATCTTGAACATCACGTGTATAATTTCCAGCTTTAGTTTTTAATTCTGAAACAAAAATCAAGAGAATTTCTTTTTATAAACAATAAACAATATTCATTCATCAAATTGAAACATTTTTTTTTGGATCTATTAATATTCATTTAAATATCCAAAGAAGCGTGGTCAAAAGGCTAAGTACACTTAAACTTGGCTTGACTTGGCTACCTATAAAGGGGGCTTGAGGTTTGACAATGGACTTGGTCAGGCAGCATGGAAAACCTTTTCTTAGATACCCCCTCCCACTGGTCTACAGATGATATTGGACCAAAGTGCTCTGAGCATGTTATAAGTATGAAAGTAGAGCTGTATAAAAGCTATAATTTATTTATTTAAGATTACCTGCAAATCGCTACATAAAAGAAAAATAATCATTTAAAGATAACTAATGACATATAACATTTAGTAGTTAAAAAATGTTACATATTTCAGATGTTTTTTCAGATTGTGAAGATAATCTACACCCAAGCCCAAACCTCTCCCAGTAGTCAAGGTATGAGCCTGGGACTATCGAGATGACTGACCAACAGTCCAGCACACATACCGCACAATCAGGCAGTTTTGTCAGTATGGGCAACTAAAACTTTTCACTTCCAACAGTCTTAAGTTATCTACATTAGTGTCTTCAGAAACAGAAGAGTTCATGCTTTCAGATCATTAGTGTGTGTACATTAGACTCTAATAAAAGATCATCTAGGCCATTGAATCATGTAACAATGTAATATGTAAACCATCCAAGGTTCCACCCCTATACAGATTGACGCTTTCCTACTATTAGCAAGTCATAGTGTTTACTTGTAGAATGACTAAGTCATATGGATATCATATACACAATGTTCTTAAGAATTACTATAAAAAAAAAGCCTGATTTGTTTTTCAGCTTCCACATTCCACATTACCAGTGATGACAACAATTTATTTTACTGCTCCTCCTAAGTTTACAGAAGATTAACTCTTTCTCTCCGTAATTATTTACCATATTCTAGTGAAATCAACGATGGTATCGTCAGTTAGGAAAGAAAGAGTTAAAAAGGCTGTGATGTGTATCTCCTTTAACAACTTTCATTTCCTTGTTATGTCTAAAGCATATTTTGCTATCTCCACCACAAATGACTTTTTTTTTTTCATGCTTATCTGACTTTTGTAATATCTGCACTTCAGAGGTGGCCAACATTAATAGTCAAGATTAGTGTTTCCATCATTATTAATGTCATGGTAAATCTTTTTAATAGAGTAGCAAAAAATGTACTATTGATACACTTCTATACAACATACTTTAACTTCTTAGCTCAAGAGTACTGTGCTGTTTGAATTTCTCTAGAGGGATTGATAATATTTATAACTATAATGAACATTTAGACCTATCTAAAATTGCCTAAGAAGGGGTGTGGTGGATGAGTGGTTAAGAACTTGGCTTTCAAATTTAAGGTTCAAATCTTGGTGAAGACAAGGATTTTGAATTTCGGGATTTTTAGGGCACACATGAGTCCACACAAATCTAATGGGTACCTGACTTTAGTTGGGGAAAGTAAAGGTGGTTGGTCATTGTGCTGGCCACCTGAGACCCTACTCATTAACCATTGGCCAAAGAAACCGATGACCTTAACATGATCTGCCAGATAGATTGCAGGGTCTGAAAGGAGAACTTTTGCTTTACTAAGTAAGTATAAAATTTATAGCATTCAAAAGAATTTGAAATATATATTATCTTAAGACCATTAATAGATATATAGGTTTTGTTTTGAATCAAACAATTAAAAAAGTAAATGCAATAAAAAATTGTTTTAGTCTTTTACAATTTCACAACAAAGTCTAAAAAAGCTTTTGTTTTTCAAGTTGAGAAAAAAAGATGAACATCAAAAATATTAGACAATGAAACATTGATGATGATCTTTAAATTTTCTTATTGGTTTACCTTCCCTTTCCTTGGCTGTTTCATTTTGAATGCGTTCTGGGATAGTGTTAAGATCATGTCTAGACTGAGAAGTAAAATATATATTTATAATTTAGCATATTTTGTTCTTAAAAGGGTTTATTGACTATTAATTGTCTATTGGATTTCAAATATAAAGGTATTAGGCATAAAAGTACATTAGATCTCATAATATATAGTAGTAATTGTTTCAGTCATAATAATGAATTTTAATTGAATACTTTAATGAAATGTGTATGGGAAATGTTTAAATAATGCTTAGGCCTATAGTTCACATCACCTAACCAGCTATAAAGGGTGTGGACGTATCTTCTGATCCTTTTTATGTTCCTGGGTGAGTAATAAGGATCTTAGGCTAAGCTAGATGCATGTAAACAGAAAAGAGAAGAGAAAAAAAAAGGGGGGACTGGGTCATTCAGTACTTACTTGTTGTGTTAATGATTTTACCCCAGACTGTACAAAGACAGCAAGAATCACAGATTTGTTGACCTCATTTGGTAGCTGAGGGAAAGTGAAAATACAATTTTGAAAAATTAACTAGACAAACGTTTGTGAACTGTCTTCTGAGTAGACAGCACACAAGAAATAAATTGTAACTAGCCTTTTCTAAACCTTGTAAATTAAGCAGTGAATTTCAAGGCAAATCCAATATGCATATAAATCTAATATGCATTTAAAGCTAGTTATCATTTAACAAATTTTTGTTACAAACATTTAAAAGAAAAGATTTCAACTGTCTGCACAAGTCTAAGAAAAAGAGATTAGGCTGCTCCCAGTGTGGTCATAACATTAGGGATGGCATACATTTAAAAACTGTGTATTTGTATGAGAGAGAAATATTCACATGAAAGGAAAATGGTCCCAACTATGATAGGCTAACAAATTGTACTGATAGTATAATTTCTAAACATCTATCATATGGGAAGTATTTTTTGAAATAAACTTTGGATTTAAAAAATGAAGAATAATATTACAAGAGATTAAATCTGACTAGGTTTGAACTGAAAACCATAGTGATGACTGTCAGAAGTGCATACTATATGACAATGTAAGCTGTGCAATAAGCACGCTCAAGGGGTCCACACAAAAAATATCTATATATATATTTCTCAAAAGACAAGTTCAAAAGTTCAGCCGAGTAAGCAACAACAAGTAATTGGGAAGATCCCATGGTGCAGCACGCGGTGTGAATGGAAATTGGTGCATCCCAATCCGCACTATTTTGTGAATGAAAGTGGTGTTTATATAATTCTCTTCTTCTCAATTTTTGTCATAATATTAAAAGTATTTCCAGATTATTGTGTCGTAAGACTATTGAAACTAGAACAACAATTCACAGATAGATTCTACTATCAGGTTTCACTTTAGAAGTACTTTAATTACGCACATTCGTTCATTAGACATGATTATGAAAGGTAACTCATCTCTTTATTCCTAGATCTAGATCTAAAATTTGAATTCAACTCTAAGAATATAGAACTTCTCTTCGCAAATATAGTTTTATGCTTTAGCACATGAACATACTAATTATAGTCCATTCATTTCATATTTTAATCAAATTAACATTCAAATTGGTTTTTCTAAAGCATTGTTACATGAGTGCAACTCTATTCTTAATATCGCATAAATTAAGGTCAATTAGCTATACTTAGCTACATTCATAGGATTGATTTTTTATTCATGAATTCACGCATTCTTTGCTTTACTTATAACAAGTAAATGGGAAGATCCCATGCTGCGCCATGGTGTGAATGGGAAATAATATATCCAAATTCAAACTATTTTCATTCACAAAATAGCGTAGCATATTTTTTTTTACTTTAAAAAGATTTCAATAATGTCCGGAACTTTCCAGGACTTTTTCGACCAGCGGCATAGCATTTAATAACATTTCAGGAGATTTCCAAGGGGCTCCTGGTAAATCAAGAGGCCACGGGAAATCTGTTATATGTTATAAAATGGTTCAATTTAATAATTTATACACCTAAAATTTAGCATGGGTCCAAAGAAAGTGCGGGACCCACTGTGGTCACATATGTTGCAGTGCCTAAGGTCTGCCCTGCGAAATAGCGGTGTATGCTATGCCGCCGGTCGACTAGTTTTATATAATGAGCATTTTTTTTATATTGCCATTGGACTTATTTTGTGAAGGATGATCACATTTTAAATAAATACTTTATATGTTCTAAAATTTGAATGTTATTCACAAAACACACCACAGATTCCAGCTCTAGAGTGCACATCTGATGATTGTTATAAGCCTGTTCAGTGAACTAAGATCTAATCACCCACATGTGATGAGCAAGCATTTAATAGTGTGACCTTTTCAGCAAGAAAAGAGGGAGAGAGAATAGAGAGTTCAGGTGAGAGAAGAAACCTAGTGACCTATAATTTTTCCACAAGTAATGCCGAATCAATATTTATAATTGGGAAAACAAGCTTGTGATTGATCCTTCTGAAATATAGCTTAGCCTTTGCTGTGCTTCAGTAAATTGAGTAAATGTTATAGAAATATATTTTTTTAATAAATTAATTCATATCAACTTAAACTTTAGAAAAAAAAATATTTTACCAATTTTTTTTTTAAATTTAGAATAGTAGAAAGCTTACCTCATTTGTGTCAAAAGATATGTTGAGTTGATAATTAGGGCACAAGCTTTTTATGTTAGAATCATTTGAAATAGCACTATCAATGGCTTTCTGTAAATCAGCAATATATGTGTCGAAAATTGGCATTTTTTGCGAAAGAAAATATTTTTCTTGAACTAAAACTGTCAAACTAGCATTCAATTTGTTGGCATCTGTCAAAGAAATTGTTAAAAAAATTGGAAATGTAATAATTATGCTACAAATTTTATTGTGAACATTTCTAAAATCTATTCTGATATTTTTATCTAGACAAAACTTGGCTAAAAATAATACTCTCTCTATTCTCTTTGTGATCAAGGAGTAATTTTACAAGTAAACATTTTTCTATCCACAGGCCTACTGCAGGATGTAGCGTGATTTGGTGGCAGACATAGTTCAAACCTGTGAGCATTGAGATGCCAGTCCTGAGTGCATAGACTACCACACAATCAGGCAGCCATATTCCTGTGTCTTCTTCGAGCCTGCATCTTATTCAAGTAATAAAGTTATAAAAAATGAGATGCTTATTGCATTATATCTCATTAATTTGACAAGACAACATTACATCATTAGGAACAAGAGTATGCTATCTTGTTTCATTTTTATTTTTTTTAATTGAAATGATGTGTAGCTGATGACCACTTATGAATCATGATGCATTTAGTCCTTTACCATTGCTTTAATGAATAATGGTCTTTGCCCATGGATAATGTGCACAAGGGCTATCACTTTATGATTTAAATGGAAATTTGAACTTGTACATCATTGTCTTGGCGTATAATAAACAGATAATTTAACTACTTTTCATATCTTAATTTATTGAAACCACACAATAACTCAATCATGCACAGACTTTCAGATAAGTAAAAGATAAATAGATAATAAATTTAAAAAAAAAAAAGTTTATAATACCTATTAATATAGACTAAAAAATTAATGTGTCTACAATATATATAATATATATTTTTTTGTTTCCACAAACTAAAGATTATTTAAATTATAAAACATATAAATACTAAATATATATTTATATTATATTTATATATCTTATCTTATATAATACAGACATTACTTCAAAAAAGAAGATGATTATGTCCTACACGTTATGCATTCAGTCATGTATATTAACCAATGACTTTAATTCTGCCAAGTCACTGGTTTTCCTGGCTAGCTCAGGCAACCCATTCCATACTTTGCATGGACTAATGGCACTTTTATATACATATAAAAGGAAGGGGAAATTCTTGTAAGTGCAATGGCTCCTTATTCTTATGTGTAATCAAATGACATTAAGTTCATTTTCATTTAATTTATTAAAACTGAGAGGAGCCTCCACTTAAATCCAGCTCAAATTCTTAATTTTATATACCCTACATGTGAAAAAGCCATTAATTACTGTTACATAAAGTTGCTGCACAATCATGCTCTAGTAGTTATTCCAACAAGTGCTACATAGAGTGCAACATGGCACAAGCCTCTGTTCATATCTGTAGTATATTGTTTTGACAGAAAGTCATTGACCTAGATATCTGGTGATGGTGGAGAAAGAGTTGCAGCTAGGCGTTAAGATTGGCTAGATTGTCTGTCTGCCAAATCAGTACTATTTATTTTCTTGAGGTTTATAATAAGATGTTCATAAAGCTTTTCAATGTACATTTCACAACCACACAGTTAACTATAGGAGGTATTAAGACCCTAGTTTTCATTACACTATGTTTATGAGTAAAATAAATTTTGTATACCCCACACAGCTGCCATTCCTTTGTAAAAACTCATATAACCAACAGGTTATATGTACAAAAATATAGTGAACAAAGAAAAGAAATATTATACAGTGCTAATATGAGATATATTAAAATCTAGATCTACAGAAAAATGTTAAACAAGTTGAATATAAAAATACTTTTATAAAAAAAATATGCTTACATTGAGTGAAATTGTATCAATTATTTTGAATCATTCATGTAAGCCTATTTCATTTTTAATGACACAAAAGTTAACCAAATATTTATAATTGGTTTGTTGTCCAAAAAGGATGAAAGATTTTGTTTATCAGTGAACCTGGCTTTTTGAGTGCAATCTAAAAGCACTGTTAGAATCTGTCAAGTCAGAAGTATGTATTTTGACATCTTTTTGTTAATTTTGGTTGAACTTTACTATGGATGAAGTTTTATTACAACTTTCATGCTTGTAGCATGCTCAGTGTGCAATGGTCCAATCATTTTTGTGGACATGTGATGAGAGGGGAAAGGGATGGTCAGGGAATAAGGCTTCTGTGCTGCCTTTTCTAAAGCAAAAAAAAAAGTTGCTCAAGTTTGATTTCCACTAGAGGCGTTATTTTACAGAGAGAAAATTAATAATAAGCTGTGTAAAAAGCTTCTATGAATTAATTTAGAATAATTTACATTTTTTTTTCTAACCAAACTAAGTTATCATGATAAAAATCATTCATGCATACTAATTACAAGCAAAAGTCATTGTTAATTTTCAATAATAAATCCATTAACAGACAACAGGAATGTAGGCAAAAATCTATTACCAAATTTGTTTCTGTTCTACCTATAATTCAATGTACTTCTAAATAACTGTGCAGAGAATTCTGGCTATTTAAAAAAAGAATTGTAACTTTGTACAATGAATTTTAAAAAAGGGGGAATAGTACATTACAGTTTAATTAAGATTACCTGAATCCATGTTGTCTATGCCATCGTAAACACCTTGCAAACCAGATTTTTTAATTACATCGTCTTTGATCGGCTGGCCAAGTAAGTATCCAATATCTGGAGAATGAAAGCAAAAAATTAAAACAAGAACCCAAAAA
The DNA here is from genome assembly GCA_021533235.1 of Biomphalaria straminea. NCBI lineage: Eukaryota > Metazoa > Mollusca > Gastropoda > Planorbidae > Biomphalaria > Biomphalaria straminea. Next base: position 15,849,264 of record JADKLZ010000003.1, on the reverse strand, counting down.
GGTGGTTAACTAGATTTCCAGTAGCTCTCATTGAAACACAAAATTATGAACATGACTTGGAGGACTTGCTTGCCACACAGAGAGATACATTATGTTCAAATTACCAAACTGACACTATTTAATGACTTATCACAGTATCCAGAAAGATGTATGAAGTAGAGTATTGTAATACTTACTGTCTAGATCACGGAATAATACTTTCAATGTAAAGTTGAAATTGTCATTGACAAGAATGTTGGTTTGCTGGCAAAGAGAATGATAATGTTGAAACTGAGTAATGATGTCAATAAGATTTATTAACAGGTTAAAAATATAATACTTTGTAATAAGGCTTACAGAACATGCAATTGTTCATGAGAAACCTATTTATCACTACTAAGTAAGATGAGTGACCAACCAAAAGATTTAATTTTAATAATTTTATGGGTCTCTTTCATCATATCTTGGTGATCTTTCTACATTTTGAGACCAGCTCATCAGCTCCACTGATGACAATAATACTTACATTAATAGTTGAATCAAAGTAAACGGTGATGTCATCAAGGGTGTCAAGATCTCTGTCTTTGATGTTTTGAAAAGATTTAGACAACTGCTCATTTGTAGCAAACATCAATGCACTCCCAGTTCTGTAAAATATTTGAAGGAAACAGAGTCAAGGGTTAGTGCATTAAAACTTATTGAAGATTAGCAATAGTGAACAAATTATAAGACATATTTTTTATAGCATTATTATCTGTCTCACTATCTGTCTGTTACTGTATCCTTTCCTCTATTGGTTTCTCTCACTTTCTTTTTCTTTAATATCTCTTTCCACACACGCACTTTTATCCTTTTAAACTTAGATGGGGAGGTGGATTCATTCATTCAGATCTTTATTAAAAGTGTGTTCAAAAAAGGCAAATCTCTTAAAATAATATTAACGTATCTCATCATAAAATGTTAATCTGTAAACATGGTCATTACAATTTAAGTTACATGTCTCAGTAATGACACTTTGAACGAGTTTCTTTGTCACCAAGATAATGACACTTGGAATGTTTGATCTACTTGCTTTTTAATCAAGATAATAGCTCTTAGAACTACTTACTTTTTACTCAAAATAACAGCTCTTAGAACTACTTACATAGCCATCACAGTGATGACACTCAAAACAATGATCGACACTCTTCGACCAATCACATCTTCAAATCCGGCTTCTTTTGGTTCATTGATCACACGGGCCCCACCACATCGACCACAGCATCGACAGCAGCAAAAGCACATTCCAATGATAGGGCAGAGGATGATGAAGACAATGCCTACAGCTATGGCAATGGCATAACCTATGTAGGATTTTAATATCTGCAATCATTGATAAAAAGTCATCAGTAATTCATATTTTGGATAGTTGGAGACATTACAATTTTTCTGTTGACCAATTCTTGTCTTTCCTCTTACTTTTCTTTCTTTTTTTAGAATCTCACCCAGTGGAGATGTCCAGTGAGTCATTTATTTTGTATTTACATGGAATGCATGGATACTGATGGAGACCCTTAGAATGGCATACAATGGAACAAGGAAAAAAACTGATCAAGCTTTTTGATTGTACCCCAGCATTCCCTGTTGCTAAGAGACTGTTGACTTAAGACTGTCACAAAGCAATCTCAGTGAAGCTCTTTATTAAATGTGGCAGGTTATAACTGTTAAAATATGAATAATATAAATAAGATATGCTCATCTAATACATACATTTTTATATTTAGATCAACTTACATCTTGCCATCTGTCTCCAATAATGCTGAATGATGATTTTAGTTCTTTGGCCAAATCTGTATGTGATAAAATGAACATTTTTACTGTCTGTGTAATTAATTATATAAAGGACAACAATTTTATTTGGTAATATAGATTTGTAGCAAAGAGTCTAATTAGAATGTAATACATAATTTTATCTTATCTTAGAAGTACAAAGGACAATAATTTTATTTGGTAATATAGATTTGTAGCAAAGAGTCAAATTAGAATGTAATACATCATTTTATCTTATCTTAGAAGTACAAAGGTTACTTCAAAAGAGAAGGCTATTATGTCCTACCTGTATCCTAGTCAAACATGTGAATCAGTGACTTAAAGTCAGCTAAGTTATTAGTTTTCCTGGTTGATTCAGGCAAACCATATTCCATGCTCTAATATCATTAAGGAAAAAAGGAGCACTTCATTTCAAGGGTTCCAGAGGGCACATATTCTAATACTGGCTAAATCACGGCTAAATAACGTTTTAGTTTTATGTTCTCGTTTAATTTGTATAAATTTCTTTAGATAAACCTAAATTATTTGTTTGATTCTGTAATAATTTTGTCCATATGAAAAGTCCGTGCAAACTTGTCATTTAAAACATCTAATATATATATATCAGGTGCTTTTAGTCAGTGGAAGTGGCTATGGATAACATTAGTATGTTCATTTGCTTTTTTTTTTCTTTGCAATGATTACAAACTGTAGAACGGGTAGATAGAGGCGGCGCCACTGAATCCTGAAGGCTAGAGCCAGAAGACGCGATAATCAAGGAGAACATTTTTATTTATTGTCATCATCTCACGTCTGTTAATAAACATCATTCATCTTCTACCTTGCTCACTCGTTGAGTTACCTCTCGTATAGATTCATTACAATATTAAAGAAAGAATGCAAAAGTTTGCTATTGATTCATTTCAACACGGAACAATGACTACTAGCTAGTAGTTTTTTGTTGTTTTTTCATCTATAAATACCCTGAAATTAAGCGACTCTAAACCAAAACAATGAAACATGAAATCAAGGCACTGAGGTGATTTTTTTTCTAGACCAGAGAAGACTGTGAGCGTTAATAAGCCATTCAACAGTTACAAGTACTGACAGTTTGCTATTAAATGGGTTTCCATAATAACCACAAGCCCCTGATAGGCCCTACGTTTAGTCAAAAGGTCAGAGTGAGGTCAACAGTGAGTTTATGTTGGTATCGTCAAGAAGATATTCAACAAATCTTTCAAGAATGGGAAACTTCCAGAAAATTCAAAATGGCGACCTATCCATATCAACAATGGTCAAAATCGAGAAAATTAAAAAAAAATGCAACGTGGCAATAAAAATGTGCGACGGTAAAGCTTTTTGTTGCAGGTTTATGGGTCGAGCCTAAAGGCTACTTTTGGACCACCAAAAGAACCGGATCGGGCGTGGGCGGTATAATATCTACTATCACCAACTTCCATTTCTTGCTATGCTTGAGAACAGAAATACTCCAAGACTGCCTTATTTATCATCACATCTACTATTCATCTGTTGAAATCATCGCTACTTGAGAATGCGCAGCCATTAGGTAGTGAACGAGACCAATGAGATAGTGAAATACGATGCACATAAAAGTTTTTCAAGAGATTACACTGTCGGAGTGAAATTGAGAATTCGTAATGGAGAAACGTGTCAGAAAGCGATAGACGTGAAAAAAAACATTTGTCACCTAGATTGTAGGTCGTAAATCTTGATTTACATCATTAAGACCAACGACGGCAAAACCTACAGGTGAAATCTCGGATTTTAAACTACCTAAATGAACAGTTGTCGACCTGCGTCTAATGAATTAGTGCCAATGTAGACAACTAGAAGCGGTAGTGTTGTATATTTCAACCATAAGAACTGTACAAGAAGTGATAAGAACTTCAAAAGAGTATAATGTTACGCCATCCATACTTGATGTTTTGTGAATGCTGCTAGTCAGGAAGTGACGTAATAAAACAAGAGCTTAATCATGCTTTAATGTCTACTCTTACTCTTGGGCCACTGTTGTGTTTAGATTCTATTTGTCTGCAATAGTTTTTCTCTTTGTAAAAACAGTACATTAACAGCTAAGTATCTTGTGTTTTTAGTCCGACAATTTAACCATGAATAAAATCAGGGCCGGCCTAAGGCCACTTGTACCTATGCGACCGCTGTCGGCCACGTACTTTCATAGGCCCCTTGGTATTTCTAGGTGTCGATCATTAAACTATAACTTAAAACATTTCCCGCGGCCTCCTGATTTACAATGATCTCATGGAAATCTCCTAAAATTGCAAAATATACGATAAATTCCTGGAAATATCCTGCAATTATTGAAAACTTTTGAAAACTCATGAAAATCTCCTGAAGTATAGACGAAATTGTCATTTTGGAGCTTCATTCAATATGGAATATGCCAATCCTACGCATGAAAAAAAAAAGATGATGAAACGGCATTATACAATACCCATAACAGTGGCATCTAGTGAAAGAAGCTTCTCGCGCTTTATGAAGACTTACTTAAAGCCAACAATTCACAAAAATAGATTTAAACATATGGTAATTTTTGCTATTGAGCGTGATCTATGTAGGAAACGGAAGTTTGAATATAAACTGTACGTATGACTTCGTTACACGCAAGGCTCGTAACGTAAAGTTAAATTTGATCGTGATTATGTACTTAGTAAAGAATGAATAAAACTAAACGCAAAGACGAATTTATCTTAATTTTCTCTTATGATCCGTATCCTTACCTAAACTGAGCCCCGCGCAATCCGTTTCGCATAGGGCCCCGCAATGGTTACGATCAGCCCTGAATAAAATAAGCAGACTAGTTTTTGTTTTAGTATTATTGTTACTCTTGATGATTTGGCATTGGAAAGACATGCTCTAATTCCCATGTCTTTTATATACCTCTCTGTTCAACATTTTCAGCATCTTCTGTTGTTTTTATAGTTTTATACATGGGCGTAGCCGGGGGGGGGGAAAGGTTGGCGGTTAACCCCCACCCCAATGAAATTCCTTTCCCCCGTGCGCCTCAGCAACAGTAGGCCTTTACATTACCTGCCCTATAGATGACAAGGTCTGAAAGGGGAAGTTATTTTATTATGTAATTCTCATCCATTTGTCTAATGGACCAGAAGTGGCAAACTATTTTCATTACTCTAGATCTGGAACTCACCTATTGGAAAGTCACCAGGCAAGGAAGTAGCAATAATGCTTCGAGCTAAATCGTAAAAAGGTCCCAAAGAGCCAACATCCGATCCTGTTCCTGCCTTGTAGTTGTGGTTGTCATTGTACTTTGAGTACGTGACGTTGCTGTCCCTGTCAGCTGTGCTGTCCCCCTCAGTAAGAGTTTCTGGATCTAGTTTTGTGACGTCTTGAGCAGTGACCAGTGCTACCAGGAGACATAGAGATATAGGCAGATGTTTGGAGAACATTTTGTTCAATTGTAGACTAGTCAGTGAGAGAGATAGGTTGAGATAACATCACATTTTGGTTTTGCTCCTTGACCTTTAACACTTGTGCAGGAATAAATCTGAAGCAGACGAAATGCAGCAATTATATTTTTATTTTAAAATTAGTATGAAGGTCGGAACTGCTATTTAAATCTAGAAATGGTTAAAACTAGATTTGCAGCCATGGCAGACGACAACCGGTTCAATGAAATTGCCGGAAACAATGCGAGCACTCATCCCTCTTCTTTCATTTACACACACACATGCATACACACACACACACACTCTGAAGAAACACACACACAACACTCTAACGCAAAGAACTTATTCATATTTATTTGTTTAACTCTTATCCCTGTCACACTTTCGTTGCTTCACATCATCACAACAACATAGGCCTACGGATTTTATAGTATCGCAGCTACAAGCAAAATGACAATGATGGTCTCCATTATTACGAATTGAGGGAGTTCCATTAAGGTTCCTTGCAGTCTGGGTGAGTTTGACATGTTCCTTCAAAATTGAAACGCAAACCTCTCCCAGAACGGCTCTTCGAACCCGTAAACCATCCACGTGAGAGTCTAGAGTTCAAAATACACGACCAGGCAGCCATTTGCTAGAACTAGGAGTAAGCGCTAAACTTAAAATCTGTGGGATGGATTTTGAACTGAAAAAAAAATCTAACTTATATAGCTTGCATTTCATATAACACGAGCCGAGTAGAGATGTTGACTGCGGCTAGACTTAATATTATTCAATCATTGGTTGTCAAACCGAGAAGGGGGGGGGGGGGGGAAAATCTGTTTTTGTCTTCTATGCATACATACAGATACATGTATTTGTCTGATGAGTGTAAAAAAACATTACATAATTGTTTGTAGTTGCAACAGTTACTTATGCTCAATCGTCAGTAGTTCATTTTCATTTGTGAACGTGTTGAAGGAGAAAGTACCGGGCGGTAATATGGGCAACCAGCAAATGCCTGGTGGGCCTGTGGGGTAGCCGAATGGGTCACTTTGAACTACAATAAGTACAGTAAAAGTTATTGATATTCTTGTACAGGATTTACTGCTTAATATTAAACACATGCTATCACTATAGTATCATACTAATGACATCACCAAGATCTATAACATATACCATGCTGCTGGCGATTTACATTCCTTTGTATACACGAAACGATTTGCACAAACAACATTACGTTTAGAAGTTGCTTTCGTTTGAACAAACTCCGGTGAATATATAATGAGACTTTTATAAATCAGTAGAAAATTAGTAACGAACTTTCGTTTATAATGAAGGTATTATTGATTACAGTATAGATTAAATGTTATCAAAATGATCCAAGTAGCGTGTCCTGTCAAACTTGCATTATATTATTGGGTTGGTTCGTCGAAAGATCCCACTACGCTACGAATTTTACACCCGTAGGGATAAAGGTGAGTGGGATAAGAAAATATGTACAATTTATTGACAGAGGAGTGTTTTGTGATGATCAGCTTGGCCTTTGAGTTGGTGCGTACGCAAGTAAAATAAGAAAGACATTTCAGCACCTTGAAATGTTTAAAAAGTAGGCTAAGTTAAAAAGCAACTTGACGTAAGAATATTTGCAAGGCTTCATGTTTAAGGCTGCTGGTTAAGTTTGTTGATGAGGGACGTTTTTATCCATGATAGATTAAATTATTTATTGCAAGAATTTTCACGTTGCTCCATTTTCAAGTATTATGCATCACTCTTTTAATTATATCAAATCGTTTCAAACTCATGTAATAAAGACATAACGTATTATATGCAACTGTACAATTGATGTACAAATTAAGATTTCATATAGCCTCTAAGAGAATCTGGTACGTTAAAATAAATTAGGCTAATCTAAATCCACATTTGGAGCCTGAGTTCAATTTTCGATGCATTCTCAAAATATCAATTATTTTCAGAGTAGGGCACAATAGATGTACGTCGTAAGGCAATCCATTTGTGGGCCGGTTGGTAATGCCAGGGCCGATTTTGACACACAATCCACCCCTGAGTATCGGGGAGAAAATTACGGTTAAACCTCTATCCAGCCCCGCAGTCACATTAAATGGGAACAAAAGTTTTCTTCTTCCGTGATTCGAACTCGTACATTCCAGGAACTAAGCGGTTTATGACACTCATAGAACTAGTTCGTGAATATATGTTCCATCTACATAGAAAAACAAAAAATCAATACTTCCTAGAAAGAGTCGATTTTTTTTTATCAACAGCCATTGATGATAAAGTTACAAACATCCTGACATTCATGAAATTTCAATCGATTGTATTGATTAGTTGCTTTACGCTATTAATAGTTCTCCCCCCGCGTGCCATTCCCCCCCACTCCCGCCCTCCCCGGCCTCTCAGAGCCTTGAGTATTGTTTAGGCCCCCATAGGGTCTCAGCTAGCGTGACGAGGTCTTATCGCACCCCTCCAGAAGAACAATGAGGTCCGCACAAAGATTAATGCGCTAAACCATCTGACGTTAGCTTAACAATGTGATTTGTTACACGATTAGTGTTTATGTAATTATTGTGTTTGTTACCTCCTCCCCCTTAATACACCTTTTAGTTTAATAATGAAATAAAACAAAACAAAAACTGATAAGGACTTAATGACTTTTGTAGTGAACAAAACTATTCTATTGAGATTTGAGAGGCTGTTAAAATCTGATGTTTAATGCAGTCGGTGACAAACATAAAAACAGGCACAACTGTAAAACAAAACACACATCACATGTTTGTGTATAGATATATTTTTGTTGTTTGTGGGTGTATATAAATATTATAGATTTCACCACAGACAGATAGACATATATATACATACATACATACAGACAGATAGATAGATAGATAGATAGATAGATAGATAGATAGATAGATAGATAGATAGATAGATAGATAGATAGATAGATAGATAGATAGATAGATATTTCAATGAACAAGGTAAGCGATACTTACCACAGTCTAAGAACCACTACAAAGGCCTAATTTAAGTCACAGAAATAAAACAAATCCTGTCCCGACAGGTAATCCACGCAGTTCCGTACTGAACCTGGTCAACGGAGTATCATTACCTTCTCCTTCATAACAAAGCTTATCTTTTTAACTAAAACAGAAAGGGGGAGGGGGGTGTCACGAAGCCGAGTGGGGTATCGCGAAGCCTGACCAGCAGTAGAGAAGAGAGGTGAATTGTCTAGAATAGATTCCACGAACTAACAAGGTGCGTTGATTTGAAATAAAAGGTATAAAGGACACAAACAAGCAAAATACAAATAAAAAATATTTAAAAAAGCTTATTAAGTGTATCAATTAGTTAGGATCAGTCATGTTATTACATTTGTAATTGATCTAGAGTAAAAATAATAAAACTGCAATTAGAAATATTTTTACCAATAGTTTTTGTTTAGTGCTATTTCCTGCTTATACCTTTCTCACTACGCTATGATCCTATCTCTTGTCTGGACCAGTTGGAAGGGGGTATGGGAGAAAGAACAGGGTATCTGGGTGATCGCTTTTTAAAAGAATGTATTTAAAAAAAGGTGAACGACATGAATTCGAACTCGTGGACTAAAGACTTCTCAAGCCAACACAGTCCCTAATTTTCTGGCACATTATCCTAAATCATTTTGTTGTATGTGAGTCAACGTATTCTAAAAGTTGTGATGGTATGATATTGGTTCCATGCTACTTGCCAAGACTAAGTCGACACTAGGTGTTTTATTGGTTATACTATGGATGGGATTTATCTCGAATTTGTATAGATTTTTGCAATATGCTATCCACCTTACAATTATTCTTCCGTCAGAAGAGTCCCATCGTTTTTTTCGAATACGGTCAGCTAAATAGTAAAATAAAAATATACCCATTGTTATATCAACTGAGGGGATACTAGCAAGTAGCAACTGACCTCACTGATACCATCAAGGCTTTTAACATTCCTAGGAACATTCTCGTTGCCTGTCAGAGGGCGGTACTGCTGCAGACGCCTGCAGACCTGCCACATTACCAGAAAATTAATCAGTGGAAAATGATGAACGGACTACGATGAATTTTGTTTCCCTTTAACGAAACTGGACCCTGGCAGCGCCAGAGAATGAACACTCATTCGTTTCTAACATAATAATAATAATAATAATTTAATTGATAGAGCTCTGTAAACAGACATGATGTAGGCTCAAGGCGATGTGGTCACATATATAACAAAAAAAAATCCTTTCAGTTGACTAATATGCAAGTTATATCATTGAGTCGTTCTCTGCTGGTGATAGTACACTACACTTACATTCATTATTCTGACAGTGTTCAGTGATGCATGATAAAAGAGTTTGGATCTACTGTATTGAACGGTAAACCAGGAAGACAAAGAAAGGCAATCAAAATGTGACCAAAAGATAGTTTCAGGGGGGTAATAACATGGGGAATTTAAAATGTCTTTTAAGATAATGATCAATAGAAAACATTGGTTGTTGTTTTTTTAATCCATTATGTCGTCAAGCTTAGCAAGTGGCCCGATATAACGACGCCACCACCAGCTATCGATGATTTGACAGATCAGCAGATCTACACTGTAGTAAGAACACCTCTAATTTTTAAGTGCCCAACAGTTTTCTGTCTGGAAGAACTAGACATGTTTGATACGCGTGTCATGGGCTGTTCTATCGTTACCTGCAGTGTGCTGCTACTAACACAGTGACTGGGTGTTTTATTGTAAGATTGCTTTGCATTACTGAAATAAGTTATCAGATTGCTACACATTGTATGACTTTTGTACATTGTTGTATGATTGTCTTTTAAAATGTGCGATTGGTATTTCGGACTACTCTTTACGCTTCATTCATTCATCAAAGTCCATTTGAGTCAGGGCTTGAGAGGCTTAAATTCTCTCTTGCAAAGCCCTGGACAGAGACCCTGCTGTCTTGCGTAGTGCGTAGGCTTTAAGCTTTCAAAACGTGGAAAGCTAACTCTAGTGAGGATGATTCATACTACTTATTGTTTTTTCTAGTGCCACATTAAAAAGTTTTATAGGATGTCAATCAACTCCAGTAAGGATTATTAAATGCACTCTCTTCTCTATATTAAAGATATGTTAGTCGTGTATTAGTGATAAAAAAAAGTCGCAGACAAAGAGATCTGCAATGAAGAACAACATTTGTTTATGTGTCATAGACTATAAAGATTGATATAACAATAAAAACAACACGGAACTAAGTAGTCATGGAGACGGTGTAACAAATCAATAGACTCAACAGGATCGTTTATTTTCTCCTTCTGATTTAAATATTGACAAGGTGCTATAGTTTATTCCTAAAAGAACGGGTTAAATAAGCTAATGTTAGATGTGTGAAATAGACGCTCAATAATCTATGAACAAATACGCCATGCAACATTGTTAGTAATCCTATTCTTAAATAAAAATTTGTTCCTTCAAATGTTTAAAGAATACAATATTTTCTGTTTACTCTTTTAATTTGTCAAGCGGGTATTTTTGTTGAAAGATATCACTGAATCATTCCCGATATCAAATACCATCACAATGTTTTAGAAATGTCAGGCATTGTTTTTAGAAGTGTCGGAATTCTTTTAGAATTGTCAGAAAGTGCTTTAGAAATGTCGGCGCCATTTGACCATCTTGAGGGCACTCCAAAGCGCCATTTTACCATCTTGAGGGCACTCCGAAGCGTCATTTGACCATCTTGAATATCGGATGTCGCTTTATGGAGACTGTCCTGGAATCTAATATTGTCTCAAAAATTGCTTAGAAAACAAAAGTTATTAGTGCTCCAGTATTGGTCTACATCATGTGTGTAAAACAAAAGTTATTAGTGCTACAGTATTTGTCTACATTTTGACAATTTGATCAACACTAAGACTAGATATTTCAATAAATCAGACAGCGCATGGATAGATACTACAGGACTTAACGAGATCGTTTCCTCAATTTATTCCACATACAAATTATGATTTGAACTCACATCTCTTGGTTTCCTAAGACAGTGCACCTCTTTAAAAATTGTTTCTTTTTTACTTTTTGCATTTTTTTTAAAATTTATTGGCACATCATATCAGTGAACGAATCTTGCAGATACTAAGCTTTTGACAGTAAATATAGCTTCCTGGATTAGGACAATGTGTGTTTGAATTGATTAAATTCTTAGTTTGGCGTCATATAAGCTGGTTCACTAGGAATAGAAGATATGTATTTGTATAGTACTACAACTCAAGGATAAGTAAAGGAAGTTACTTGCCATGCGGGTGATATCAAATAGAACTGAATTCCTCAAGTTCAAGGACCGCGGGCCGGTTCCAGCAAGTCATTGCGTTATTGTTAACGAAATACACATCTGTTTACAATGCTTATATCAACTCACTTGGTCTGTCTGGTAAAAAGTTTGTGCACATTATTTTTCCCACACCCAATCTAGGATTAAGCTGAAATTTTGCACAATTATTTCTTTAGTCCCACAACACAATATCCAATTTAAAAAAAAACAACAACAAATAATTAGTTAATTAACTACTCGTAATAAAATGTTTTGTTTGGTATCTCGAACAAGGGAAAGAAATTGTAATTGACTGAAGTGGTGGTATGAGCTGAATTAGTCCCCTTTATATGTCGTCGTCTGAGCCTTAGCACAAGCCTGAAAAATAGGTCAAGATTATAGAATCAATAGAAAACTAAACAATCATCAATGATCATAAGCTCTCCGCTAGCAGAGTGGTTACCGTGTTGGCTTGAGAAGCCTGAGAAGCCTTGGGCGGCGTTGAGCCATGAGTTCAAATTCAAGTCGTCCCCCATTTTTTTTATTCTTAGGCCTACAAATGCTTTTTTTATTGTTAGTCTAGAACTCTAGATATATTGCAAAGTTAATTACATGAACTGATCTAAACTAATTAATAGAAGTATACTTAATATGAGATTTTTTTGGGGGGGCTACGATAGAATACGTTGTACATATGCAATTGACGAAACTTCTATGCATTACACTTACAAAGCGAGGGAGGGAGGGTACTCAGCGTTACGAAATTCTAGAAGGGGCACGCATAAGTAAAAAGTTTGGGAAGCACTGGTCTAAATCTATTACAAATTTAATTACATGACTGATCTAAACTAGTTAAAAGAAGTACACTTAATATATGCTTTGTTTTTTTTTTTTATAAATATTTTATTATTTAGATTGAACTTTGAACCAGTGCGTCCACTGGGGCTATGATAGACTATAATTTGAGAATACGTAATACATAAGTTATAAGCAATGGATGTAACTTCTATGCATTACACTTGAAGAAGCCCACACATAGCCACCTTTTATTTCACGGAACCGGTTGACAAGAGAGATGCACACATAGTTAATTAGCTGTCATTAGCTTGCTCATTAAGCATAGAATATCTTTGTCTAGCCTATACTACAAGAGATCTAGCTGTATTGTGTTTCGTGACATTCTACACTCTCCCAGCGGGACTACTAAATACTGAATGAGAGAATTGAATGACAGGACGTATGAAATAAGGCCGCAATAGCTTCCCTTAAAGAATCCCCCTTACCAAGTCAATATCTTCCACAATATCAACAGATAGACGGACAGACAGACATCAGATGCCCTTTTCCTTCCTCTTCAAACTCATCGAATTTAGATTATATTATTATTATTATTATTATAGCTTTTATATAGCGCTACTTTCATGCTTATAGCATGCTCAGAGCGCTTTGGTCCAATCTCATTTGTGGACCAGTGGGGGGGGGGGGAGGGGGTATCTAGGAGTTGGTTTCCCGTGCTGCCTTTGGGCGCTCAGTAAACACAACTCTGCCCGAGTCGGGTGTCGAACCTCGAGCCCCCTTCTAGGTAGCCAAGCAAGCCAAGCTCAAGCCGCACTTAGCCTCTCGACCACGCTTCCCTTAAAATACGGTTTTCACAAAACCTCGATTTTCTTTTACATTTTAAATATCAAATGTCATTCTCAAATTGCTCACAAGGGGTGCCTACAAAGTCGATTCCTATAACAAAAGAATGGCCTTGTTAAAGTACAGGTTAGGTTATCTAGTTGCCAAGGCTTCCAAAACACGCCCTGTTGTTAGGCTATAGATCTATCTCATGGTGTTAGCCTTCCAATAAATGTAACCTGCCTATAAGCTATATTTTTAGCGGCCCCTGCGCCAAAACTAGAAGAGATACGAAAAATATTTTTTCACCATTAAATGCGGCTTGAAAAGTTTAGGTGCAACGGCTACTTTTAGTTTTCT
>JADKLZ010000003.1:15806379-15817837 GCA_021533235.1 Biomphalaria straminea | reverse complement strand
ACTAGAGACTAGAGTCTAACTAGAGACTCACTCTAGTCTAGCTAGAGACTAACTTAAATGGAACTAGATCTAGATCTATATTTACCTTTGGTTTTAGTTGTTAGCCTTTCGTCTCAAGTTTTAAGAGAATTTTAAAGTTGTCATAATCGTCGTCGATCAAGCAAGAAATCTTTATCTAGATTCTAAATCATCAGTCCAGGACACATTTGTTATTGATAGGCCTAGATCCTAGATGAAACACCGTCTCGGCTCATGCATCATTAAAGTCGACTTGTCCAAGTCAGTATTGCAAGGACACCCTGATGACTGGTTAAAATGTCTAGATAGACGATACAACAGTCAGCATCCATTTTCAAACACTTTTTTTTCTAAACAATTGTATAGTTAGGCATCTACATCTATACTTAAAGTTGTATCCTAATAATGGATACACTAATGAACGCTATATGTACAGTGTGCAATTTTTAAATACTGATTCTAATTTTTAATAACTCGGAGAAAAAACAAAAATCATGAACATCTTTTGGAAATGTACATTTATTACGGATAACCCATCGGATGATGGGATACATATACAAGTATAAATAGCTTTTATGCTTGTTCCTCAAAAAGGTTTTATTTAGTTGACAACAGGAGACAGTACTAAGGGGGAAAAAGAAGATGCAGACATAGAAAGCGACGAGAAGACAACACCAAAGAATGGGCAGGCCTGACATTGAAATACATTCAAGCCAAAAGACAGAGTAGAATGGAGATAGACGGCCAACAGATTATGTGTGTTACCCAACAGTTCAAGAGACAAAGACATAAGTAAGGGATATATGACAACAATAATCTTTGAATAGTAACTCAAGAAAATATTAAGAAACTCGAACAGACACGAAATAGAGAAATGAGATTCATAACAAACGATTATTCACATTTGACTAGAGTAACACCTTTAGTAAAGTCACTAAATTTAGAAAGCTTTCAGGAGAGAAGACTTAAAAATAAAGTAGCAAGTGTACATAAAACACTGAACCATAATCTTCAAAAATAAAACCTAATAAAAATACAAATAAAGACATATAAGCAAAGTAAATCTTTTGTTCCATAAGCTAGGACAAATTTAGCTAATAATTCTTTTCTCAAAGATATACATAAACTGTCAACTTTGTAAGAAAATCTTGAGAGACATACTCGAGAACCTGTCCACCCAACTTGTGTTTCAGACCAAGTTTTTTCAATGAAGAATTTGCAAGATGAATAGAGGAATTGACAAAATGACGACTGAGTTTTGTACTACATAAATTTCTTACTGATTCCTAATCAAACATTACATCACGCACTCACGCCTAAACCACAATCTAGGGATTCTTGGCAGTGACCACAGAATGACCACTAATAGGCCATCATTGCAAACTTAGTAGAAAGGAATTGAGATACGTTTGGTCAGTTTCTTTTGTAGTTAGGTTCTGTTGGGCACACGAGCTCCATAAGTTATTGTGATTTCGAAACTAGATCTTTGGAGGAATTATTCACATCATGGAACTATACATTCACATTGAATATTTCTATTGTGTCTCTATACTTGGAAGAGTGTGTGGGATCATTCATTGTATGACTCCAACTGGTGTTCAAAAGTATTTACATTTAATGGAGAGTTTCAGACCTGGCGAGAAAACTATAAATAGCTAGGTCGACGTTACGCAAGTCGAGTTCACGTGATAACAAGATATCGTAAGAAAATACAATTATGTTTTTCTTTGGGTTCTAGTGCATATAACATGCTAATGTTTCAAGAGCCTTGTTTGAAATCTGTCATAGTAAAAGCGAGAATAAGGCTAATGAAGATTGTAAATTCAAGATATTTTTTTAAAGAAATGTGGTTACAGGCCTGGCGGTTAAGTCGAAAGAATGTTTTTACTCCCTATAAAAAAGCAATTATTTTTGTAATTTTTGTTTCATAATTAGAGTGCACTTATTACGTATATGAAACATTCTTTTTACACACACACACAAAATTATTTCAGTTAAACATTTTGCAAAACGTTGTAGATGTGGCAAAATATGTAGATCAAGGCTGGGACTTCTACCACAGGAAATACTGCACTCTTTTTTCATCTTCGGATTCAAAGATAAACTTTCATTATTATTCTTACATCATCATTTAACTATTGGCAAAGTAAAAACTTGACTTTGTACATCAACTTTGACCAATGAGAAATTAACAAAATATATATAAATATATTGTCCTGCCTTGCACCAATCCTCGTGGTGCGCACTAGCGCACTATTGAAGGAAAACAGGAAGACACTAGGATAGAGAAAATAACAGTACATCAGTGATTGTAAAGAGTCTGAATTGTTGACAACTAAGAAGCCAACTTTTGTGCTGCCTGAAGGCTGTAGAAGGGACCTGGAGCGAAGCGGGGAAGGCTGTCGTTGGACCGTATTCAGGTTGCTGTTGAAAGGACTGGTATAATTAGTAGCAGAAGAGCCGCTGGTCGCCCACTTTTACGTTATATGGACGTATGCAAAACGGGACATGAAGCTCTTTAAGACACTAGCAGCTGGGAAGAGATGGCACTGGATAGGTCCACATAGAGAGAGCATAAAGGAGGGGTCTTGGATTGCAGATGCCATACACAACAGAAGCAGAAAGAAGGGTGAAAATGCAACGGCGCCTGGTGACTACATATGCCCAACTTGCGATCGCAGCTGTGTATCAAGGATCGGCCTTTTTAGTCACACAAGAGCTTGCAAGGGGAAAAGATCTTCTCTCGAGACGTAAAATGCCACAGAGAGAGAGAGAGAGAGAGAGAGAGAGAGAGAGAGTATTTGTAGCAGGACTCTGAGGAAGCTGAAGGATGTTTTGTGTTTGTCCTAGTGAATAAACACACGTATTTATATACTATGGATCGTCGTTGAGTTGCCTACCTTAGAGTTACAACAATATATATAACATATTTAACTGGTTTTATTATGTTACATACATTGCACAAGAAAATCGAAACATTTCAAAACATTTGTTTAAAAAGGTAAAACATATTTTCTTTGAAATACCTCGGATTACGTTCATCTCTGCTTTAAAGAAATAATCCGTTTGATCCCGTTAGCAAATAAAATTACAAATACATATCGACCAACTCATAAAAAGTTTACGTGCCACTGAGTTTGGTGACAAATGTGAATTTAAAAAAAAGAATAAAAATTCATTCACTGGCAAATGATGGGGATTCGGAAGCTGACATTGACCAAGGGTCTAGTGGTGCTAAATAATTCCATTTAGTCAACCAACGAAAATTTAGAAATAGGGTGTGTCTTCAATTCAAGCAACTGGCAAGGGACATGCCGTACTGAATTAAGTGCTCATCGGATTTCTTAGAACAGAAATGAGACAACCATAAATAAAAACGAAAAGTTTAATGCGAAGTTACATAAATGTAGATATATATATATTCGTCTCCATTTCCGAGTAAAAAGGGCAAGCTTTTAGTAGAAAAAGTGAGCTAGCTGGTTACCTATGTAATAGATTTTGTCTGATTATGTTTTTTATTACCAGCCCACCAAAGATTATAGCCCGATGTTTGTTTTGTTAAGTCTGTCCGTCAGTATGTCACGTTTAGATATTAAAAACTAAAAGCGCTATTAAAAATTCGACTTCACCATATCCTGCAACGTGCTCAAATGAATAGATCTAAGTACATTAGCTACCTTTAGTCTTCGGAGGGGGGAACGATTTTTTTAAAGTATCATATGCATGTATTTTTTACACTTATATTTAAAGAAGAGGTTGAAGAAAATATGATGCAACATAAATCTTTCGAGGACTCGAGGCATGGACTATCCACTTGGCAACATCAAGCTAGCATCCAGTCCCCCCTCCTCAAATCAGTAGATTTTAAAAGTTATATGAGCCTGGCATTTACTATCAGTGGAACAAGAAGACAAGGCAAGATGTACATGAACCAAATCAGGGCCGGCCTTCGATAATTGGAAACCCTAGGCGAAGTGAATTTGGTGTCCCAAATGAAATAGAAAAATAATGTTAAAACACTTAAATTATGCAACCTGGTGAACTCCAACAATAACATTGAGGACAAGTTTATCTATTTCTCTATCTATTATCTATTTATCTATTTCTTCTTTAAAAAAAAATAGGAATTCTTTGTAAGTCCCCCACTAATAAGGGACCGTGGCTACTGCCTAGTTTGCCTTGGCCTAAGGTCAGCCCTGACCCAACAAAGGGGAGTTGCCCAGTCCAATAGCAAAAGACTTTTGCTGCCCTATGCTCAATTGATGCTAAACCAGATGTGTGCTTTTAGAAACACCAGCTTCTAATAATCTGGCAATGACATAGCCTACATTGTTATTTTAAAAAGTACGCCTTGGTATGCATTTTGTATACATTTTGTATGCACTTTGTATACACTATGTATGCACTTTGTATGCACTTTGCACTGTCATCATGATAGCCCCAAGTTCGAATCTTAACCACTGTTATCTCCTGGCGTCCTGCATGAGTTTTGGGTTAGGACATAATAATCGTCATTTCTGAAGTAACGTCCGAAAATTATTTGAAACAACCCTTTACCTTGGTCCTAATTAAAAATAATGAATTTTATTAGGCAAAATGTTTTTGTTTTTTACTAGATTCCGGGAACAATGTCGAAAACACTTGAGGCATCTGCGGGAAATCGAAACACTGGTTACAGGAATGACTGCTTCTAGTAACAAAGACATGTGGTAATCCTTAACCAGCAAAAGTTAACGACGGCCAATTTAGAGGGGCGTGTCCTTCTAGGAAAATCGACAACATGGCCATCTCATGAAGACGCCGACATAATTAATTACATTCATTTTAAGTTTGAAACTATTTTGTATCACCAGTGTATTTGCCGTAAGAACAGTTGCTTGTTCAATGGCAATTTTATTAACAGCCTAAAGTTAACAAAAATGTTTTTTTCTAATTTGCAAAATTGAGTACACTCCATACTATTTGGAAACTGTTTCTGAAGATTTACTCGAGTATATCCGATAAGACTCGCCGCTCTCTTAACACTAGACGAAAATATCCTGAAACAGAGTGTTGTTTTGTAAAGTAGTTATAAGAAGTTATTTTTTTTAAAACCTAACCTATGTAACATGATAGTTATGTTAATGGTTTAAAGTAGTTTAAACTCAAAAATAAATATTAAAGCTTTATTAGGTCAGGTCCGTAGACACATATCTAGGAGGTTTCCATTGGTGACATACAAACTTTGAAAACTAAAGATCATTACTATTCTGAATTGTGAGACAGAAAAGCGATTTCTAAGATTCGTATGGCGTATTTCCCATTTCAGTTTGAAAATTAAATTTGTCTAGATATAATACATATATATATATATATATATATATATATATATATATATATATATATGTGTGTGTGTGTGTCTGTGGTTAAGACATACAAAATGTTGGTGGAAAATCTTTCAAATGCTTGTTTTGTTTCGTTGTTTTATAACTAACAGTTTTGCTGACCTGGGGTGGGGGGGAGCTAAGGTTCTAAAATGATCGTATTTAAAAGAAAAAGATGAATACCTCTTGATCTGATTGTGATTGGACTATAACGCACTGAACATGCTCTAAGCATGAAACAAACACAAACAAAATAGTTCAAATGGTACAAACCAAATTTTGTATTGTTGGTCTATATCTATTAAAATCATGGAAGTTGGAACTATACTAAAATATATGATTGCTTCAAAATTGTTGATATGATGCAAGCACTCCATCAAGATATTTAAGTAAGCCTATTGTTTTCCTCAATGACGTAATTGTTTGCTTATTATTGACTGTAAACCTAGATCTTGTTTAACAAAAATAATTGATGCACATTTCACTCAATATAAACTTGTTATTTCTCCAAATAGTTCAGCATCTCATATTAACCCAGTTCGCTATATACACACACATTTTCTAAAGCAAGATTCAACAGGGCTTACTGCTATTTAATCATTCAACACTATCTTCAATACTATCTAAAGTGATGATTGCCCTGTCCATAAGCTGGCCGTAGTTTAAAATGATTGTTGTGATATTTTTTTTTAGCATTTTTCAGTATCGTAGAATCAAATTTGTATTTGTATGCACTATTTTCTTATATTTTTCTTAAGGTTTCTTTATATTGACTCGGCATTACTCCATATCGCGTTCTCTTCTTTGTCTATGTTCCTGCTAAGCAGATCTTCAAAACGAGCTGAACATTCAAAGAAAAACGACAAACAGAAGCACAACCAAACACAAGATGAAGTGCACCGTGTGTTGAAGAGGGGAAAGAAAGAAAAGTGTTTTTGTATGTTGTTACACAGGCTTCCCTGTTGTTGCACGTCAAGCGATGACCTCATTTCTCTATAATCCGTAATGTTTATTTCACTAAATTACTTTTGGTATACAAGTATTGCAGAGACGTAACCACCAAAATTGGCACCCGTTGCATGACACTTTAATAGCGGAAACATAGGCCAGAGGCGGACTTTGCAGTGAATGGAGCCCTGGGCGAGTGTCGTACCATAGCCACTAATGTGTACGACAGCTGACAGTGACAAAAGCTTTTCTACTCGTCACCCCCTTAGGCCGCCTCTGCCTAGGCCTATGTATTAACAAAGGTGAATCCATAATTTTCAACGGACAATGGTGACTTAAAATAAATAAACATCCTAACCATAACCACACACAGACACACTTATATACATATAAAGTTATAAAGTTATATTTTTTCCGTGGAGAGTCTTATAGGTAATTTTTTATACATTTTTTTCTTTGCGCGCCCCAACACACACACACACATATATAGTGTAATTAGAAACGTTGTCGAGACAAACGGAACCGAGCCTCTGGCTTCTTGAATTAATCACCAACAAAATCTATGTGGCAGGGTGTTCAGTCTGGACCATGTGATGAGGATTGTGTTCAGACTCATCAATGTTCGTAGTTTCCAAAATCCATCTAAGGCCGATGTGTCAAGTGCCCAGACAGAGCAGCAGCTAGATCTATAGCTTACTGACTTAACAAAAAAAACAGACATCTCTGCTTGACAAATTTCAAGCGATGCAGACTATTGATTTCTTCTTGCAGAAACTTTTCTAGATCTCCGAAAGCAACCATAAACGACGATCACATTAATTACAAGCACATTTATTGTTGAGGACAAAACCTTTTCAGTTTCATGAGAAACAATGTTACGTAATCTTCTCACAGACGAACATCTAGACACCTAGATTCTGTGCTTCGACTTGATGTCTCACTCCTCATTCCGGATATTTAAAACTTGGTTTAGGAGAAACTTCTCATGAATTGATGTAAGTACTTGATTCACGGGTTTCTAAGAAAAATGGTTAATTGTCTATTTCCTTTTTTTTTTTTTTGTTGATGCGGCCACGACACGAGTGTCGGAAATTAAAATGGCCGGCTGGTCTAACATCACTGATCTATGGCTTGAAATTTACTTTATTTTTCATTGCATTCTTAAAACCTTCTCGGACCCCATCGTGAGAGCTTAAGTCTAACTCCGAGCTGGACTCGAAAGGCGCGAAAGAAATTTGTGTATAGGGATTCCACTGGTAAAAGTTTGAGAAGCCCTGATCTAAAGCCTGCTGTCACTCATACATATTGTAATCAACTTCTCTCAGCGTTGGTTAAGTCATTGAAGAGAACAAAAAAAAAAAGTGCCACCAAATTCATGGCAACTATCAGGTGAGGATGGGTAGGGAAGAAGATGGGAGGGGCCAATGGAAGAAAGGAGAGAGGGGGTAGTGTAAACATTTGGAATTATCAAACAATGTAAATAGATATAGGACTGATAACACTCTATATACCACAAATATAATAATAATATAACTAAAACTTGAAACTCCAAGTTTTTCCAGGAATTTATTTTTCTTAGAAATGGGGGGGGGGGGGTTAATGCAGTCGTTGTGACGTAGCAATTCCGTTATTTTTGTTTTGATAAAGGAAAGTGCTCCAACGGTCCAACAGACTAAGGGATAGGTAAAGGTAAAAATGGTAAAGGAAAGTTTGTATTGAAACTTTAGAATCCAATTCACCAGCATTCTTCTTACTTGACTTTAACTTTAGATTCAAATGTTCAAAAGTCACATCCCTTCCTCTATTTGGCATATTTAAAGTTTGTTACATGATATATATCTCTATGTGTATAATAAGATCCGCGGTTAGTGATTGAAGTGTGATTACATTGATTGTCCCGCAACTTTTTTGACAACTCTCAAACTGTCTCTTTCCTAAGCCATCTGCTGCCAGCTACTTTCCTCTATGAGGGCGAAATGGCGCCTGAGTTGATCTTTATAGCGCTTACGGGAAGGGGGCACCTCAGTTCGCCGTCCTTCTTTAAGCTCACCAAAGAAGATCGCCATTACCATGCCGTCGTATCCCTAAGTGGAATGAGTGTCCAACCCAGCTGTCAGCTCACTTCTCTATAGAGAATATTGTGAAGCAGGTTAGTCTGATTACTGCTTTAGAGTAATGCTATATAAAAATGAGGAACGCCAGCATTTGGGCATCTACATCAGGTTCTAGGTTCCAAACTGATGTCAGCATTTTTAACATACGGCGCCTGCTCTCCCGTACAAAAATGAAAGAGATCATTGCTGCTGAGCTTCTCTAGGCAGACGATTGCGCCCTTCTTGCACACACCGAACAGGAGCTTCAACTTGCCGTGCGTGTGAGGCTGCTGCCTTGTTTGGTCTGTCCATCAACTTGAATTCTGCTAACATGACTGAGATAAGGGGAGATCAACAGTGTACTGCTTCTACACACGGGGTCGACACGATTATGGGACGTGCTAGTGAACATTGGCTTAGGTCAAAAAAATATTTAAAAAATACTTTTTAAAAACAAAACACAGCTTATTTTGAGTAAAGGGAGAGGACCATCCAATCGCTGACAAATTATCAATACTCCCCCCTTTTTCTATAGGCCTATAAAACAAAATTAAATATTACTAACTGATTAATTAAACGGTTACATTTTTTTTTATTATTTCACGTGTTGTCATAGACAATCTATATTATATTTCTCAAAAGAATTAGGTCAGACCGGCAACAAAAACACAATGCACCACCACCAAGTAATCTATTTTTAGCTCCATTAATCATTTTTTAACGCATTGGCTTTACTTATTTTATAATGCGAAAAATTAGAACTTTACACTTTAAATTAGAGCGGGTCCTATAAAATTACGGATCCTATGAAATGCGGGCCCCACTGCGGTCGTTATAAATGACTATATTTTGTTAAAAATGTGTTTGATTTCTTTTAAAGCAATAGCTTAACAGACAAATAATTATAGGGATGTTATATAATATTCCTCAAAGTAATAGAAAAAAGTATCTAGGTCAAACGAGCAACAACACACAAGTCTATTTTTAGCTCCATTAATCATTTTTTAACACAATCGCTTTACTTATTTTATATAATGCGAAAAATTAGAACCATATTTAAAACTCGAATTATTTATGTATTTAATAGTCGAAGAGAAAAGTTTTCTGGAGCGCAAATACTCTATAATTCTTTACAAAAAAATCCATTGACTTGCAAAAGACCTTTAATACGAGTATATGTGAACAATTGTGGTGGAAAAAAAAAAAAGCATTAGCAAGGTTAGAGAGACAAAATGACTATATTTTAAAATGTTAAAAATGTGTTTGATTTCTTTTAAAGCAATAGCTTAACAGACAAATAATTATAGGGATGTTAAATCGACAGGATGGCGCAGGGAATCTGTTGTAAGTAATAAAATGGCTTAATTTAATAATTTTTTACACTTTAAATTTGAGCGGGTCCTATACAATTGCGGGTCCTATGAAATGCGGGCCCCACTGCGGTCGTTATAAATGACTATATTTTGTTAAAAATGTGTTTGATTTCTTTTAAAGCAATAGCTTAACAGACAAATAATTGTAGGGATGTTAAATCGACAGGATGGCGCGGGGAATCTGTTGTAAGTAATAAAATGGCTTAATTTAATAAAATGAATAATTAATAGTGTAAAAGACGTTTCATTTCTGATCCAGGAATGGGAAATGCTATAACGTAAGGCCACCACATGGTTCCAACGATACTTTCAATTATTTTGAAGAAAGAGTAAATGGAAAATGCATTACGTTGATTACAAGGAGCCCCATATCTAAAATAGTTTAGGGCATTATCGAATTTAAAAACGGCCTGACTAAGGATGTAATCATCCCCCCCTTTTTTTTTTTTTTGAAGTAACGTCCGTATTTTATAAGATTAGATTACATAATCTGAAACACAGAAGACAAGAAATTTTGTGTCAAATTTAAATAAAATTATTTTTATTTAAAGAATGATTGATTGAATGTTTGTGCCTTCACTGAAAGTTGTAGAAGAATTATTTATTGACTCAATACGAAACTGAGGAATCTGAAAGACTTCCGAAACGTGCACAAGAAATAAAGAACTCTGATATATTTTGTATGAAAGTTATTTGTTAACATTTTTCTTAGTAGTAGCATAACTATTCAATTGTATCATTGACATACAAGTAAATGCAATACTAAATGAATAACTTTACGCCTCAAACATTTAAGGCACATTCCTAGCGCCACATTAACATAAACAAGGCATTGAGATCTTTCAAATAGTTCAATGTTAACAACTCAGTACACATAAAATAAAATTTTTAACATATTAAAACTTTTGTTTCGGCGGGAGTCACAGCGCTTCCTGCTTTTTAAAAGTTTTTTTTTTTCCATGCCCGCTATCAGTTAGGCTTCCATTTCTCCTTTCCCGTGATGCCCAAGTTGAACCACTAGAATTCAAACAAGTTGCCGGATGCACTCTACTGATAAATCTAATTGTTGTTGCATTGTACCATGACAACTATCGCCCAGCATATGTCAAGTGTTCGCGTGATAGGAAAATATGGCTGCCTGGTGTTACACTGTTCGAAACTATTCTACAGACTAGGCGTCTTGTTACTTGCACTATAATGACCTTCTGTCAAAACTCCGGAATCTTCACTCTCATCTGCTCCCACACACACACCTTTGCCTCGATCAAAGTCTCGAAGTTCGAAATGTACTTCTAATAATATGTGAACACTGTTAGAGTTTGGCTATACAATACAGGCAAGATAACATCACTAACTTACATGTGCCTTTTCTTTCATCAAATTTGTAATATTAGGAGTTCAATTCTTCAAATACGAGTCAGACAGTTGCGACTTCCATTTGTTCGTGGTCATTTTCATGTATGATGAATGTAATCAACTTTCTTTGACTTTAAGAAGACATGAACAAGAACGCGTTGATCGACACGACAGCATTGGGAAGTAGCTAGGGGATAGATTCTTGAGAAGTAGCTAGGGGATAGATTCTTAAGAAGTAGCTAGGGGATAGATTCTTGAGTAGTAGCTAGGGGATAGATTCTTGAGAAGTAGCTAGGGGATAGATTCT
>JADKLZ010000003.1:15783231-15802025 GCA_021533235.1 Biomphalaria straminea | reverse complement strand
ACATCATTTCAATTGGTGGGTCAAATATAAAAAGTAATAAAATACATACAATACAATATTAAGATTTCAATATACTTTGTAATTAAAGCTTCTCAAATGAACATTTACATTTTACAATTAAAATAATTACCTGTATTCATAGGCAATACTTTGTCATAGCCAAAAAGTTTGGTAATGTATTCTTCATATTCACCCAGGCATGTGTTGTAAAATGCACGAGATGTTAGCGTAACAATATCTGCTTGTTTCTTAAGGGCACTAATTATTCTGGGGTGACAATGACCTTGATTCACTGCAGAATAAGCGCTAAGAAAGTCGTAATATTTGTTGCCTTCTATGTCCCACACAAAGACACCTACAGAAAGAAATAAGATCACAATTCATAGTGCAGGGGATAGAGTGATTATTATTTAGCATTCTATTCAGAGAAACCACTAGTCCACAATAATTTCTGCAGGGATTTTGTTTATTATCCTGTTTGTAAGTAAATCTTATATTTTTTAACTGTCACATAACAAGTAACAGGTCCTTATTATATAAACAAGAACTGTGTTTACATTTCAAGAAACAAAAGTAAGCTTCAAATAGAACTAAAAAATTGCCAACAGAGTTAACAAAACATGGATCTTTTGAGTAGAACATTCTGGTTCTTACCTATTTATAAGAGAAAATTGAAGAGATGGTAGAGAATCTTGATATACAAGGGAAGACAAGTTGTCAATAAGTTTCAAGCATTTCATTTTCTTAGATTTTATTTTGTGCTCAATCTTTTCATGATTTCTATTTGAAGGATTAAAGTTGTTTTTTTTTGATAAAGAAGACTTCTAAAAATTTCTTTCCTTAACATTGGACATTAGGTCATCAAATTTCACTTTGGAAAATATCTAGAGCTATTCACTGCACCCTATTCTAATGTAACATTAACAAATCACTAACAGTAGTAGAAAACTAAATTGGACACAGTCTACCAGTTAAAGACAGTATCTACTTATTTTGTACTGATGGTTTGGTTAGAAATAAGACTCATAACATTTGGATCACTACTTAGTTCAAAGGTCTCAAATTATTTCTCCTGCATTCCCTTAGGTTAATATTTCTAAAAGAAGTAAATTTAGTATATTATTAACTTCAGTAAGGATCATAAGCACCATAATATGACAGGGCACCATAATATGACATGAAGACTAACTTGACTATCAACAAACTCAATGTACCTTTGGCTTTCTGAATGGCCACTGGTAATGGGTGATAGTTGTGAGCTCCAAACTTATCTTCTCTGTTAAAGACCTGTTCAGATTTGACACCTATTTTTGCAGGGCCAACAGCTGGGGCAGCCTTTGTAGAGTGTTGTCTCAAGGCGCAAGTCAAAACATAGACAGTTCTCTGCACTGGACTAAATAGTTTACTCATCATTGTGTCTTGTTAAGTGATTTATCTAGACAAAAAATAAAGTAGAACAAATGAATATTTAGCCAAATTAAACCATGAGAATATATTTTTTCCTGGTTGCTGAAACCAAACAAAATGCTTCCATTTTATTTGTTCATCAAATCTTTAAGTTATAAAAATCTTCAAATAATTAGTTATTTGGGGAAAAAATTTAATGGAAATAGAAAAAAAAAATTCAAACAAAAAAAAGTTTTTTTCTTATTATCTTTATGTGATGACATGTTAACAAGGTTTGTGAACCTACTGCAAAGGATATGTAGGTTCTTATTCTGAATATTCAATATGACAGCACAATAAAAAAAAATGAAACTAAAATTTCCTAAATAAGGTAAATCATCTTCCACTTCATCAATATATGAAACAAGTGGACAACACAAGTTTCACAACCAACCACCAATACTTCTCCAGCAGACAAAAGGTATCCCTTTGGAGCTGGACACATTCAGGGACTTCAATTCTACAA
Organism: Biomphalaria straminea; assembly: GCA_021533235.1. Taxonomy (NCBI): domain Eukaryota; kingdom Metazoa; phylum Mollusca; class Gastropoda; family Planorbidae; genus Biomphalaria; species Biomphalaria straminea. The sequence goes on along the minus strand of JADKLZ010000003.1, from coordinate 15,800,113 downwards.
AACTGAGTACAAAATTGTCACTGCCAGGATTGAAAAATGGCACCTAAAGACTGAACCACTATGCCAACCTTTTTTTAAAACTTTCAACCAAAAACAAAAAAGTTATTTTTAAAAGTAAACATAACATTGAAGAATTGAAGTTAATACACTACCTAGATAACAGAATAGAAGTAATCTAGTCCGTAGGATAAACTAAACTACAGCTGAGAGTCTCAGCTCTGCACACAAACAAGTGGCCAATCCTATCTAAGGGCACCGTTTATCCATTTAATTCAGCTTTTATCAAGAGCATGACCAGCACATGCCTAGGTCAGTTAATACTAAGTACCCCAGCTATGATAAGGTGGAAGATAATCCTTCAATGCAAGATGTATATCATTATCTAGCACAAAGCCAAAGGTCATCATGTTTATCTTTAAGTATTAATTCAACATTTAAAGAGGCTCCTTGTTTTTGTCTCCTATCTTGTCACTTAGAGGGAATAAATGATGTGCAAAGGATGAGACTAATTCTATTATCTGACAGCACAGGTTCATATGTTGATAGTATTTTGTGTCATAACAGAATTGGCTATTTAAACACAAGCTTAGGCATACAGATGTCTAGATATAAATAAAGCAATATAGATCTAGTGGCTATTGGCAAAGAAGTTTTGATCAATGCAAACAAAACTACTCATTTTACATGACTTCTAAACCTCTAAATTCTAATATTTATTTGCATGCATTGATATATATCCATTTGATATGCAAGCCCTACTTAGTGATAAAGCATTATCTTTTTCAAAGACAGACACACAAACTCTTGTTCCCCTAGCAATCAAATCATTAAATAGAAACAATCTGATATAACTTTTCAGCATGTAAATTATGAGTGAGTCTGTTGTGAGTGTATATTTTAGTTTTCTATAATTATAATGTAATACAGAAACTGTAAGACAAATTTTCTTATGGATGATAAAGATATTACAATTAAAATATAGTGTGAATTAAAATATAGATATTCTAGTGTGCAGATATTTAATCAATTTATCAGGCCACAACACAATATAATGAATAAAGACATGAAAGTGTACACAACAGTATTGAATTTGTATATGTCACGTTGGCCTATAGATTTACATCTATTTAAAATCTATGCCTACATACACATGACTGTTACTATAAATATAGATCAATATGTAGTTTACTGACTTGCGAGTTGTCTTGACCTGGACCTGCCTCGATATAGATCTATTACTAAACTAACAGAAGGCTCATGGCCAGATATGTCACTGTATTGATAATTTATCACTCAATATCTAGAGATCTAGAGGTATAATAATAATTAAGACAGTACAATTTAATACAATACGAATCAAGATCTAATCTAATGTGCTAGATATAAATTTATCTAGATTCTACACTACTTCATGCATAAATAAGCCTACACATTTAATTTATTCATGTAGCCTGCAGGGGATAAATAGTCATAGGCGACATAGGGATCATAGTGCCTTTCGTTGACTTGATACGTTTACTTTTGTAACTTTAGTAGACTTTACATTTAACTTTAACTGATTCTAGTATAATTTACATTTATGTATTAATTATTATCTTTTATTCTACTCTGACTCTACTGATCGGATGATCCTAGATCCAGCCTATTACTAATATAACTAGATTCTTAAGTATGATTATGACAGATTATCATTAGACTGACTTAGATCTAAATCTAGCATCACTTACTTTTTTGGTCTACTTTTCTTCTAGATTACATAACATGAAGTCAAAACCTATCCACGAAGACAGTGCAGTCAACTATTTCGATGTAAACCTGTGATGCAAGAGTTCCCTGCCCTTCACAGGAGGCCTTGACACCATGACTTATTTATACATTTTATTTGTTTTGAGTCACTGCATAAGTTATTACAAGACACGCTTTTCCTCGCTCAGGTGTCAGAAGACTCAGCTAGGTCAAGGAAAGAAACTCGTGTGATTTTATAATTTAGAAATAATTTAGTCTACTCTACATATCTGTAAGGGTTTCAATGACGTAGGCTAGCCAGACAAGATTATATTGTGTTTTTGATTTATACAAACCGTGTTTTTTTTGGGGAAGTATCTTAAAGTGAAATTTGAACAGTAACAATGGGAAACTCAGAAACCATTGGACACGTGCTTAAACCACCCGCTAGAATTTCGCGCCTATGATCGTTTGGACGTGCAGTTGTTCAGCTCCCCCTTTACTGTCACCTAATATGCAATGTTTATTCATTTATTGTGTTGTATTTAGTAGGCTGCACTAAAAGGGGGACGTGCAAAGTATGTTCGCCTACCCTTGTTATAAACAGACGGGAAATGTTGAACAGATAGGCTAAGCATCAAGAAGAGGCTGTTATCTAACTCATGTCCCACGAACTTTTTTTTTTTGGTGTTTATTGAGCCTCCCCTCCCCCTTTTATTTCCTCAATATTCAAATCGCCGTTATGTTAGACTTCGAGCTTTACGGCAATACTTGGATAAAACAGTTTTAACAAAATGAGAGAACAACCAATCAAACTACAGGGAAGTGGAAGAAAACCTTTAAGAATCCCCCCTCCCCGTTCACAAGTAGAGTGCTTACTGAAGATTGTGGGAGAGGGAACCAAAAGGTAGGAGGGTTCAAGAACATAGGCCAAGATATTAAAAGTAGGCCAAGATATTAAAAGTAGGCCATGACATTAATGACAAAAAGTAGGCCATGACATTAATGACAAAAAGTAGGACACCGCAAAAAAAATGTGGCATTAATGTCAAGAACTTATAGGCCATGGCAAGTCTGGTGGCATCATAAGGCAGCGAAAAACGGATGGCATTAAAAGCAGTGGTCAAGAAATCGGCTAGTTTGCAGGAAAACTCATGAACAAGGTCACGGAAGATGCAGGTTCAAGCGATGCAGAGGAGAGTCAGCATATCGGCCTCGATTGGAAAGATCTAGGCTTGTGGCCATTTTCAATTAGCAATAAGAACGTATCCAATGATTTCGATATAGAGACATATGATAATATGACATATGCATTTAGTACATTGAGTGATTTTATTTTTTCGTTGTTTATTTTTAATTTTCATTTGGGGCCTCCAATTACACAAGGCTGGCTCTGCTATAGATAAGCTATAATGCAAAAAATTGAAGACATTAAAATGACACCAAAATATAGGCACCCATATTTGATTGTTGAAATAATGGGAAAGAGGAAGCAAGATGACTGTTGCTATGACGCTGTTACTATTTTGAAGCGGAAACGAGTACATAAAGTTTAAGAAAACCCGCGCGAGCTGTCAAGGTTTAGTGCCACACATTACATTCACTGGTCTATATATAACACCCAGAATGTCATGTACTACAGATTGTGACATTGGCCTCGAAATTTAGCACACCGCCCATCACGCAAGATCAGCGTGCTAGTCTTACCGCATGTTATGCGAAAATAAAATTAAAAAAAAAAGCGTTTTTAAAAGAATGCAATTTCTAGACATTTTCATTGCTAGCAATCTAGATCACACTTACAAATAGGTTTGCAAACTCATTGAAGTTTCATAAGAATTGTACTGGAGTAGGCCTACATTTCAGAATTAAAAGCAGATGTAATTCAGCAGACTTGGCCCACCTAATGTCACCGAGTTCAAAGCTGTCTTCGTAAGACGTCGTAGACATCTTGATCTAGAGATTGTTCTCATTTTCGCCTGCGAAGGCGGAGCTTCATGCTTCGTCAAGGTCATTCGAAATAAGAGCGAAGTAGATTTCGTTACCGAAAGATTCTGTTCCACTTAATGCTGTCCAGTCATGAACAATATGAATATGGTGCACATCTGAAAGCGCTTGCTTAAACTCATTATGCATATTTTTATGTGCAGATAATTTTTTTAAAGTTTTTTTTTATAAGACGAATTAGTCATCTCATACACAGCACATACGGTCTGCAATATCCAATCTGTTGAAATATGTTAATATGACTAGGCCCTATTTAAGTCTTATGAAATTGTGCCCTGTTAGATAAAAAAAAGTCTACTCAATGATTAATGGAATTTTACGCAAATTTATGACTAGGAATCAGGAGAGACTATCCTTTGCAGTTTGGCCCCCCCCCCCCCCTTTTTAATCGCAAAATAAAATCCCTGTCGATTTTCAGGAAACCGGTACTTATCGATTGGGCGTTTATCTTCAATGCCACTTCTAGCATTATAAATATATTTCGACATTGACTTATCAATTTCATTACACTTTTATGACAATCAAATAAAACATGTGCTAACATCGCACCATGACGTCTGAAACTTGTTTCCATCGGACTCGTTGCTGTCATGTGCCCTGCGCTTCATTTTCCCGTTGTTTTTTTCTTTAAATATTATGTTTATTTTTACACAGATCAAGATAATTGCCCGAATGAATGTGAGGGATTATCCTTCAGTGTGATTACCTACCGTGTTTGTACAAAGAACATGAAACACCTGTATGAAAGTGTGTGTGTGTGTGTAGTTTGAAATGTAAAGACTAGTTAATGATAATGTGTAGAAACATTTTGAAGAATTTAAAAGTTTGTGTATGTGTGTGTAGGTTATTGTGCAAGCAGACGACATAACTACTGCTGATATGCCTAAGAAGTCATTGGGGGAGGGTTCAACTATAGTGTAGTACGGGTGTCAGCTTGTAAAATGTAGGGCCTATAGGACATTTAGCCAACATAAATATTTGATATAATCTTACAAGCGTACGCTGGTTCACTTCACACGGTTGTTTATTATGGTTCTTGGAAAAACTAAGGCTATTATATTCGATAAACTTTACAGATAAGATTTGGTGGCACTAAACTCTATATACCACAGTGCCTTAGACTATTAAGAATTTTGGTTTTAGAACCATCTCGATATGGATGAGTGAGTTAACTAATACAAGTCATGTTATGTAAGGCCTAAACTTGAAAAAAAAAAAACTAATCTCGAAGTTTTATGCTTAATTCGTGTTCACACAATTTTACAGTTGGACTTTTAAAAAAAAATGCTTCCTCTGCGAATCCCATATATCAGGCATGTCAAACACGGCTTTCGGGGGCCGCATGCGGCCCGCGACCACCTTGTATGCGGCCCGCGTGGCCACCCCAAAAAATATCAAAATGTTAAATTAATACGCTGGAAAATAAGAGATGACAAGCTACTTCAATTGAAAAGTAGTATTTGTTAAACAGAACAATGAGAGCAAGTCTGCAGTGAAAGTCATCTACATTTTATAAAACTTAATTGCAAGCCATAGCAAATCCTTTAGTGAATTTGATTTTATGAAGGAGTGTGTCGTTTAAGCCGAAGTAATTTGTCCAGAAAAGGTTAAAGCATTCAAAAAAAAAAAATAGCGTTAGCGTTAACTAAGAACACTGTGGCAAATAGAACAAATGACATGTTAGTCAGCTTTCGTGATCAATTAAAGAACAAAATAGTTGATGTGGAGTTATTTTCGTTGGCTCTTGATGAGTTAATTTATGTAAAGGGTGTAGCACACTTGGCTTTATTCAGAAGGACCCGTGACAGGGATTTTGAGATACACAAGGAACTACTTGAGCTCTGTTCTATGCTTAACACCACAACAAGTGAGGATGTTTTTGAGGAATAACAGAAGGTGATATTGCAGTACAATCTTTGGTAAAGCTAGCTAGTCTAGCAACGGATGGCGCACCAACCATGAAATGAAATGGTTTTGATGCACAGCTACTTGCAAAAATAAGAGAGACTGTTGCTAATTTTAAATTTGAGCATTTCAGTGCACCATTCACTAAGAAACATTCTGCGTACACAGCAATTACAGTTCCAACATGTCATAAGAACGGTTTCAGTCGCTCTCAATTTTATTCGTACCAGGTGATTTAAATCCTCACCAATCGTCAATGTTTCTGGATGACATTGGACAAGAATTTAATTGTATTCCCTACTACACAGAAGTCTTCTGGATCTCATGTAAAAAATAATTGAAGAGATTTGAAGCACTGCGTAAGGAAATTGTATTGTTTCTGAACTTGAAATGTGATGAACATTTCCAAAATGACGAATGGTCTCAATGGTCACCTGCAAGACTTGAATTTGAAACTTCAAAACAAAGACAAAATTGTCACAACTTCGTCTGGTCATGTGAAGTACTTTCAAGTAAAATTACAACTGTGGATAAACTAAATATGAAGTAAAAATCTTGTTCACTTCTGAACGTGTCAGGAGCTAAAAAGAATAAATACGGCTACAACATTGAGTAAATATGTCTTACACCTGGAATCATCATTAGATGTTTCCAATGGTCGTTTTCGTAACTTTCTTTCACGAGTATGAATTTTCGCTGTTTTTATTTTTATCCATTTTTATTTGCTCCTGAAAATGCTGCTTGTAATGTGCAACTAGTGCTGGTAGGATAGCAGTCAGATTCTTTGTTAAAATCGAAGTACGTAGAATTGGCTGTGCCAAAATTTCACAGTTATGTACCTCAAACAATATTTTGAACTTGCAGCCAGAATTCTAGCAATGTTTGCAAGCACTTATGTTTGTGAGCAGTTATTTTGCATACTTTAAACTGCACAAACACCTCACCGTTTGAGATTATCTGATCAAAATCTGTGATGTCATTAATAAAATTGTATCCCAGAAACGATGTTAAACATCAGAACAAACAATTGTTGTATTCTATTGTATCATTTCTAATTTACATAAACCTATTAAGCTGTTTTGCAACTGATTTTTTTTGGTGCGGCCCCTAAGGTCATAGCAAGTTTTGTATGCGGCCCATACACCTTAATGAGTTTGACATGCCTGCCATATATGCTTAAATTGGTGTAAAATGGGGATGAAGGATCTCACCAATGTTCCACATATTAACTTCAAAAGTTATAAAAGATCCATGAAGATGTCCCTATCTTATTGCCATCAGGCCCAGAGTGTTTGGTATAATTCTTTTACGTCGTTGTACCTGGCAAGTAAGAAAACAAGCCAATGCTGAGAGAACTGTGCGTGAGAGAAGTCAACACTTGACATCACAGAGGATTTGAGATCTAGGTCTCTTGATGAAGTTACCATCTCTAAACTCGGTCTAAGTTCAGGGCTCCAAGGTCTTTAGAAGGTCAATAAGAAAAAGTAGGCATCGGAATGCTTAAAATACATGGGCTAATAGAAGTCAAATCATCCCAGACAGCACACTGATTGAAGCCATAAGTTAAATACAGCCTTAAAATGTGTATTGGAATATATCAATAACTACAATACATACTAATAATACGTATATCTACCTTTAATTGTGAAAATGATGTGAACACGGTACGATAAGACCAACTTACTGTAGGCCTTTGTCCAAATGGTTGGCACTCTGAATGGTGACTGATTTATTGGGTGTAACAAAGCAACATACATTCAGAACAGTATGCTCTTGTAGATCTATGTGTTTACTTTTTCTTTAACTTTTCATGGGGAATTAAAAAACCCAACTCAAACACACGCTAACGCAAAAACATATCAAACAAATAAATCCCACAGACACACACACATACCGTACAGATATGCCTATAGGCTCTCTCTACACCGGTATATGTTTATTTGATATGCCAATTTTTATTCTTTGTACAACTTATATCAACTCACTCTGTCTGTCTGGTAAAAGATTTGCACACATTATTTCTCCCACACCCAATCTCGGATCAAGCTGAAAGTTTGCACAATTATTTCTTGACCTATCAAGACAAGAATCAATAAAAAGAAACATTAACCAATTTGTTAACTAACTATTGGCAATTAGATATCTAAATATTTTGTTTTGTATCTTGAACTAGGGAAAAATTGTAGGCCCTATTTGACTGAAGTGGTGGTATAAGCTGAATTAGTCCGATTTACAGGTCGCCGCTCTAAATTGAAACAATATATAACTGTACAACCTTCTCTAGTCATAAGCACCTCACTAGCATAGTGGTTAGCATGTCGGCCCGAGGAGACGTGAGCCACGAGTTTGAATTCATATACCTTATGAGATGTTATAAATGTTTACTTTATTACAGAACTTCCCGTCAGCATTAATCTACTATCAAATATGAAATTCAAATCATTTTGGGCTCGCACTATTCATAATAAGGTGTGTCTTGGAGTCTGAAGATTAACGAGAAATGCAGTCTTTCCCATGGATACGCAGCCCCAGCTGTGACCAACATATTTTGCCCTATCCGTTGCAGGCATAACCATTGTCCGCAGGTGATATAGAGTTTCTTTTCAACGTCTACGTATGTCCTTGGCAGCGTATTTTCTTTTGGTCTCAAATGTGTATCCCGCGGCCTTTGTAAGTGACCTCCAGCTGTCTCGTTCTGATGCCGCTGTAACTAGGTGCTCTCTTCTACGTCAGTTTAGGCAAGTTGGCGCCTAAGCTGGTATATAATTTTTTTTTTCTTGGGGCACCTCTGTTACGACGACCACCTTTCAGCTTACCAGAAGAAAACAAATAAGACTGCTTTTGGCATATGTTCGTACCTCATACGAGAAATATGCCCTGCCCAGCGTAACTGTTGGACGGTAAGAAGTCCCTCGATATTGTCCATACCGGTGTTCACAAGGACATCGCTATTTGTAGTGCGGTCTTGCCACCGTATGTCCACGATGGAGCGCAAGCATCTTTGGTGAAAGCGTTTAAGTAGTTGCTTTCTGTATAACATCCATGTCTCAAATCTATATAGAAGGCCTGAGACAACCGCCGCTTGGTTGGCACTGATATTGTAGGCAGGCAGAACGATTTATTTCGCCAAACGCTCTCATGGAGACCTCCAAAAGCACTAATGGCCCTGGATAGACGGTTATTAAATTCCCTTGAAAGTGATACTCCATTTGATACTACGCTTCCTAGATATGTGAGGTGGTCTAACACGTTAGAAGATTGTCCATTTACTGTTATCATTGGGGCTGAGTAGGATTTACTAGGTGACTTCTGTTTTATTAAGGTTTATAGTACTTTATAAATAAGCCACAAGAGGCGGCAGCGTATACAAATTCGTTGACCGCGATCTGCTGGGTTAAATGAGGCAGCGATTGCACAAAGGCATCTACGTCAGGTTTCGCTCAGACTACAATGTGTTCAATCTTCGATTTCTACGCTGTGCCACACAAAAACAAAGGAGATGGTCATAACAGAGCTTCTCTATGCCGGTGACTGTGCACTAGTATAATAAGTGGGACTATTAGTAACATAGGCTTAGACAGTTAGATTTTAGGGTGGTTACATTTTATTAATTGTATTTGTTTATTATTACCGATTCTATTAAATTTCCTAGATTATATTAATACCGGTATTGGTGTTTCTTCAGGGATGTACCAAAAAGGTGTAGTGGTGTAAGTAATGTTTGTTACGCCACTGTCAACACGTTCTTCATTGTGGCAATAATCAATACCGCTGTTAATCCTTTTGTCTTGATTCTTCCCGCCCCTCCCCCCACTTGCCTGTGTGCATCACAAGAACCATGGATTGTATTTGAGTTAATGGTCTCGACTTGTGTATGTATGTTTTTCACGGTTCAATGAAAATACAAGATTTATAGACGCAGTTTGATCCTGTCTCCTTGTGGAGTTGTATGGTTCTCTCTGCGAATTCCTTTAAATTTTATCTAGTTGTTAAAGCATTAGCCATTTCAACCATGGCAACTAACCATTGCGCATTATGTATTTGTAATTTGCGGAGAGTACTTTAGAATAATTCGGTGCCTAAGCGGATTAATTCAATTAGTCGTGGTTACGGTAGACAAAAGGTTCAGGTGCCCGAGATTTAGGCCTAGGCCTAATTGATTATGGTACGCCAAGGTCAAGGGCTTGATGCTTACATGTTTGACAAAATGAATTTTAAAAAATTATTTGTATTTGATTTTTTTTTTAGAGTATTCACGTGGTGTCCTACTAGTTAATTATTCCAGTAGTTCGTGGAAACACCTAGTCAGGCCTCCCAGAACACTATGGCTCCGCGGAACATAGTTTGGGAAACAGTGGTCTAGTACATATTGATTGTTAGTGTTGGAGTGTCTTGTACTGTACATATTGAGTGTCTAGCACGTCTTAGCTTAGTGTTCACATCATCATTGACAGCTTAACCCTTTTTCTTTTCAAAACATTTTACAATTATATTCCATTAATTATTCCAGATTAGAGATGGGCCTAAAGTTAAAATTATATAAACTCTTTCTGTCCTAATCGACGATACCATCGTTAATTTGACCTCATTAAATTAATGTTTAATTTTATAAACTTGACTTTGTGTGAAATGTCAGTGAACGAATAGTGGAATCGTAATAGATCTACCAGTCGACAAGCTTGTCTTTACCATCTAAGGATAACTTTGTCTCTGTTACGAAATGCACCATTTGGGGAAGAACTGAACCTTACGGCTGGATCTTTCTCAGCCTCTCTAGTTTTTAGTGTCCAGACTGTCTAGGTGCCTTACCTTGTAGTGTTCCTGTTTGTAATGCACTCAAATTGAAGCTGTTGAAAACTAACGAAGGTATTTGCCTCGCATACATGTGATTTGAATGACAGTGTGGAGTAACAGGTGTCTTACGTGTTGCCTGATTAGAGGTACACAGCGTAACCTGGTTTACAGGTCGGCTTATTTTGTTTGGAAGTGAGAGTAGACAAAAACGCTTCTGGAGGGAACACCATAATCGTTTCTGATCGGAAATCAATCAGATCCCCCCCCAAAAAAAACAACAAAAAACAACAATATGTCACGACTATTCAAAAGTATAGGACATTTCTGTCTGTCTCTCAGTGCTCAGCGGATACACAGTTTGATTTCACTGCTAAAAATCGCCCTTCAGCTCCTTGGTGGGCCACACATACCCACAATAAATATAGCCTATAGGGGATATCGTTCTAAGCTGTACTATTTGATATATTAGCCTACACTTGGAAAGTTAGTGGTTCAAGGTAGATGAATCCCTGAAGTAAAATATTGAATGAATTGAGTACGTATTGATAAATGGCTAGGTCATTGATCTATTAATTAGCCTAGAACAGTGTTCCTATTTAATTAGCAACTGATGGAAACAATTTGATATAGCACTTATTGCTAACTCAATTTTGTAGATCACATTAACATAGGTCAGCCATGGCACACATAGGACAGTCATATAACACTATAACACAAATATAAATGAGTCATGTCACAAAGACCAAGATTTAATCTGCATTCTGCAGAATGTGTAATATAGTGTAGTAGTACAAAGCAGTAGTTTGAACACCATGACAGCAGTTGTGGACTTAAAAACAAACCTTGATACATTCTAGTATCTGAGAATAAGTTCAAAGGGTGTACACAACAGATACATGCATACACACAGAGACTCAAACATTTTCTTCAATGTATTTGGTTCTTTTTATAATGCACAAGTTTAAATAATATCAAACAATGAAACCAGCAAAACCAAACTACTTCTGATATGCTTAATAAACACAACCATTAAAGCCCTGCCACCCCAGGTCACCTTTACATTCGAAATACTGAAGTCTTGGACTCCACTAGTGTACACATACAAACACAGATTGAGAGTAAGCAAAAGCTCTTCATTGATGCATCAGTGGAAAACCAACAAAGTCTAACTCATTCTAATCAGTTCACTGACATACTATTTCACTGAGATAGCTCCCAGTTAGTAAGTGGTTTAAGGTGACAAGATGTCTTATTAGAGGTTTCAAAAGTATCCAACAAGACTTAGTCATATGAACTTCACTAGAATAGGGTGAGACTGTGTGCTATGTGAGCATGAAAAGACTAGGGATGATGCCAAGCTTGTTTAGGTTTGGAACATGATCAAATATCAATATGAGGAAATGAGGACAAATCCATGATGACATCCTTCCAAGAGCTAGGAGAGTTTGTGCACTCAGCAATATGTAGATAGATTTATATACAGTCTGGAGAGAGAAAACAGGGAAACTCTCAAGCAATGCATTAGTTCAAGTCAGTAGGTGTGAACTGGTTAGATTAAAATACACTCAGTGCAATCTCACATGTGTAAAAACTGGTCTAGTTGGAAACATTTAAGGATTGTTGTTTTTGATGAAGTCATACAATTTGTTTGAAAATTATTTTTGAAATTTTGTCTGAGCAGTACTGAAAATGTAACTTTCACAAAGATGCCAATGTTGAACTCAACAATTCTCTGGTATGGCCAATAAACAGGTGACATGTGAGATTCATTGCTGATCATGATTCATGAAAAATAAGAATAAAAAAAAAAAGCAGTTTTTTAAAACTAATCATTGAGCTTGTGAGTTTTGTGGAAGCAATTCACTTTATCAGCTCAGCTAATTCCCAGGAGAAGCTTTTTACATTTTTTTGTTGTTGCCATGTTAACTAAGATCAAATAATAAAGACCCCCCCCCCAAAAAAAAAACTTAAAAAAAAAGTGTATAAAAATAATTAGATCATTGATAAGGCTTATATTTTATCTCAATGGAGAAACTAACTTGCAGGAATAGCTCCTTTAAAGGTAGTTTGTTCTAACCAAAAACTAAGGGGTATTTCTGACATCTTGCAAGAACATCAATACCTTATGTCGGTATATATTTGGGTAGGGGTAAAAAAATACAACAAATGTCCCTCTTCTGGATTAGAACTGTCTAAGTTTACAAGATCACAGCAGCTAGAACAATATTATGAATAATATAATCTGAACAGATTCCAAAAAAGAGTAATTCTGTATTAGTAACACAATCATATCAAATGTGAGCATGTTCAATAAATATGTTCAGTGTATTGAAAAAACAAAATAAAACCAAAAAGAAATGAAATTAGATGCTTATAAAATATTGGAATGTTTCCAAAAAAATTATCAGATTCTAAAAAAAATAGTTTCTCACAAACAAAGTGTAGCGATTAAAAAAAATGGAACAAAGGTCCTGCTAGGTGCATTGAATTTTATTTTTATGCAATGACTGATGTGACTGTTTGAATGAAACATTTTCAAGTATCCTAGCAGAAGTTTTGTTTACATTTTGAAAGAAGCAGCTTTGTAAACAAACACATGCATTAAGACAGTAAGAGAATACAGAAAGTAGAGTGATTATTCTACAGAACTGGTAGTGAGACATTTTTTTATATAGTTTAATTGCTTCAAATTAAAGTGTCTTGACAATGTTAAATATATTCATTTTTTTCTTTAGAAATTTGTTTTCAAAGTATCTTATCAGTATATTAGAAAAAAGGTTTCCTCAGCACAACACTGACAGAGGTTTGGGTGAAATAATTGGCAAGATACCAATTTAGTAATTTAACAAAGCTGAAAGAAATTAAACTTATTTCCCCATATTTACATAAATGTACAGCCATGGGTCAGTTAACACAAAAAATAAAATATTGCAGCAATAACAATTCTAGTTATGGAAGTGTTTGTCTGGATGATAAATACACAGGTTGACATTAAGTACTTAGAGGACACATAGCTTCCATTCTCTCACTTTCAGTAACATTCAAACTGTGTTACACATAGGGAACATTTTCTATCTACTGAAACTATGTACAAAATGAAAGGGAAATTGAAGAAATGGTTAACCTTAAGGCCCATGAAATATGAAATCAACAAATCCCTTTACAAAATGCTGATTTGGTGACTCTGGAATATTGTATTTGAGGAGGAAACATTGGCGACACAGTTTTAAAAATATAAATGTAACACATCTTTACCCTTTTAAACATCAATTTACAATCATTGTAGCTTAGCACATTTTGTGCTTCGAAAAAAGTATCCAATAATTTGTGAATTATTATATTAAAGGTTTCCATCCAAATAAACTTGAGGTCTATTCTTGGTCACTTGTATTCAAATGAACAAAAATAACCCACTGATAAATAGATGTTCAGTCCAAAGAAATAGCTATATAAAACGAAAGACCTTGGATTTATTCAAGGCGTGGAGATCATGGTGGAATAATGGATTTTCTAGTAGTTGCTCGAGTACGAGCCCTTGATCTTGGAACTGTCCCATAGGTGTTGATTTGTTTAGTCTGATGAAAAGGAAAAAAAAAAACATTGGAAACATTATAAACTTAGTTTTTTTTTTATTTTTCCATTAACTAATATAATTATTTTTTTTATTATATTAACTTAATTTTTTTTTATTTCTTTTTTTTCTTGGCTTTAAAAATTTGGAATGTTGGTAAGCATCAAGAAATTTTGTTTTTAACATTTCAAACTGTCATATTTCTAATTTATTTTCATTAGATGCAAATATTTCACCCATAAAAAAATACATTGAATTAAATGTTAACTATAGTATGAAATTAAAAGGATGTAAGTATATGTCTACAAACTTTATCCAATAGCCTATAACAGGCTAAGCTTTCAAAAAATACAATTAAACAAACTAATTTTAAATGCATAAACAAAAATCAAAATTAAAATATAAAAAAAAAATAATAAAGATTAATTTGTCTTTAGTCCAGATCAAAACATATCTCGAAAGGTCAAGTCTATTAAACAACAACTTCACACTACATTAAATGAAATGATCTAAAACTAAACAGTTTAAAACAGAGTGTTTCCATGTCCCCAAAAATAAAAAATGATGAGGACATAAGAATGACTCAAACCCTAGCCAAACAACTTTTACCTTCTTGGTTTTCTGGAAATTAGAAATGTGTTAAGGTGAATCAATTCTGTTTATGAATTCAAAGTAGAAAAACTCTTGGGATTTTAAAAAAACATATCTGATAACATGCAAAGTGCTGTAACTTACTGGTAACAGTGCATTCAAATTGGTCCTAAAGAGTTTCATCTAAGTATAGGCCCTAGCTACTGATACATCTTTTATCATTAAGTCTTTTATACAAGTTTTCACATTTAAAAAAAAAAATTATGCTTGAAAATTACACACACACACAGAGAAGCTTGTTAATTTAGACTAGCCAGCTATAATGTTCTTATTTATAATTTATAAAATTAAGATAATAAAAAAAGTGTGTCATGCACTCCATTAGAAAAATGAGAATTTTTAAATTCCTTTGTTTTTTTAAATACTTAATATGCTACTTAAGTTTGTAAATACAAAGCAGCTAGCCAGATAAGTAGAGCGAGTGAGATGGGCAATATAAGATGATACCACAACCCAGCTACAACATCAATGTCAAGAGAGGGAATGTTAAAGAACAAAATGTCAAAAACATTCAAAATTATTTCTTAACTGGAAATGGAGCTTGCAAGTAGTATATTTGTTACTTCATGTCAGAAGAGGAAGTATGACTAGAGTAGAGCTCAGTATCTAACTACAAAAAAAAAAGTCTATACATTTTTGTTGCAAGGATGCAGCAGGATTACCACACTATTTACCTCATCTGAATATCAGTTTATAAATGACGACCCCTCTACAGTTTTGTAGGGACTGTTTTCATGGATCAAATGGCTTAAAGATTTGTCAAACTAATGTAAGGGCTTATGGTTGGGAGGCTGATGCTGGGAACTAAAAATGAATGCAGCTATAAGTAATCACACAGTTAAACTCTACTTCTGCACAAGTGTAGCACACCGCAATGTTATGGCTTCATTAGGTCTAAGAAGGATGGTCCTTCTTAAAAACATTTGTTGAGGTATCTAAGCCTTGAGAGCTGAGGGATAGTGAACGAGGACGTGAACCTCCAACAGGGTTGAAGATGTGCACTGGTTGGTTTTTGGGTCTTGCACCTTCCTTATCAGAGATAGAAGATAGGCTTTGATTGCTTAGGGATGGAGACGCCCAGCTCATTGTATGCCAGGTTCTAAAAGGGTCAACGTTACTTTTATCTTCTTTGCTTTTCAGTGATCTCTTCCACAAATGGGAAGGCAGTTCAGATCCCTCAGAAATGGATACGCTTCTTTGAAGTGGTGGGACTGATAATTCTCTTCTCAGTCTGGCCATAATTTGAGAAAACTCATCCCTTCGCTGTGATATTACAGGTGTACTTCTAGAGTGGCTTTCATGATGCTTGGTCAGAATGGCAGGGCTGTTTGGAGCACTCCAAGGTCTAGGACTTATGTCTGACTCGATATCTTCACTAATGTAATGCAATGGTGAACCTGAACTGGCTTGTGAGAATGTCTCCCAATAGTCATCAGTCTCATTATCACTATCTGCATCATCAGATGGATAATGAGTATGTGAGATTTTGGATTTACTTCTGAAATGTTCAGTAAGATGTTCTTGTGTAGGATCTTTACTTTCTTTGTCTTCATTTACAAGCCTAGCTGCAGTTGGTAGTTGTGACAATGGATCATGCTGAGCTGTTTCTACAACCGGTTCTTCCAATTCTATAATAGTATCAATATAAATCAAATTATCAAAATCATCTTTGTCCTGCAATGTGTAGTTGGATAATTGTACTTCTCCAGGTATGTCAGAAGGACAAATAGTTTCCTTGCTGGACTGTTCACTTTCTTTGTTGTGTTTTTCAATGTGTTCTTCCTCTAAAATCTTTGACCATTGAATTTGTACGACTGGCTCTTCAATATGTTCATCATTTATGTTCTGCTCTTCTGTATCAATGTTCATCTTTTCCATCTGTTCTTTACTTTCATAAGTGGTTGTTTTCATTGGTTCACTTCTGCCACTAGTTATTTTCATTTGTTCATTTATATCACTAGCTGTTTTTTGTTCACTTTTATTACATGACACTTTCACTTGTTCAGTTTTGTCACTAGATGTTTTAATTTGTTCATTTTTATCACTAGTTGTTTTCATTTGTTCATTTTTATCACTAGTTGTTTTCATTTGTTCATTTTTATCACTAGTTGTTTTCATTTGTTCAGTTTTGTCACTAGAAGTTGTCAATTGCTCAGTTTTGTCACTAGATGTTTTCATTTGTTCAGTTTTGTCACTAGATGTTTTCAATTGCTCAGTTTTGTCACTAGA
>JADKLZ010000003.1:15708562-15772309 GCA_021533235.1 Biomphalaria straminea | reverse complement strand
GAGATTGCCATTACCTTGAATTGTATGTAATTATCAATACCAAAAAATCGTAAGGGTAGGGGTGAAAGTGAAGCGACTCTACCTCCCCTTCCCCCTAAATCAAGTGATGACTCCAAAACCGGACCCCCCCCCATATCTCACGAGAGCCATTTTCTTCCGCTTTCTCGCGAGTGCCCTTTTTTCCGTTTTGTCAACTATTCTTGTGTATCATGCAAATCAATTAAAATCGTTATAGTGGGTATTTTTTGATAACGTCACCAATAGCTCAAACCTCAAGGGCTTTTATTTAAGAGTGCCCAATTTAACGTCGCCTACATTTCCAGACAACGAGTTATAAGTCTATATTTTTACTGGCCAGAATATCCCTTCCTTTTAAGTTAACGGGCAGGAATAAGTTGTCGGCCAAATATTTTGACTTGCCAAACACTTGTACCATACATACATGTAGTTGTCTTTCCACGTACGATCTTCATTTACAGTGGACCCAAAGACTAAAACTACGCCTCTTTCAACTAAAATCCACCAATCGAAGCTTGGGCTGACATTGGCTCTGTTGTGATTCCAACGTTAGGTTTGGAATGTGCTTTTTTTCATGTCGATTCAATGAAATAGTTTACATGTTAACATGTCTAACTAAGGTGGGTGTAGCTCTAACTATGCTGTGAACAACAAGGGCAATTCAGTACCGGTATTGGAAGATTTTATCGTATGAGGGAAAAAAGAGGGGAGGGGCAAGAATTAACCAGCTATCTTTAGATACATGCAGTACGATGAACGCTTGTAAATCTATGTCCATAGATATGTAAAGTCGCTTCTGCCAGTGAAGATATCTCGTTCCATACATTTAAGAACCGCTGGGGTGTAATTAGGTCACGTAAACAGGTGCAGTTTTTTTTTTGTTATTCCCCCCCCCCCTTTCTTTCGTTTGCCTTGAAAAACGTTGAAGGAACTGCGTCTTATATAATACAACACATTAAGGTCGTTTCTAGCCAGACAGCGGGTCACGTGAAGAGATGTGTGTGCTACACGACTACAGCCTTACATGCAGGGAGACATGCTCAGTTGATGGTAGGCCCCTAATTCCCATCTTGTGTGAATCCCAAGATGTTTAGGAATAGGATCCTACCACATATATGTGTGTGTGTTTAGAAAATGCTAAGGTAAATGGCATAAGTGTACTGTGAAAACAAACATTGATGTTAATTAATATTAATGTTTTATGGTAGTTTTATTTAGGTCAAGCATCATTTCCTTTTTTTTAAAAATTCCATTTCAAATTTAATTACAGTGGAACCTCGAGATACGAGCTGCCCAACATACGAGTAGCGTAAATAGCGAAATGTTCTGTTCGTTTTACGAGCCACAATTCGAGCTTAGCGAGTTTAGTGATTTCAATCGAAATTATTCTTGTGCATAATGGGTCCCAAGAAAATGAACGTATCAAATGATACGAAGAAGAGGATGATATCCATGAAAACGAAGCAGTGTTTTGTTTATGCTGTTAATGAAGTGTTGTTTACGTAGCTTTGGTTCTGTGCAGTCGTCCTCACTCCCCCTCCCCCATCCAGATAATATTCTGTACATTCACCATTACTTTACAGACATATGATTAATACATGTACTGCATTTATCTTTTTTTTTAATTTAATTGTTTATGTATGCATGTCTCAAATACATTTATTTATTTATAACATGTTAATCGAGTTTACTTTATTTTATATGGGAAAAATTCGTTTGAGATACGAGTAATTCGACTTACGAGCTCGGGTCTGGAACGAATTCAACTCGTATCTCGAGGTTCCACTGTATTTAAAAAAATAAAATAAAAGTATAAAACTTGATGGTATAAATAATTTGTCGTTTTAATATCCATAAAACAATCTCTAAAGCTGCATATTTTTTTAATAGCAAGATTTATTGTTTCCATACAAGCCTAATGCATAACAAAATGTCAGGCGTTAAAAGACAGTTTCAAATCAGATATCAATCTAGTGTTGGACTAGTCACACTAACACACACACAGACTATAAATATAGTAACAGACTTGCTGACGTAAGGTGTGAGAATGAAAGAAAATGGGCAAAGAAGTCTATTGATCTGGGCTATTGTTTACAGGACAGCTGTGGCTTGAGCAGCAAGAAAACAGATTTAGTACAACATATGGCGCAACATTCTTTCGAGACAGTTACGTTCTAATTTCTATCACACAATTCACTCAGCATCTTATTGGTGTGGAAAAAAAAAACAGGGGAGGAGGAGTCTGTATTAGATCTATATCAGCGGTTTTCAACCTTTTATGCTCGGCGACCCTTTTTTTACAATCCCCAACTCTGCCGCGATCCCCCCCCCCCCACATATATATACACCAATTGAAAAAAAGACAGTCCATATTTTCGATGGTCTTAGGCGACCCCTTGCAAATCGTTTATCGACCCCAAGGGGGTCAACCCACAGGTTGGGTTGAGAACCTCTGATCTATATGAATAGATCGGGGAACGGTCCTTTTTTTTTTTTCAACCAAAGCTAACTATTACCACGCTCAAGAAATCATGGAGAGAAAAGTAGACAAACTTTCAAATGAAGAAATTCCCGCGCCTATTTTACGGTGTCAGTGTAGAAACGCCCATTAAGTATAGGCCTTGTGGTTACTTTGCACAGCAGTAGACAGCCTTAAGCTGGGTGGGTCCCACTACCAAATGGCATTTAGAAGGCGCGGGTAGAAAGAGTGAATTGTGTCTGGAATGAACTCTACGGTAATGCTAACGTAACTGGTGCCATGACAGACTTCTGTGCAGGTCATGAGTCGAGAAAACAAAAGCAGCACACTGAGACTCGCGTGCCTGCTACACGGCCCGACAGAGCACAAATAAATTGATCAGATTTTCAAGGAAAGTATTAATATAAATACGCAACATATGGGCTTTGCTTAGCAACATAATGTGATTGTGTGCCATGTGGGAATACTAGAAGATGCATTTGCTAATACCCTGGATGTGTACTCGTGTTACTGTGAGAACATTATCAGCTACTTTCTCTTCATCCTTATATCGTTTTCAACCACAGACCATGGTTTCTACGTTTATCGAATACATATGCGAATGGTTTAGATTTCAAAGAAAGTACTTAATACTGCGAGTGAAGTTTGGTTGAATATGTTCATCTATTTCTCATTTGTATTATTGCATTCAATGTTTTTTTTTTCTTCACATTTGCTGTTGAACCAGAATTCGAGATGCGACCACAGAATATTAATGTATTATTAGCATTACTATTCTATTACATATTTCTTTGAAAGGTGACCTCATTTAATGATATTTTTTTTTTAATATTCAACAAACATTTGTTTACTATTAGCTTTTTGTATAATTAAGAGTAATGGAAATGCGTCTTGAACACATCCCACACAGTGGCGTAGCTAGGGGGGGGGCAGAATTTCAAAATCCCCCGGGCTCCAACTTGAGCCCCCCCCTCCCAAATGATTTTTTTTACATAAAAAATTAAATATTGCGCAAAAATCCGGGGTCCCAAAGAGGTCAAGCCCCCCGGGCCACAAAACTATGGAAAATTTCTAGCTACGCCCCTGAGCCCAAACACATTTGCAGTTAAGTGTGTTAGGAGTTCACGAGAAGGTGTGTTCTGATTACTGCATTTTTTTTGCTCATAGACTCCTACTCTTGAAATACAACGAGGGTCGTCCCATTACAAGCAGTGTTACAAAGTTCATGTCATGTCTTTCTTTAACAATTACGTGTCTAGATCACTTGACCTTGCCAGTGCGTCGCAGAAGGAAAAAAAGAGTGCTCGGCACTTTCTTTGAACAGAAGGAAGGCGTGACTTTGAAAAACTCAACAAAATTAATATGACCACGTTCTTGTTACGCTATTACCAGGTTCAACACGCAAAGCCAAAAGAAACCAAATAGTTCAAACACGTTAAAGTGTATGCACGTTTATAGGGTTTCCATGGTTAGGTCTGGATAAGGGCGAAATAGTTGAAAGACAAAGGTCACATGCCTATAGAACGGTAATATGTTTTAAACGTGGAGGATTCAATAAACAAGAAATCCATAACATAACCTTAAGTCCACATGAACAGTAGATGAGTGTGAGGATAAAGACTGGTGCTTAGTGATTTACCGTACTGAGAAATGTCCGAGATGAAGGCTAACCTCCTTTAAATGTTTCACAAGTGGACCGTTCCACTCCTAAAGAGTAAAATTTAGTCTGTTCTGAACACCCAAGCAATAAGTAAGGGTAAATATATAAAAAAAAAAACATACATAGTTATATACACTATTGTTACACATCAGGATTGTAAAGACACACATACACAAAACTATGTACTTACGTATTCTTTCACATTCTTGGTTCTCACTGCCTTATAGGACGCATAGGCTGGGTATAAAGTCCCAAAGACCAGTCTGAAAGTGATATAAATATAAGGGGCTACAATCGTTTCAATAGCAAGGAAAAGGTCACGACAATAATTGGTCATTCTTAACCAACACTGACATTTTGAATGGAATCTTTCGTTTTCCTCGTTCTTTCATAGCGTTTGCTGTCAACTAATGTGTTTGACTAGTGGACATGATTTCCGAAACAAAACTTAAATCTCACATTCTAGATTTAGATTTGAAAAAAAAAAACAAAAAACAAAAGATCTTTTACACAACATTGAAAACAAAAAATCGCGATTCGAATCGAAATTTCTCAACTTAGGTCAGTTGGATCTATCGTGACAGTAAGAATCTGATGTTTTTATATCTATATAGATTTTTTTTTTCAAAGACGAACAGCATGCAAGGGAAAAAGAAACACAAAATATACAAAAAGTACACTGTCAAAGAAGACCGAAATAGTGACAGAGTTGAGAACTATTGCAATAGTAAGGTAGTAGAAGACAGTGTTTAGAACCTATTGTATAATCATGTTCAAATTACGATTTGTTCAAGGCAGAGCATCGAAAACAACATTCTCGAACAATAAGACTTGAAATCGTCGCTGTTGTTTAACATTTTATTAAATATATGAATGGAGAGAGCGAGAGGAAGCTTTAAAGCAAGCATGCATGAGCATTCATGGCAACAGCTAAAATCAGAAGTCATATTTTTTTCCCCTAAATCACGGAATAAAAAAAAAAACGTGCACCATCAGGCGGTAAACACAAGCTAACACGTCCCACTTCCACATTCGCCGCTAAGTCAGAATTCTCAATGCTCACACTGTTAGGATTCTGCAGAAAAAAAAATACTCAAGGCTAAAAACCGAAAGGCAGTGTTTTCGCTTTATCCACTGTACAGAAGGTGAATCTAGGTCAACAAAGAGTTAAAACTTTGGCGTTCACACACTGCTGCTGGTAAGAGATGCCACTCATTGTTCTAGCCTACAGCACCATGTAGGTTACATGGCGTTCTTATTGCGCCTTTCATGTTAAGTTTCAATAAACGTACACGATGAGGTCATGGTCATATTTTGAACAAAAGGTTTTTTTTTCGAACAACATAGATCTAGACCAAAAATATATATATTTGCTCAGTGCAAAGATGAAGCACGATATCACTGGATGAATGTATTATGCAGCGTGTAAATTTAATGAAGCCTCACAGTATACAAATAAACTACGAGGACACCTAATCTCGATCCTATAATTGCTAAGACGATGATAAAAGTTGACATTTAAATAATAAATAATTTTAATAACATTTAGAAACACATCTGGGTCTGCTATATATGAGCATTATTAGAATATGATACAAGATACTGATTTAGAATTTTAAAAACTGTAATAATCAAAAATGGCTTTTAATTTTTGGCTTATTTTGATGGAAAGAATAACAGTAACAATACAACAGGAACCTTAAAAAAACAATACGACCCCAATCTGGGTTTACAAACATTTGTATTTACTAAATTTGCAAACTTTTAAAGTAGGTACTAGTTGTTTTGGGTAAGCAAAACTAGAAATGTATAATTGATCAAATGACCAACGATAAAAAAAACATAACCCGACCCTTTTTAACGTATTAAAAAAAAAAAAAAACTAACTAGGGCTAGGTCCAGCGAAATTAATGTTGTTGACGAAACTCAAGGTTGATGCTTGCATAACACGGAGATACGTCTAACTGAACTCATAGACAAAAAGGGTTGCTACAAATCATACTTCAGAGATAAATCTTTCTTTCATAACGTGACTAATACAGACAAAAGATTATAGAAATCATGGATCTATCTTTCATTTACGTAGAAGAAAGAAGAAGCGTTAACCAAAGCCCTTGTTCGTTGCCTATGAAACTGCTTCTGTGCACACTTCTTTTCAGAAGTAACCCAGAAATTCAGCAAAAGTGGGTCAAACACAAAGGAAAGAAAGTAGTCCCAGCCAGAGAGCCCGACCAGGTCATAGGCAGGCGGGCTTACACACGAGCCAGTTCAATCAATAACTGGTTTATAACGATTGCATGGATCTAACACAAGTATTGATCGTTCCAGTCTTTTTTTTTTCTCTCTCTCTCTCTTTTTACTGATGCTTTCCTTGATATATTCTACATTGTCAGATCTTGATTCATAAGAATCTATAGTTTGCAAAGTTAAAATGTAATAACGAAGGTGAATAAAAAGAGGCAACTAGAATTACATGACTGTTCAGATTATTCTGGACTCGAATTCAATTTAACTTAATCTGTTATCTATCGCTATCGTTTGACACATACTTTAGAAAGTCTAATTCAAATTAATAATTGAAACAATTTATTAAAGATACATTTAAAAAAAAAAAAAGGGACAGAGATGTAGAAAATAAAAATAGTAGTTGGCAAAAAGTTGGACATCTATACATACCCATTTTTTTGTTTAGTTATGAAAGTTAATGCTATAAGTATAATAACAGTGCCGGGAAAATGTCAAAACCACTAGTACTTTATATACAAAGACTTAAAAATCCTTAACCTTAGAAATAACAAGGATACAAAGACACAAACTCAAAATCGGCCCCAAAGTGGTCCACCCAGGCAGGCTTCAATATTATTTTAAGAAAGAACATCCAAATGAAATTATATCAAATACAAATGACAGATAAGAATGGAGAAATAAGGTTCACAGATCTTGTGTAGTGACCCAACGGTCAAGCAGATCAAAGGATAGGTGAACCTGGCTTAAATGATGTTTTTTTTTTCTCTTCTTAATTGATGTCTTATTTGGATTCTCATGAGCTATCGCATGATAAAAGAGATGACAGGAAATTGCAAGTTGTAATATTAACAATTGTCTTCAATTATGTTTAACTTATAATGCATACTAAATAGACATTTTCTCTTTAAAAAAATAGTAAACATTTGTTTGTGTGTAAATATAGTACGTAGTATTACAGATTTTACATAACAATACAAATATCAAAATAAAAATTTTTGACAAAAGTCTACAAAGTTTGCATAAATGTGTTAAAAATATGGTAAACTGTATTTTCTCCCCTTATTAAGAGCCTCAAATGTTTTGAGTTTTTAGTAGTTAATAGTTGTAAAAGTGGTGTATTTTTATGAAAAAACTGCTTGCATAATAAGTGTTTAAAAAATTAATTTTTTTTTGCTTTCAGAAAAGAAAAAAGTAGCCGATGCATCAGAACTTTAAACGATCTAAAATATTGTGATGTCCGATTTTCATTTTCTCTTCTAGTTTCTGAGATCTAAACGGGATGGACGGAAAGACAGACAAGGCCACACAAAACTAATAGTGTCTTTTCCCCTTTCGGGGGCCGCTAAAAATGGAAAGCCAATCTGGAAACCACTGCACTGTTCATCTCAGATATTGAACTATTTGTCTAAACTCCCCAAAATAAAAAATGAGAATGATGAAGAAATTTAAAAAAAAAAAAACTATAATACAACATGTGCCTCTCAAACCTTGAATTCCATGACTATTTATTAAACAATGTTAAAGACAATTTAGAAACTTGGGTGAAGAGTAGACATGTGTCAAAGTCACTGTATTTGAACCAATGAGGAATTGAATTTGGCTTCTTTTTTTAAAATTACACAAGCATTTATAATTAATATTAGATTTTCAATAAGATTATAAATGCAACTATTTTCTGGCATAAATATGATTAAAACAATGTTTTATAACTTTGTCTATAATAACTATGTACACAGGTTAAATACTATTCACTTTTAAAACTAAATTTGCCTAACATGGCTATGCTAGGTGTTTTTAATGATACTTCTTAATTTTAGTCACCACAGTTGTTTATATATTCTGTACACTAGTGACTACTGCCAATTAATTATTAATTGCCAAAGTAAAAAAAAAACAATAACTCAATTTCTATGACTATTTAAAAGTGAAAATTACAAAATTGGTTGATTGGTTTATGTCACATCAACATTATTTGTGGTGCATCTTGTGAAATTACTCATGAAAAAGAAATACATTTCAAAACAATCTATTGCAATCTATAACATCCAATATTTTACAAACTTAGGCAATGTAATTGAAGGTAGGAGAGCCACGGAATGGCCTCTTTAGTCACACAAAAAGTAGCAAAGGGAAATGATCATCTCTCAAGACATAAAATGCCACAGAGAGGCAATGTAATTTTTTAAAACAAGGTTGTGCAGATGTGGATGACTAGAGAACATGATAAAAATTGATCTTGCTACAAAACTACTACCAGTACTTAAAAGAAAAAAAAAAAATTCTTAACTTCAAATTACTTAAACCAGTGAAACATGGAAATAAAATAGCACAGGTAATCATGCTATGCACATTGAAAAAAAAAAAGACTACAAGAAAAACCCAACAGAGGACTGGCAATGACTAGGGCTTTTCAGACAGGATTGCTGCAAACTGAGATCTTAAGAGAATGCTGGATGTCCAATGAGACACATGACAATAACCAGACAAACTTTAACTAATATTAACTGACTTTAATACAGAGCACCAATATTTCTTTTTAGTGGGAAAAAAATATAATTTCCACTATATTAATTCTTAAAAAAAAAGTACTATCAACAATATTATTCAATATGTGTTCTATAAAACTATGTAATGACATATAGTGGAACAAACTTTATACTTTAAAATAAATCATTTCAAGGAATAGGCCACAGATGTAGTAAACAGTAAAAATATTCTGTTTTAAACTATACTTCAACTCCATTAAATGCATTTTCTTTAGGATATTACTTCAAAGGTGTGGTTTTATAATTAACGTTCTTAAAAAAAGCTTAGTATATCAGTATCATATTTTTAAACTAGTCATTTTTCTATGGTTTGTCATGATAAGTGAAAAAAAAATGAATTTAATGTTTATAAATTTATTCTGTATCTATAGCCTAGATTACTAGATTAGACAAGATTGATTTCTGGCATTTACTCTATTCTATATATATATATAGATTTAGAGTCTAGATATCTAGATTAAAAGTGATTAAGTCCAAGTCTAGATCATATTCTTAGTCTACTTGATATAATATTGTATTAGGCCAGGCATGTCAAACTCACTAAGGTGTGTGGGCCGCATAAATACTTACTATGGCATGAGGGGCCGCAGCCAAAAATCAGTTCCAAAAAAGCCTATTAGTTTTATGTAAATTAGAAGCAATACAATAGAAAACAAAAATTAATGGCACACCTGTACATTAGCTAGCTAAATTTTTAGCACTATTTCGTAATAAAAAATTAATATGATGTCAGGTCGAAGTTTCTTTTTTTTTTGTTAATGATAATTTCAACACTGATGACAAATTTCGATTAGAAAATCTCAAACTTTAAGGTGTTTTTGTAGCTTTCATTATGGAAAAAGAACTGCTCACAGAGATAAGTGCTTGCAAACAGCTAGTATTCTGGCTGCTAATTTCCGCAATTCAACGTACTGTTCAAGATAACCAGCTGTCAAATTTTGGCGCAGCCAATTCTATATACGTCAATTTCAACAAAGAATCTGTTTGCTATTCTATTACCTCTAGTGGCACATTACCAGCAGCAATATCAGAATTAGAATGGAGACACAAACAACAGAAATTCTTGCTCATATGGAACGAAGTCACGAAAACGGACATTGAAGGCATCTACTAACGATTACAAGTGTAAGACATGTTTACCAAAAGTTGTAGCCGTATTTAATCTTTTTAGTCTTCGACACGTTGAGAAGTGAACAAAATTTTTTCTTCATATTTGGTTTTTCAATGTCGTAATTTTGCTTGTAAGCACTTCACATGATTACTCGCAGTTGTGACAATTTTGTCTTTACTTTGACTTTCAAATTTAAGTCTTGCAGGTGACCAGTGAGATAAACTGCAACTACCAGATTCTGAATCCATTCGTCAGTTTGGAAATGTTCAATAGGTTCACCTTTAATATTCAGAAACAATACAATTTCCTCACGCAGAGCAAAAAATCTCTTCAATATTTTATGTTAGGAAAACAATCAAATTCGTGTCCAATGGTGAACTATGGGCATGAATTAAATTAAGAGCGACTGAAACCGGGTCCTATGACTTGTTGAAACTGTAATTCCTGGTGCAAGTAGCTTTGCATCAAAACCATTTTAATTTATGGTTGGTGCGTCATCCGTTGTTAGACTAGCTAGCTTTACCAAAGATAAATTGTACTGCAATATCACCTCCTGTTATTTCTCAAAAACATCCTCGCTTGTTGTGGTTTTATGCATAGAACAGAGCTCAAGTAGTTCCTCGTGTATATCAAAATTCCAGTCACAGGCCCTTATGAATTTAGCCAACTGTGCTCTACACCCGTTACATCAGTTGATTTATGGAGAGCCAATGAAACTAATTCAACATCTTTAATTTTGTTTACGCAATCTGACAAACATATCATTGTTTCTATCTGTCACATTGTTTTTATTTAACGCTATTTCCGTGAATGCTTTCACCTTTTCTGTACAAATTACTTTAACGACACACTCCTTCATAAAATCATATTCACTAAATGATTTGCTATATGGCTTGCAATTAAGTTTGACAAAATGTAGCTTGCTTTCACTGCAGACTCACTCTCGTTGTTCAGTTTAACAAATACTATTGTTCAATTCAGGTAGCTTGTCATGTTTTATTTTCTAGCGTTACAGTTTAACATTACTTTGATATTTTTTAGGTGGCCACGCGGGCCGCATACAAGGTGGTCGCGGGCCGCATGCGGCCCCCGAACGCCGTGTTTGACATGCCTGTATTAGGCTCTATGATATAAATTTAGTATCATGTAATACTATAGTATAGGATGAGAACTTGACACCTATATATACTATATCACGTGAAGGCACTAGATTACCTGAATCAACCTGATCTATAGATTATAGATCTAGATTCTAATATACATCTAGACCTAGATCTAACTAAATCTAAGTCTTAATAAGTCATCTTCATTTGGATCTAGATAGATCTATTAATCTACTCTAGTTCAAGACTATAGTCTAGAGTATAGTATAGACCTATCTAGTACTCTAAACTAGATTTAGATAGATCTAGATTCCAAATTTATATCTATAATCTTTATATATAGAAACTTATATAATTATAATCTTAAAAAAAAATATATATATATAATATATATTGGGCATAATTGGGTACCGTATTGATATAGATCTATAATCTAGATCTATAAAGAATCTTCAATTTTCAATCTAGAATCTAGAGTAATCTAGACCTATATTTATGCTATTTATTTAAAAAAAATATTTCTATTACTAGATTAGATTCTATTAGATAGTCTGGAGATTAGAATCTAAATTCTAGATATACAGATAGCATTATTTTTATAGCAGATCCAGATAGCATATGTAGATCTAGTCTAGTCAATACAGAATAATAGATCTAGAATCTAGATCTAGTCTCAAGAATCTAGTCTGATTCTAGATCGTTAAAGTTAAATATAGAGTCTAAGTGCAAAGCCTAATTGGCTAAGTCAGTCTAGTGACACTAGACTCTAGTCACACTAGTGATACTAGAAATACTAGACTAACTTAACTAACTAGATCTAGATTTTCTAGTCTCTAGATCAATTGTCAATAGACTCAATACTACAAATAGTACAATAGTCAGTCTTGGTCTAGATCTAGACCTAGACCTTGACTAACCTAGACTTTAGACCTAGACTACACTTAGATTAGAAATAGAATCTAGATTACATGATTTTGAATTGATAGCTTACAAGATCTAGTCTAAGTAACTTACATAACAAGTCTTGAAAGGATCGCGGAAACCATGATTTTGAGTTAATGAGTGAATTTGGTTCTCTACACTCTACACTACTGATTACTAAGACTAGAGTAGACGAGTGTAGTCTCAGTCTGTACTCCTGTAGAGTGCTAGAGTTAGACCTCTAGATCTAGAGCTTTAAAAAAAAGTAGACTAAATCTACGCGGAAAGACTCATAACACCATTAAATTGGCAAAATAATCAACAAAATAAGGTCTAGATTATGAACCTAGATCAATATGTTAAAACATTCCATCAATTTTCAAAGAGGTAGATTTATATCTATCTAGTGTCTAAGTATCTTTAAAAAAATTTCAAATTTTATAAGCTAGTCCATTCGTCAGCCATATTTGTGTCGTCACTAAAGTCACGTGACGAAAACATAACCACATGTAGGTCAAACAATAGAAATATCTACGCCTAGGCTCCAAGCACAATATTATTTAACCCATTGATTTATTATTCATAGCGTACATAGATCTGTTTCAAAATTTTAAATTGTGTATTGTACATGGATAGTTCCTATCTAAAAAGTTGAATAATATGATAGATCTACTAATCTAAGTGAATAGTTAAACTAAACATTTCATGTGTTTCGGAATTTGTTTTTTAAACGATTGGCAACGATAGGGAAATATAAGAAATATAAGTTTATACCGTATCTATATTTTTATATTTTGTTTTCGCTTTGCGATCTTCCAATTTACAGGACATACATTATTAAGATGCATCAAAATTGTATTGCTTTAAATATTTTTTTAAGGAATTCGAATAAGTAAATTTGATTGTTTATAAACAGTTTAGAACTATATGTTACCCGGCGGATTTACACGTGTAACTGACCTTTTGACCTACCAGATGTCAGTGTATTCATCCACAACGTAATCGGGTGTAGTGACATTCCTCGGAATTTAGTGTCTGTTTGTTATAAAAATGATTAGAAGTTTTAATGGATTTCAATTTAATATGTAAAGCATGGCTTACAAAAGTCGAGAAGAACTAGTTGGAAAACGTTTTATTTCTGTTAAAAGCGATGGAAAGCTAAAATTATCTAAAATTTTGGATTGGGAATGGCGGTCTGGATTTGTTCGCGCTGTTTCTTCGAGAGATTCTTCTAACGCTAAATTTACGGTATGTGTTGTTAAGACTAGATTAGTAGATAGATCTAGATCTATCTAGGTCTAGAGTTAGAGTAAGAGTGTATGTCTATTAAGTCTATAGTATATAGCTATCTAGATTTATATACTCTTACTCTAGACATATAATCTAGATCCAGATTTATTTAAATGTATAATAATCTTTCTAGTAGAGTAGTAGGCTTGTAGATCTATCATCTAGTTTTAGTAGCTGTGTCCCTGTGTATGGGCATACTCAGTATACTGTCAGACTGTCACTGTAACTATATTATAGATCCGAGACTAAGATCTAAGTAAATCTAGTAATCTAATTATTAAATAAATCTAACTAGTAGTGTATTGTAGATAACTAGATTCTACTTTTTTTGTAGTACTAGACAACTAGACTAGATCTAGATCATATCTAGATTAGTAATAGAATCTATAACCTATCGGGCTAAGGATAGATCTAGAATCTAGATCTGAAATTCTGATTTGATCTAGAATCCACATTCTATTGAGAATCATGAACACTGATATAACTTCAATCTCAGTTACTCAGCCTCACAATGCCTCATGTTTAAACTGTCTCTTGTCAACTTACTCTTGTTTCACTTGTTACCTGTTAAAACAATTTGCGCAATAAAAGTTAAAACATATTTTCAATCAATGCTATTTTAATTAATACAAATGGAATTTTGATTGTAGTTTTTCTGTCCCACACTTTTACAAAGTGAATTGTAGTAGCACCTTGTCTTGTTTCTCCCATGTAACAATCAGATAGGGTAATCCTTTCCAAAAAAGAAATATCAATTAGATTTTAAAGTGCTATCGTTGATTTGTTGTTTTGGTTTTTGATCGCAATATAAAAACAAAGGAATTATACATTTAGTTTCATATTTTGTTACTGGCTGATCTAGATCTACAATCTTTTTTTTTTTTTTTTTTTTACGCGCCTAAAAGTGCATTTCAGTCGTTTCCAGATTAGGCAGTTATCTATACAGTTTATCTAAAGGGGTGTTCTGAGGTCAGTATATTGTTGGGGGCCTCTTGATTGCTTTGATGAACGTGGTCAATCGTTCTCTGATGAGACTCCACAATGGCATGCTTATTATAGTTTCACCTAATCCTTACTTTTAAATACTAAAATATCCCTTTAGGGGTAAACTTTTGTTTTCTGTCTGTCCTATTGTCTTCTTGTCAGTTAAAAGTGCTATTGAAATTGTTCGATAACGGTGCTATGGCTACTTCCTCTGAAAGTGTACTTCTTTCTTTTATATCATTTATGTGTCATGGTACACCGGGAAAAAAAAATCCGATTTGACTATTGTCTTCATCGTATTTAAAATATGTTTAAAGGTGTCGGAGCTACATCTGAGTTTCTCAGAGCTTACCATATTGTTTGAAAATTAAACATACATATTGTGTACACACCCCTTTAAAAACTAGATAAGTTTATGTGTTGTGCCATGTGTGAGCGTAATTGACTGGCATACGAGTTTCAATTCCCTCTTTTATCTTGTTAAAATCATCAATGCCTATCAATATTGACTATTCTTTAGTTGTTGTTTTTTTAATATGATTGATGTTGTACTTGATGTACTATTTTTTATATGGTTGAAAACATAAATAACAGCTCTGAAAAACTAAACTAAAATTATACTGAAATTAAATAGTTTATTTATTTGGATGCAGACACACACAAAAAAAAACACACACTTTAACATTGGTTGTGGTAAAACCAAGACTCATTGCGCTTTAAAATGCTTACAAACGCAAATCTCTGAAAAAGCAGACATAAGACCGTATTGAAAATACTTTTGTTTTGAAAGCCTCAGCCTCTGTAGTAGAGAAGTAGAGGCATACCAGAAAACATCGAGTCTCAGTCTCTTAATCTGCTACCGAAACCTGTTGGGCTAAGAGTTTACGCTTAAAAAACAGCATAAAAATTACAATACGTATATTGAATTTTGCGAAATACCATCAAACTCATATCTTCAGCCATTTAAACATTTCCACTGTAGTACATCTAGGACTACATTTAAACGCGTGGGTCAGGATTGTGTGATTTTACCATCACAAAAGAGATACAAGACACCTATAGCAAAGACAGACACAAACACTCTTTTGTTTCTCTAGCAATCAAATCTTTAAATAGAAACAATCTGATATAAACTTTTCTCATGTAAATTATGAGTGAGTGGGATGTGATTGTACTTTTTTTTGTATAGAACAGTTATAATGTTGTGTTTAGTGTTATCCACAAATTGTAAGACAAATTTCCTTACGGACAATACAGACTATTATTATTTCCAGACGCTAACCTGTCTCAATCAAGTTACTTTTGTGATTTAATTATATGCCAAAAAGGTTTTCTCATTTATATGCTAAAACATTTCATGGCTGACATGTGGTAGATACAGTGGTTTGGTGGAATACTGGACTATTTTATCAAAGTCTACCTACATTGATGGCGTATGATACTGATTTGAATTGAAACAATGCACATTACACTGCCATTATTTAAGAATTTAAAAAAAAGTTACATAGTCTTAGTAGTTTAATTGTACCAGCCAAAGTTCTAGTTACAATGTAATGTCCTTTAGTAGGTAGACTACAGTTTGGTGTCTGTATCTATTTAAGCACTTGCGATCTCATCCTTTTTATCCCTGTTTTTAAGGTGAAATGTTGATAGACACGTGAATAGCATATTGATTGAAAAGAACTGAACGTCTTCCACTTCAAAAGAAATGTTAGGCACTTGTCTTACAGTCTGTCTAACATTACCTCGTCCACTGTTTCTCCATTGTTAAAATAAAATTAAAAAAATTAAAGTTTCTATGTTGTCTATTAATGCACATTTTAAAGCATTTTCATAATTAATCGCATTAATCTGGTCGTCGTTTACATTTTGATTTAAAAATCCGCTTTTCATTTAAAAGATCCCCTTTTAAGAAGTAATAGAGAGTAAGAAGCGATATGGCGACAAAAAGTGTAGGGATAGTATGAAACGTGATGGGAAACCATGAACAGTATTTTTCTCGGGAGCGAACATAAACACCACTGACTCTAAGATCACTTTTTCCAATTAATACAGATGCGTGCAACAAGCAACCACGCGTAAGAAGTATGACTTATCAGGGCTAAAAAAATGCTTTTTAAAACAGCTTTTCGATACGAGTACTTTCTTCTTATGTGCACCTGACAACCAAAAAGAAAAAAAAAATATAGATATGGATAAGCATCCATTTATTTATGAAAATCCCTTAAAGTTCCCGTGGATATCATATATAGAGACGAAATACTTTTGATCGTATTTAAACTAGAAACCTGAGATTGAATATTCTCCTTTTCTACATGTATATTTTTATACAAGAGTTCCAAAATGAATTTAATCTCATTAATTTGCTTTTTATTGACGCCTTTCATCAATAGACCTGCTTTCCACTTTTTTTTTAATGCGGGAAAGAGAAAGCAATACAAATCAAACAATTTATCAGTAACATTTTAGCCCTGGACTTAAATGCTTTTTCCGAAAAGATGTGTATCTTTAACTGTGTTTTGTATGTAGTCAAGGTCATCTAGAGAGCAGATCGTCAATCATCTCGGGCTATGTAGAACACAATGGACCTCATTCACCAATCGTTTTCACCAATCGTAAACAAACAAGAATTAGCCACGTGATTCTATATATCTTCTATACAAATTATGTAATCCTGTCACGTGGTACGTATTTTTCATTGTTTTATCAATAATAGTCGACCGGCGGCCTAGCATACACTGCTATTTTGCAGGGCAGGCCTTAGGCACTGCAGCATATGCGACCGCAGTGGGTCACGCACTTTCTTTGGACCCGTGCTAATTTTTAGGTGTATAAATTATTAAATAAACCATTTTATAACATATATAAGATTTCCCGCGGCCTCTTGATTTATTAGGAGCTCCTGGAAATCTCATGAAATTGCAAAATATAGGCCTACGAAAAAGTCCTGGAAATCTCCGGAAATTGTTAAAATCTTTTGTAAAGTAAAAAAAAAAATCCGGAAATATATAGATAAAAATTGAAAATGGAAGTGAGATTAAAAGGGGGAAGCTAGAAGGATATGAACAGGAAGCCAGGGAAATTATGATGTTGACGCAATTTGTGATATTAATTAAAGTACTTCTAAAGTGAAACATGAGAGTAAACTTTATCTGTGTATTGTCGTTCTCGCTTGAACTTTAGAACTTTGAGAAAAAGAGAATTATATACACCACTTTCATTCACAAAATAGCGCCGTATGCTATGCTATTTTGTGAATGAAAATATTTGCGGATTTGGATACACCATTTTCCATTCACACCATGCTGCGCCATGGGATCTTCCCTTTTTACTTGCTTGCTTGATTGAACTTTAGTAAGAATAGAATTATTTATATAGATTATGACGTGGCTAAATGTGTTTATTTACGATTGTTGAATGAAGTCCATTGTTTTGTTTTTATGGACCCGTCTGACATTATTTATTCTTTGCATATTTTTATGTTTCATTACCACTGTATCTATTATATCATCAGGCTTGCAAAACTAGACTACAAATGTCAAATTGTTTTTACTTTAGGCGAAAAAGTTACTATAGTGCTAAAAAGTACAAACACATAAAATATCAATAACGTGTCAGATATCTATAGATAGATCCTTCATGTTAAAATTTATTTTTTTTTTTTTTTAGTTTTGTCTCCATTTCAGAATAGCTTAGTGAATAAATACTGTCTTATTTATTAACATTTTAGAATAATTACTTTATCGTGTACAATATATAGCTATACAGATTTTGTTTTTTCTCACTATACTTTTATATATATTTGTATGAATTTGATTTTTAGCGGCCCCCGAAAGGGGAAAAGACGCTATTAGTTTTGTGTGGCCTGTCTGTCCGTCCGTCCCGTTTATATCTCAGAAAGTATAAGAGAAAATGAAAATCGGAAATCACAATATTTTAGATCATTCAAAGTTCTGATGGAATGGCTACTTTTTCTTTTCTAAAAGCTCAAAATCTAATTTTTAAAAATCACTTATGCAAGCAGTTTTTAAAGAGAAAATCTAATTAGTATGCATTATAAATGAGACCTAATTTAAGACAATTAACAATGTTATAAATAGCATTTAATTTCACGTTATATTAATGTTACAAATGAGATAACGAACTCATAAAAGAGGCATAAGGCCCAAGGATTCCTATAATGATGAGGCTAAAATTTAATAGCGTAAATTCTGAGGTTTTCTTTTTAAAATTACCTCCTGTGGCTTTTTAAAGGGGAGACGATCATTCACCATATATTTAACACATTATGCAAACGCTTGTAGATTTTTTTGCCAAAAATTTATTTCTTCATATTTGAATTAAGTTATGTAACTTATGTTATACCAGGCATGTCAAACTCATTAAGGTGTATGGGCCGCATTGAAAATTTACTATGACCTGAGGGGCCGCAGCAAAAAAATCAGTCTTAAAACAGCCTATTAGTTTTATGTGAATTAGAAATAATACAATAGAGTACCATAATTAATAGCATACCTGTTCCTTAGCTAATTTTGTAGTACTATTGGCTAATAAAAAATTACTATGATTACACATTATTTTCTTTGTCCTGATGCTTGACATCTTTTCTGGGATACCATTTTATTAATGTTAGGTTGAATTTTGATCAGATAATCACGAACGGTGAGGTGTTTTGTAGCTTTTATTATGGGAAAGAACTGCTCACAGAGACCAGTGCATGCAAACATAGCAAGAATTATGGCTTCAAATTTCAGCAATTCAACGTACCGTTCAGGATAAATAACTGTACAATTTTGGCACAGCCGATTCAATATACTTCGATTTTAATTAAGAATCTGACTGCTATTCTATCAGCTCTAGTTGCACATTTGGAGCAGCATTTTCAGAATCAAATGAGAATGGAGATACAAACCACGAAAATTCTTGTTCGTATGAAACGAAGTCACGAAAACAGTCATTGAAAGCATCTACTAACGATTCTAGGTGTAAGACATTTACCAAATGTCGCAGTCATATTTAATCTTTTTAGTTCCTGACACGTTGAGGAGTGAACAAGATTTTCACTTCATATTTGGTTTATCCACAGTCCTAATTTTGCTTGAAAGCATTTCACATGATTACACGCAGTTGTGACAGTTTTGTCTTTACTTTGGAGTTTTAAATTCAAGTCTTACAGGTGACCAGTGATATCAACTGCTATTGCCAAATCCCTAACCCATTCGTAAGTTTGGAAATGTTCAACAGGTTCACCTTTCATGTTCCGAAATAATTCAATTTCCTCACGCAGTTCAAAAAATCTCTTCAATACTTTATGACAGCCAGCAGAAATCTGAGCAATATGGCACAACCAAATTCATGTCCAACGTCATCCAGAAACATCGAAAATTGGCGAGTATTAAAACCACTGGCACGAATACAATTGAGAAGCGACTAAAAGCGGTCTTATAACAGGTTAAAAATGCAATTGCTATGCGCAGAATGTTTCTTGGTGAATGATGCACTGATAATGAGCAAATTTAAAATTAGCATCAGTCTCTCTTATTTTTGCAAGTAACTTTTCATCAAAACTATTTCATTTCATAGTTGGTACGCCATACCTTGTTAGACTAGCTAGCTTTGCCAAAGATAAATTGTATTGGATTATCACCTCCTGTCATTTCTCAAAAACATCCTCGCTTGTTGTGGTGTTATGCATAGAACAGGGTTCAAGTGGTTCCTCGTGTACGTCAAAATTCCTGTCAAAGGCCCTTATGAATATATCCAACTGTGCTACACCCGTTACATGATTTGACTCTAAAATAATTCAAAATTAGCTCTTTCGTTCTTTAATTGTTCACGCAACACGTGAACACATTTATTAAATGATTTGCAATGAAGTTTGACAAAAATGTAGCTTGCTTTCACAGCAGACTCACCCTCGTTGTTCATGTTAACAAATAGGCTAATATTTTTCAATGCAAGTAGCTTGTCATCTCTTGTTTACCAGCGTAATAGCTTAACATTATTTTTTTAAATTTTAGGTGGCCAAGCGGGCCGCATGCAAGGTGGTCGCGGGCCGCATGCGGCCCCCGAACGCCCAGTTTGACATGCCTGTGTTATACAAAGTACCACATTTACACACAAACAATGTTTACTAATTTTTTATAGAGAAAAAAATATATTTAGTATGCATTGTAAGTTGGGCCTAATTTAAGACAATTAATAATGTTATGAGTTACATTTTATTTCCGTTTTTATATTATAGCAAAATAATCATAACACAATCGACAGACAGAACAAAGAGGATTCGAATTAGAGAATCAGCCCTCACAAAACATTTAGATCAATTATAAGACTTCTGTCGGTCCCGATTCATATCTTTACATTCACTTTCACCTATCCTTTGATCTGCTGGACCGCTGGGGCACTACATAAGATCTGTCAACCTTCTTTCTACATTCTTATCTGTCATTTGTATTTGATATAATTTTATTCGGATGTTCTTTTTGAAAATATTGAAACCTACCAGGGTGGACCACTTCGGGGGACGATTTTAAGTTTGTGTTTCTACACAAACTGTCTTTGTAACCTTGTTTTTTTTTTACAACTGAACTAAAAGTCCTTGTATTTCAAAGACACGGCTGTAGTTCATAGAAATTAATCTATAACATGTAACTGTATATAGCGAAGTTTGTTTACTGTCATTGTTCAAGTTTTGCAGGCACTTATTAAAATTAAAATACTTTATCTAGTCTAGTGTGTGCAATGTATCACTCGAGCATAGGTTACCAAAACAAAATATGTCGTCTAACATCATAGCGTTGTATGCAAGAAATTAAGGTTAGATGCATCGTGTTAGCTGGCAGAAAAAAAAAGATTTGATAATTGTGTAACAAAAAAAAAATTCAAGTAAAAGCTGAATTTTGTGTATGTCTGAATTTTCATGACGCTCATTGGTTAAATTAGTAATTTAAAACAAAAGTTGTAGGCATTTTGCTCCAAATATAGAGAAGTGAGTTTGGAAAAGAAGATTGAAAGAAATGGCCTGGCTTATCACATCTTTGTGGGAGCCCTTTCTCTGATCCAGTAACGTAGGAGTGGAGAACTTTGGTTTCACGTCCTGTCCTGCCCAGTCTGTATCCACTGCCCGACATGTTTATATTTTTAGGTAGTATATAAATGAGCGTTAGTTTTTTTAAGAGAGCCTAAATTGTAATGAAACTTGCTAATAAATTTGCCATATAATATATTATTTGGTATGATTAGGGGGTGTGAAGATTAAATGAGA
The DNA here is from genome assembly GCA_021533235.1 of Biomphalaria straminea. Classification (NCBI taxonomy): domain Eukaryota; kingdom Metazoa; phylum Mollusca; class Gastropoda; family Planorbidae; genus Biomphalaria; species Biomphalaria straminea. Next base: position 15,750,683 of record JADKLZ010000003.1, on the reverse strand, counting down.
TAATACATGTTTATTATCTCTCCTTTAAAAAAAAAACAACAACCCATCATTGAACTTTATAGATCTTTGGTGCGAAGTTTTTCAAGATTTTCTAAGAGATGAAATGCAATTTTCCACTCGTAAAAGGTCAACGCCCAAAGCATATTAATTCTCTTGTGTACAAAGTACAATTAACCTGTCACTAAGAATATTTTTTTCATGCCCCATTTACGCCATACCAAAGGCAGAAAAGTTTGTATTGGTTATATAAAATTCAAATCATTATGAATAGGAACTCATTTTTCTTTTTTAAAATTATAAGTAAAAGATCGTTTGCTTGCTTTTTGCTTTTGTAGTGCAATTTTTGTTTGTTTGTTAGTGTACTTAGCTTTGAATAAACCAAGCTTAAGCTGCTATTGGTTTTGTCTCTATTTGAGGTGGGAGTCAGGAATTTCTTTTTGAATATGTATATTTTCAAGAATGCATGTTTGATGAAGTGGTCCTGTTGGATAAACTTATTGGATTCAAGTGCTGGTGTTTATTCCATAAGCTTTACTCCTTCACACAAAAAGTTTTATTTAAATAAAAACAAAACTAAAAGTAAATTTTAAAAGCTAATTTTTATTTGGACATAAGTGACCTTTATTTACAAAAAAAGTCTAAGCATCTAAGAAATTTGTTATTTTGTATTTTTTTATATATATACTAGACAGATATTACCCGCTGCCCGCGGGTCTTAACTTGCGTATTGCTGATGAAGTAACTGATATATTGCATTAGAAACAATTAAAGAAAATAATAATGTTATAAGTAAAGCGAATGATTGAATTCACGAATGATGAATAAAAAATTCTATGGATGGAGCTAAAAATAGCCAATTGACCTTGATTTACGCGATATTAAGAATAGAGTTGCACTCATGTAAAATGCTTTAGAAAAACAACTTTCAATGTTAATTTGATTAAAATATGAAATAAATGGACTATAATTAGATCTAGTATGTTCATGTGCTAAAGCATGAAACTGTCTTTGCGAAGAGAAGTTCTATAATATTAGAGTTAATTTCAAGTTTTTAGATCTAGATCAAGATTTAGGAATAGAGAGATGAGTTACCTTTCGTAATCATGTCTAATGAACGAAAGTGCTTAAGGATATCTACATTCGCGGACATAAAGAACGAATTTATGTAAAAATGCTTTTATAACAAATTAGAAGATTAATTTTATTAAATAATGAAATCAACGGACCTTCTTTTGTATTTTAAGTGTCAAAGTAAAAAAACTATAATAATAATAATTTTATTTATAAAGCGCTGTTAACAAACAAAAATGTAGGCTCAAGGCGTTGTAAAAACATTACAAACACAAACATATAACATGACAAACTAATCTAAATAAGTTCTAAACAAATAGGTCTTAATGTTCTTCTTAAAAGTGGTGAAGCATGTTGTCTGTCTCAGATCGATTGGGAGTGAGTTCCAAACCTTTGGTCCGTGAACTGAAAAAGCCCGCAGACCGTAGCTTTTTAGGGAGAAACGTGGCACCACTAAAAGCGTTGAGTCCATTGAGCGTAGGGCTCTCTGTGGAACATATGGAGTAATCAGTTCCCTAAGGTACAAGGGCATCTCATTGTTGTATATACACTGATGACAAAGTGTGGCGACCTTGTACTCGATTCTTGCTTTCACGGGAAGCCAATGGAGCGCGCGCAAGAGCGTAGTAGCAGAATCTCGTCTTGTCTTTTTAAGAACTATTCGTGCGGCGTTGTTCTGAATACGTTGCAGCTTGGCTATTTTGTCATCGGGTATACCTGCTAGTACGGCGTTGCAATAGTCAAGGCGGGAGAGTATGAATGCCACAGCTAGCGTTTTTGTTGATTCCGTTGTTAGATATGGTCGGATCTAGCCTAATCTGCGCAGCTGCAGATAAAGACCCTTGCAGAGCTGTCTTATGTGTGGGTCGAAAGATAGTGTTGAGTCAAAGAAAACTCCAAGATTCCGCACTACATGGACATAAGAAACCTGGCAGTTCGTGATAAAAAGAGAATCTGTGCTCTCGACTTTAGAGACGTTGGTCCGAGTGCCAATATTAATTATTTCTGTCTTGTCTTCATTCATCTTTAGCTTATTCTCAACCATCCAATCGCTCACCCTTGCAACGGTGCCACTGATTTTTTCTGCCAGATGCGACACCTCTGAGGGTACTGAGGAATCGTATAACTGTGAGTCATCGGCAAAAAAGTGGTATAAGATGCCTGTTGGCCGTATGGATATGTATACATAGTGAATAGTACTGGGCCTAGAACTGATCCTTGGGGTGCCCCGTACTTCAAGAGTAAGCTTGTTGATTCTGTCCCATTTACAACGACACTCTGGGTGCGTTCAGTCAGGTAGGATCCAAGCCACTTTAGGACGATTCCTGCTAAACCAAAAGTAGCAGAGAATCTGGCCATCATAATTTCATGGTCAAGCGTATCAAAAGCTGCGGACAAGTCCAGCATGGAAAGAATTGATATGTGGCCTATATCGGAATTGTGAAGTAAGTCGTTTAGTACCCTATAAGTGCAAAAGTAGTTCTTAAAATTAGATCTAGATCTAAATCCTTTCGATCTTTTCTCATGTCAACATTGTAAACATTGTAAAAGCCTAGATCCATAAAATTCCATAGCTGTAATAGAGTTGGTCAACTTAAATTTTTTTTAGGGTCCTAAGTTTGTTTTAGGGCTACAATACATACACTACGGTCTAAGTTAGTACCCAAGGAACATTTCTGTCAAGTTTTATCAAGATTGGTCAAACGGTATTGATTTCCTTTCGGCTCACACATACATACACACATACCCACATCTTTCTTTTCCTTTTATATATTGGATGCATAATTTAAAGAGTGGTCTGCGCTTTGTCCTTATAGCTGTTTGTATTGACAAATTGCACATATGGAGTTCCTCTCTCTCACTATTTTAATCAAACTTACATTGGTCAGTTGCTACTTTTTCAAACAAACAAACAAAATCAAACATATTTACATGTAAAATTCACATTTTATTTTCCCAGCATCAAGAGAAATAACACGTACATCAATGACTTCAATAACGTTTATATAGACAGCATGTTTCAGCAATATTTTCAACACTCTTTAGTATACAGTTTATTTCGTAAGCTTATGCATTGAAATTTGTTCTGTGTGGAAGTCTCTATTGAGTTTGCACACCACCGCTTTCCGATCGATATTCATCCACTTGTATGTTCTCCCCCAAGTCGTCATATATGGAGGATCCGTTGTCTAATATTGATTTTTGCTTCAAGACACACCGTCTTGTATGAACCAGGCTTTAGGACACTACACATCTTAATCGCATATTCTGTGACAATGCATTAGCTCCGATGTACATAGTATTTAATTTCTTGCACATCCTACAAGTTCATTAAGTTACCTTATCCAGATCAATGTGCATTTACTTATGTCCTTTCCTGTCTTATTGTGCTATACATTCTTGTCTATTGATCGGTTTTATTTTTTTCCTTTGTGTTAAAACATCGTCTATAGTTTGCATTTAACAAGTATTACTTAATTGCATAACAAGGTATATAATATAAATATGGCTTAAAAATTGGGTCACGTTATGACGTAAACACTTTTGAGTGGGTGTGAAAGGGTTCTTGTGGACGCCATGAATTATTTAAAATACATTCGTTATTCAACACATGTATTGTGACAAGGCATTGCAGCAATTGTGACATTCTGAATGACTTTCCTTAATTTTAATCAGTTCAGCCTGTGTGTCTTCTCATAATGAGTGTATGTGCGTATAGAGACTTGGAATGACCTGATCGTAGTAGGGAAGAAAAAAAAAAAGGGTCACGAAGCACTACTTTTTATGTTATCTATGCCTACACCTGTTTCCATTCCCTTGTTTAATTGTAAGATATTGTTTACTTTTGTTGGCTTTTTACCTTTAAAAAAAAGTGCGTTTTATCGAATCAACGGCATCTATCCTGTTGTAGATGTGTAAACGCTGGGGATGTATCTTGTCGATCATCCTCCTCTTTCTCTTGCATTCTTCGATTATCTGCGTTTTCCCCCCTCCCCTCACCCCCCCCCCCCCGGGGGGGGGGGCTTTCATGTTTCCAGTGTATGATATAATATGGTGTTTATGTCAACCGTAACATTTTTTGCGGTCTGGCGTTTTAAGTATTAGCAGTGTTTAAGCAGAACTGGTGAATGTAACTAGAACTATATATCAGTATAATTTCATAGGTCTAATGAGGCTCTCCATACTTTCACGGTGAATGCGTTTGTTGTCCTGCATCTTTATACAAAAACATGTCAGAAGATTTTTTAGTTATTGACTCTTTGCTGAATATATGCAAATAGAATATTGTTTTGTTTTGTTCGGGTAGGGGGCATCTATTAGGTTAACTTTTTTTTGTATATATATACCATGAAAAAGGTCATAATTATGCAATAAATAGTTAGCTCCATATTGTTTCGTTTGTTTATAACTAAAGAGTACATTTTTCAAAGTAAAAAAAAAAGAAATACACTTCATTTTGGCTAGAGAACGTGGCCTAGATCCAAAATAGGTTTTGAAAGGACTAGATCTAGAGTCACTAGAAAGTTATTGATTCAAAAGTTTATAAAATTAATGTTCAGGAAAAAAATGCGCATCATATTCTAGATATAATCTAAAGGTCTGTTATTCGATTATAATTAAGTTTAGTTGATTTGTATATTCGCTGAACCAGGATTCTTTCTTGGGGAAAGGGTGGAATGGTATTTTTTAATCCAACATCCAATAGTTATTCAGATAAAAACAATCGCTTTATAAGTTCTATAAAGGCGGTGGCGTTGCTAGGAATTTGTCATCATTTGAGGGCCCGGAAGATTTTCAAATTTTTCCCTCTTTCCCCCCACCCTAGCTACGCCTCTATAAAAAACAAAAAAAAAAAAACTATTTTTAATGTTTTTCTTGCACACTAAATTTAGACTTAAATCTAGAAATTTTTTAAATGTTTTATTAGATTCGACCTACAAACTAGATCTATTGTTATTTGCATTAAAGGTTCACGGTTTTCTGATATCTGAATTGTTTACATCTACTGCATTACAGTGAAACTTTCTTTATGTGCAGCGTAGGTCTAGGTTTTCTTGAATATCTGGTACATCTGTAAATTTGTTTCATGGTGCAGCCCAAACTTTGTTTTTAATTGGCATTGAACTACACGTGGTTTACTTGTGTGTGTTTTCATTGTGTGCGCTAGTTCTGTTACTCAGACAGTAGGTGTAATTAGACGGCACACACCATTCTGTGCACACCAGAGAAAGCTCGCCTCTAGGCTACGCTCTTCGTGACTTGTGCGTTGTGTTTAGTGTAAACACGCGTTCGTTCTTTCCAAATTATGGGTAAATGACATGTTGGCAGAAGATATTGGGAACATCTTGGCACTCAAATGTTAACCTGAACATGTGCATGGCCGACGCAGGAGCCTCGCATCAGCCAGTTTTGTTAACCTGCCCCCCCCCCCTCCCGGGTCTTACTCCCGTTTTGCTATTCTATTTTTATACACACCTTTAACTCAGACTTTATTCCCACGTTGTGGTTATTTTGGTATCTACCATTACCTGTCTGAGAAATGTAGAGATTGTTTAGCCTACATGTAACATCAGTTTGAAATATTTATTGAGTCGAAAACATTCTTTTTTTTTTCTTTTCTTTGAATCTTAGTGTTGTTTTTGTTTTTTTTTTTATTTCAATTTCAGCTTTGAACAAGTAAGCATATTACACTCACTCAATTCACTCACGTTCTCTCCTCTTTCTTCATACTTCCAGGTGCTAGTAGAATTCGATGATACGGGTTGGAAGTCACGTGAGTATGTTAAAGTTCACGAAGTCTTTCAAGAGTTTCTCGTAGAGCACACGCTTGTTTGGATTGGGAAGAAAGATTCCAACAGTCTGCCAGAACTAAGGTCGGCCCTGGTAAGTGCCTTCTGCACGTCTTAGCTGCTGTATTGAATGACGCGTGTGCTAGAAACTGCGTAGTAGCTGTTCACTGGTATTGATTTGAACGGCGAGCTTTGCGTTTTGTAAACAACGTGGTTAGAAAGGGGGGTGGGTAGAGGAGGACCCTACATTTACTTAAATCCGTCGATATAGTATGTTGTGGATGTTTTAGCGCGCGTGTGTGTTAATTGTCGGGAACAAAAAAAATGTGTTTCTACATTGAACAGTCTTGTGCGTCGGACTATGTTGTGTGCTGTAAATTTTGGTTGGATTGACAGTCAAAAAAAAAAAAAGCACAGCACAACATCTGCTTTGTATAATATTCTAGTTACGTTTCTAAACACCATTCGACAGTTTTTTTTTTTTTTTTTGGCCTGTCTTTCGTTTAGATTGAACGATAACATCACGCTGGCCTGAACAAGATGAAAAGGGGGCGGCGCTTTGAATGCCAGTCTGGTTTTACGTTCCCCTCACCTATGCCCCCTTCCCCTTCCAAGAGTACGTTCAAGTTGCTTTTTAGTCAGCTGTGACGTGTAGCTCAATGCTGGTGGCTTTTATTTTCATTCAAAGGAACGAAGGAAGAAAGGAGAGGAAGACGCCTATCTAATGAAATATATAAAATATCTCTCGAACGTGGAAAGCACATTGAGATTGATCCTGTCAGGCAAGATGAATTGCTTGCTTGAATTGAGAAAGGATGTGGAGAGGTGGGGGCCTGACCCTTGACATTTTCTCCCTTGTGTGTAGCTGGTACTGTGCGAGGGGGCGTCTCATAAGAACAATTATATTTTTTTGTTTGTTTATTCTTTTGAACTATGGGATTATTTTTTTTTGTCCACTGAGTGCACATTGTTCTGTTTAAAAACATTCTCATGTAGATCTAGTGCTTTGTGTATAGATCTAGACTATGTAAGTTCAAAAATGTGTGCAAGGTTTACAATGCTACCGCTAATCGAGTTATAAACAACAGGTAGATGCTACACAATGTACTAATAGCCAGCTGTTCAAAGTGCATGCCTTTCTTTTTCTCCAACATTCAAACCTATATTACTCTATATTAGGGGTGTACCGGATAGTCGCTCCGGCTCCGGCTCCGGCCGAATATTCGGCACTTTTTCACTATCCGGCACTATTCGGCTCCGGTCGAATATCACTACCGGATAGTAAACCGGATAGTAAAATCTACAGCGTAGTACCTGTATTATCTTATTTAGTACAAAGACAAGGCGTGTTAATCTAAATAGAAATAAGACTGTATATTGTAAGATCACATAGCAGCGATGTCTGGCACATTTTAAAAGCCTGTTTTGACCTTTGAGTGTTCTAGTAAACATGTAATATTCATTAACTACGTCACGCTGATAATCTGTCTAGATGTGCGGGTATATCTACACAGGTAGAGATGAGCAACCCCCACCTCCTTTTGTTTGTTTAGTCCATAACATTGAGATTACAAATAGGCAGCTGACCACATTAAGCCAGATGTCAACGTGTTGACACTGTCTAGAGGTCTATCTTAAGAGGGAACTAAGTTTGTTTACTTGGAGAAGAATTTTATTAGGGGGCGGGACTACAAGTCATCTCTCTTTAAGGTTAATCTGTTTTGGGTTTGTTTATTATGAGATAGGTTGTCAATCAAAGGGTCAAAGGACCACAAGCCACACCTTTTATACCATTGGCCGGGTAATAAGTTTGTTTACTTTGAGTTAAGTCTCAATTAAGAGGCTGGACTACAAGCCAAACAGACACTGACCAGTGGTATCTTTAAGGGAGGGCTCAAGACTCAACACCTCTTCTTATTTGTTTAACCCATGACAATGTATTGATAGACATTGACCATACTTAAGCCAGAATGGATTAACGCAAATTGTTAACACATATTGACATTGTCTATATGTCAACAGATGAGGACACTAAGTTTGTTTACTTGGAGAGAAATGTATGGGTGTATGTAGTTTTTTTCCTAGTCTTAAAACTTTTAGAAAGAAAGCTAATTTCATTGCTTAATCCTATGGACTTAATATATAGGGCCTAAAGGAAAACCTTACTGTAAAATTTAACATCACAGAAAATAAATTGATCGCAGAAAATTAATTGATCTAAAGCACCATAGTATGCTGGAATGTTAAGAAACACTTGACCTCTGTAACTAGTGTACGGATAATTTAGCCTATCTATTTGCTTGACTGACCATGCCAATGAGTTATCTTTTTTTTTTTTTTTTGCCTGCACACTAAACACTATTGCGTATGCCCAAAGGAAAAAAAAAACGCGTGAAGGTCAACACAATCATCTATACACACTACACTAGGACAACATGTGTAGGTTCACTACGTCTATCTGACCAGGTTGTTACAATCAATCGAACACAAAATCCATTTATGTTTCTTTTTTTGGTAGGTAGGGCGCGGATGAGTTTTCGTCTATATTTGATTTCATAATGCTCTTTGATCTATATATCAGTAGATCTAAACATCCTGCTGTTAATAAAATATCTTTTGCCGCAAACGGATTATTAAATATAAGACCTACTACGCTTCAGATTCCAACTATTAATTAACAGCTATCAGTATATATTAAGTTCTTGAAGCCAGAACCAGAAACAGTCTTTGGACTTCAAAATACAAGTCTGATGACCGATTGTCGGTCGAAATTCTTGAACACATACATTCAAGCACCATACAAACCAGATGAGAGATTTACATTAGTAACTAGTAAAATATATACTAACATATTTTACAGTGACCCTCCAACACACAGCCTATATGGTTGGTGGCTTCGTGCATACACACAGACACGCTCATGCTATTCATGATGATGCTACACAGATTAATTTCTGTTTATAAATACTATTAATCTTTAATAAATCAATCAGTAATAGAGTTTAAAACAATAATGTATATAAAAGGAAAAAAATAATATTAAAAATATAGGTATGTTATATAACAGTTTCGTAAAATGTTCAGCAATACAAGTTATTTATAAAATACTTAGGTATTCGGCTCCGGCTCCGGCCGAATATCAAATTTTATTATCCGGCCATATCCGGCTCCGGCCGGATATCAAAAAGTACTATCCGGTACACCCCTACTCTATATTATATTATTCTAATTATATAAACGTTACCAGGGGATTTTTTTTTGTGTCCAAAAACTTTTTTGTGACATCTATGACAATTTTAAGCGTTGAAAAAAAAAAAAAAGATTTACAAATATACATTATCTGTTTTTGTCGGCCTTAAATTAACTAATTACTAGTTGATGTAATAATAATTAACACTTGTAGCAATGAACACAGAAGAATGGTTCTTTATTTCAGTTAATTAATGATCACAAAAAAATGACAAATGTTTGAAATTAAGTTAGAAAATTCTGTTGATTTGAAAGATTTACATTGTTATAATACAAAAAAGCCCAACACAGGTTTTAAGTAGCCTTTACCAAACCATTAAAGTTAATGGTGCAGCCATTTACTGGTCAAATCACTTGTGCCTAGACTAAACATGTTGACATGAAGGTAGGGGGCTTGGAATTGGGTTAAACATGTCAGCGTGTCAGGAATTCGCTGCTGCAGGTTTATGTTTCGAACTAAGACACGCGAGGAATTGGGATTGGACTCTCTTCTCTACCACTTTTCATTGTCCATTGATTTTTGTGTCCTTCTAATCCGAGCAGTGTTTCAAGCCTGTTGTGGACAAAGCCGGTCTGTTTCAACACAGTAAGAGACCCGTCGAGTTCCTCAGTGATCGTTTGATAGGCATCGTTGATGAAAAAGACATCAGCTTTTATAAAGTAAGTATCGGCTTTACCATCTGTACGGGACATTGGGGGGGAGGGGGACAATGTATAAAGAGAGAGAGCGAAAGTAAGGAGTGCTTGTGTTGAACGTATAAAAGTCAATGGTTCGAAGAACAACTCACAATAAAGATGCACAGCTTGGTGGGATGATTTTTTTTAACGCGTGACCTAATTACAATATTTCCAGTTAAGAACAATGCATAGTCTTTGTATGCAGATGTTCGTCTGTGCAATCCACGCTCCCATCCCAAATTGAACCATGCGTCCCCCGAAATGTGTTTAAAAAGTCAAAGAACATTATTCGGGCTGTCTAAATGGGGTTGTGACGAATACCATTCAATGGGCATATGTGGAAGGAATTTTCCTGTCCCCAAATTCAATTGATCACTGGACCTTTGATTTTAAATTTCATTGAAATTCAATTCACCCTGGTATTGAGCACAAATGTTAAGCTATTAAAATCTTATCGAACTAAATACTGTTACTATTGTGCACAGTGATTCAATGTATTTTTACTGTGTTAGAGTATGACTTTCATTGATCTACATCTTGGAGCTCTGCTTTCAATGTTAATTTTTTTGTTTTAGGAAGGTGACGAAAATACGCTTTTGGCTGTGAGGGACAGTCCGGACGTTGTCAAGTGGATCAAAGCCTGGACTGACTACCAGGACGGACAGAAAATACTTCTGACCACGCCCACTGTCCTACTAGGCTACCGTGTTGAGGTGTATCGAACCGAGGGCACAACCCAGTGGTACACGGCTGTAATCAAGTCGTACAATCACGCTAACAAGGTAAATACGATATGTTTGCTCTTTAGGTGCACGGGCCTTTCATCTTGTGTCATCACATTACAGATAAACAAAGGGAAACCATTCATTCAGGGGTTTTTTTTTTTCACGTTACTGATTATTGAAGATACATGACACTTTAAAAAGTAATGTTGAGGTTTAATGGAATGGAAGTTTTATTGTAGTGAAGGTTACTAATAGGCGAAGCTCGTCAGACTGGACCTCATTCACCAAACGTAAACAAACAACATTTTCTCTATATGTTCTATACAAATTACGCAATATGTAGGGTTGTCATGTGATACGTAATTTTCATTATTTTATCAATTTTATGACGTGGCTAAATTTGTTTATTTACATTTTGGTGAGTGAGGCCCATTCTAGTTTGAATGATTTTTTGCTGCATGTAAAAAAAAAACAAGGTCACTTGTACAGTAACTTGGACATCCGTGACTTTCTTTACATAAGCTGTGTGTTTAGGACACTTCCAGTGCTCAGCCAGTGAGGCTAACAGAGATATATATACGTTTGAAATATGTGTTCGATTCATTTCAAAATCTTGTTCAAATCTGGCTTGAATCACAAAAAGTTAAAAGGTGGGTGCTGCACAAAACATTTTTTAATGCCATATACACCACAATTTGTTAAGCTACATGCATTTTTTTTTCATCGTTGATTGGTTTATATAGAGGTTAAAATATTGCGTATGCATACAACGTACAATTGTATAAATGACTTTGAAAGAGCAAGGATTTGTCCTGTCAGAATCAATTGTGGGAAACTCGCGCGCACACACACACACACACTGCTACTTAAGCTAAACATAGTTTTTCACTGTTGACACTGTGTCCATTACAGGCCATGTCTGTGTCGAATTGTCGCGGGTTGGATTCCGCTTGTGCACACTCTGCCGCAGCCAGGGATTTCTAAGACTTTCTTTTTTTAAGTGTGTGTGCCCTACTTTTGTACAATCCCCCACCTGCCGGCTTGATGAATGTCACTTTGTTATGACTTGTTAAGCTTTCGTCTACAGGTCGTCTCGAGAAGAATGACTAAGTATGACACTGCCTTTCTTTCTACTACCATCTCGTTTGAGCCATGTGTGCGTGTGTTCAGTTAAAAAAAAATCATTCCACCTCAAGTTTTGGTTGAATAGAATTTTAAAAACTAATAAAAGGCGGGAGTCTAAACCTATTTTGACAAGTCTGTTGGCTAGGCCTGAACTTAACGTTCAGACGAGGAAACCAGAAAAGAGTGCGCCTGCTAGATCTAGATAGCAACCTTTCCTTCTCCTCCTAGACTTCCACTTTATTCATAGAATATGGTGTGTGTGTGGTTGTGTGTGTGTGGGGTATGCTACTATTTCCTTATTAATATGTCTACACCTAAGTGTCTTCCCAATACTTTGTTTACACATGTCCTTATAGTTTGTGTTTACTTTGACAACGTCTTTGTTTTCTTTTGTAATGTGAACTTTCAATATGTTCGGGTCTAAACATTGAAATCAGCTGCCATAGGAAACGATTGACAGCATTATCTGGGAGAAACTGCCAAAAGGCTGATAATGGCTTACCTTTGGCTTTGGAGCACACACACTGATGAGGAAGATGAAGTAATTTGTGTTGAGCAAGGAGCGGAAACCTCGTTAAGTGTGAGCTCCACCCCCCCCCCCCATTTTTTTCAAGCCCCTTGGGCAGTGCTATTGATCGATAGTTTCGTTTGTCTGTCTAGTGTGTGTGTGTGTGTCTGCCCGAGCTGGTCTGTCGAGTGTGTGAGTGCTAGCTTTGCATAAAGCTGTTACACCATCTACTCGGCTATGTTTAATGACCTCACTATGGAATGATCTTTTTTTGTATCATTACTGTAGTCCGGCTGGACAATTAATCTAGATATTCTTGTATGAGTAAGTTAACGGTGTTAACAGACTAAGCATGCTAGCTTTTAAAAGATTTAAGTTTTGATCTAATTTTGTTGATAAGAATTGTATGAACATTCAGATAACGATCAAATTTTTTTTTACTGTTATCTGTTTCATGTACTTGTATAGTAGACTGATAAGTGAAACATGTTGACCTGTTCTGAACATTGACTTGATTAATACCTCATAGACTATATATGGATGTTAACTTGCAACTGAATTGAACGTTTTTCAAAGCTGTCCATCAATCCATACACAAAAAAAAGGCCGATCTAATGAATGAAATCATCGCTTGAAATCATGAGACAGTAGGATAACAAATTTGAACTATCTATGGATCAAATATAATTCTATAAAGCATACCGAAATTTTAGATTGTTGCATTTGTAAACTACTATCTAATTCAATCTTTTGTTTTTTATTCTTATCTTCTGGGTTTCTGTCAAGAATTGAATGCATTTGTTCAATGATTTCACGATTTTTTTTCTCAAAACTTTTTTTTTCTGTAGTGCATTTCTAAAGTGGGATTTTATTGGAAGTGTATTTTTAAAAGTTCAAACATTGTGTTCTGCTTGCCCAACTGCAAATGATTTGTTTAGAATATTTCTTGGTTGGAGTTATGTAAAGCAAGATCTGTTCATACTTCAGCTAATTAGAACCAGTTCATAGTCTAGTACGCAGCCCTTCTTGCTGGTTTTTAATTAACATACTTGTTCTGCATTGTTATTGTTTGTGTTGTGCCGTGAGGTTCTAAATACACAGAATTCAGCGGAGGACTAATGATACTATGTCTACAATTAACATTACTAAATTTGGCGAGGCATTCTCAGACATACCGGTACACATAATTGGGGGGGGGGGATGAACTGTCCAAATGGAGTTGGCGATGTCATCTTACTGGGCCAAGTGCCGGTGTTGGCAGCTACAAACTAGGGCTTGTAAACGTATCGATTTAAACCATGGTGGCTGGTAACTAGTTTCTCTTTCTTCCACCCCTGCCTCTCCTTTCCTGGGTTATTGATTTGTGACTGGCGCCAGTAACTACCACCCACCCCTATACTAGGTGGGGGAGGACTACGTGACCCCCCCCCCCACGTTTTTTTTCAGATTTTTTTTTTCGATTTGGGTGAATGCCTAGCTTTACTAATAGACAATTGTGGTTGAAAAAAACAAACTTGCAAGCACATTGCCTACTACTAGAACTACTTGTAGTGTAAATTTTTTAGTGAAACTTGCTTCTCTCAAGTCACTTTTAGTGTGTTTCGTTTACTGTGTAGTTTATGTACCAGACAACACGTCTCTTTGTTCAATATACATTGTACTATTAACTGAAATAAAAAACATGAAATAGCTGACCGACTTTTGTTTAACAAATAAAAGCTTACTACAAAGTAGTGTCTATTTCTTAGTCTATAAATGTGTTGTTGTTCTCTTGGTTTTCCACGTTCATTAAGATAAAGAAAGCAAGACAAAAAAAAATACTTGGCTAAATCCAAGGTCTGTATGCAAGCTTATTGTGGTCACAGATGTGTCTGAAGTGTTGACACTAGTTCTGCCCCGTCCTCCAGCTCTTCTGTTCATCGATTGGAAATAAGCAAACGTAAGCCTGCATTAGATGGATCACATGTCTGTGGGCTGGATGGTATCTCAATGGGACCAGGCTGCATTGATTTGGTGTACACAAGACGGAGGAAATGAGATTCCAAACCCATCGATTTTTCTCCCGTCCCTTCTCTTAGGGGCCTCTCCGCTCCATTCGTTGTGTTTACTCCCCCCTTCTCTTTAAAAAAAACGTTTGCCTCACTCCTGAGCTGTTTATTGGTTTGGTCTGTATAAAACGACAATTTATCACAACTGTCAGTGGCTGTAACTGGTGGGATAGTGTTATTTATGTAATAATCCCTCCCAAAGTAACTCCCAAGTGTTACATAGTTTAGAACCACTATAATATCCAATCTAAATATAAAATTAGTATGGACATGCTGGTCGTGATTTGTATTAATGCTTAAAACATCCATAGAAAGAAGCAGATCATACATCAACAAGGATATGGAGTTTTAAATGGTTCAGTTACAAACAAAAAAACATCATTCTTAGTGTGTGGAGTTTTTGAAAAAGTCATGAAAAGTTCAGTAGAATATTTTCCACTGCAGGCCTACCCTGAAACAAAAAAGTAACTTTATTTTATAAACTGTCACCCCTCCCTCGGCAGTGATGCTTTATTGTTGATGTTGTTTTTTTTTTAACCTGGTTGCAAACAATTAACTTAAAACTTTTAACAGCTGACTCTAACAAAATATACTGGGAATCTATTTCAATCCCCTGTTAGTCAAGCTTTCAGGCGTAAATCAATCATATCTCGGTTATCCTCTAACTCTGTTGGACCTATTTTTGGAAATCTCTCAATGTGTATGTCTCGAATATAAGTTCATTCATCGATTTTTTTTTTTTAAAACGTTTTTTTTTTGTTTGTTCTTGAAGCTTTTGTTTCTGATGTGACCCCACTCCTTATTTTCAGAGCCTGACCTTGACAGACGACACGGTGTTAGAGGAGCACAATGAGGACCCGACCCTTATTCAGATGCACTTGATTGGTGACGGAGGTAAGTGTCTGTTTCCGTTCTTGCTCTCTGCGTGTCTCAGCACATAATGGTTACAATGTCTACTACTTAGTTGGCCACAGTGTGTGATATCTAACATCTGCCTAGACTCAGATGGACTGGTTTAATCAGTTTTAATCTTTACTTTGTTTCTTCCCTTCTATAAGCACTCCTTGATGAAATGTCTATTGTCTCTCATTTCACCGTACAGTTTTGCTGTATCTAGGTTAGATCTAGATTTTTGGTAGTTTCAACGAAGTTGTATCAAAGTTGGAAAGGTCGTAAAGTATTATGGCTTAAAATATATTATCTAGAATCTAGTAGCAGTAGATCTAGTCAGTATGTCAACAAACGACAATACAAAAAACAAGCTAGTTACCTTGACGAAAATAAAAGTTTTTTTTTATGCGTAGATTGTTAAACTCAGGTAAAAAAAAAAACAACAACAAAACATTTTTTAAGGTATATTCATTTTTCTTACTCTTTTGGTTCACATTTTCCAAATATTCTTGCCTTGGTAGATCTAGTAAACATCTGTACTATGTTTGTTTATTTTGTTTTTCTTACAAATAAAAAGGAATCAATGTCCTGAGCCGCCTCTTATTGTGTTATCTAATCATTGCACTGAAACAGACCGTAACGCTTCATTCTAGACAACGTAGTTGGCTTGGTTTTGATCAGCGTTTGACCTCGCGTCCCCTTTCCTTAACGGTGCGCCACTGTCTTGTGCCCGAGGGAAACCGGGGTTGTCGGCCGTGTGTTGTGTGTTATCTTGTCTCTCACCGCCAACACTGGGCCCGATTCGTCAGATAGCTTGTTTTTAGCTCGGCTTTCACTGGCTTAGCGGTGCTCTAGGCCAGCGGCACTTTGGAAGTGTATTATCGACAAGAAGTAACGTGTTGTAAATATACTCTGCTGTGTATCTGGGAATAGACTGTGATTTTTTTTTCTTCTTTGTTTTACCTACGCACACGGTAAGATACTATAGTCTATACATAGAATCGTGGTAGATCTATAATAGAGTCATATAGACTACTAGATTTAGATATAGCATTCTAGCTATAAAATCTACTACTAGATCTAGTGCCTAGTTTATAGATCTAGAATCTATACTTTAATTTTAGATCTAAGACTCTATATCTAGATCTAATATACTTAATAATATTATAGATCTATTATACTGTCTTAGTGTAGATGTAGATCTAGATCTATACTGACTATACTAGATCTATATAGATTATACTCTTCTAAGTCTAGATGTAAGGTCAGTGTGTGGGTCTTTTGGCGCCAAATAGGCTACACTAGAATTCACTAGATGTAGATCGAGAGATAGACCTAGTATTACTATATTAAATCTACTTTCTAGATATATAGCCATAGGGCAGATGATGTAGAGGTAATCTGTTTCTGTGGCCCATGGTTAATGAGGGTGTCATGTGGCCAGCACAATGACCAACCCTCTTTACGTGGGTTTGCCATGGGTTATCTGTAGATAAAACAACGTAGATTTAGATCTAAATGTCTAAATTGTTTGAGATACCTATAAATAGTAGTCTGGATTAGTGGTAGATCTATAACAAAATATAATCTACGTCCACATTAAAGTGGTTATCAGTTGATTAGTAGTGTCATTGCTTTTCTTGTTTTGTACACAACTCAGCTAGATTCTATACTTAGAATGTCTGACAATAGTAGTTGTATTAGGTCAGGCACAACATTGTCAGTCTACTAGTACTAGTCTACACACACCCTTTAATACATAGAGATTAGGCAGGTTGACTTAGCTTTATGAGCCCCACTACAGACTGATACTTGTAAAAGAACAAGAAATCTGTTCTGTTTTTCATTGCTTCACAAATATGTTGAAGAAAAAAAAGTCAGTCTAATTAGATTTATCTTTTTAAAATAATAATAAAACTTATTTGTGTATAAAGTATTGACATATAATGTTTATCGGTAATTCTCAGTGTTTAAAAGATAGATCTAGTTAGCCATTGTTAAAGCATGAAATTTAAAAAAAAATGGATGGAGTAACGTTTGTTCAGATTTGGTTATGATTTTTTAGTCGAACTCGTAAATGGAAGTTTAAGAAAAACAAAACCTTTTGATTGTCAATGCAAATACACTTCAAACCGTATTTGAATGACACTGGTAACTGAATCCGATGGTTAGTGGTTGAACTAGAAGTAAGACGTAACAGGAAATAACCTTTACGTAGTCACACAAATACACAAACTCAACATTTTAGTCAGACGATTGTTAACATTTTGGCCAGACGAAACTATTCGTTCAAAGCAAGGGCTCATTATGTCCACTTTTTGTCTTGTAAAGGTTAGGGGCATAAGCCCATTTGTGTTGCATTAAAGATGTACATAATTGTCAGATAGCCATCTCCTTGTGTAGTAGAGACGTTGACCTTGTCCGTGTCACGATGCAAATGAGTGCTGGTGTGTGTCACTTTGTCTTACTCGGTTAGCTTCTTCTATCACGCATATAATGTAGTGAATATTTCGGTTTAAATTGTGATACATTTCTGTGAGAAGTGTTGATGGTAAGTCAGAGAGAATACTAATTAGCTTTAAAAGCACGTGAAAGAATTTTATCTCGTAGCTTACATAACCCTCTCTGTAGTTGCTAATGTTTTCAAAACACTAGGACGATACTTTTTTTTAAAGCTGTTAAGAGATTTTTTTTGTTAAGCCTAAACGAAACCAGAACTCTCCTAATCATCTCCATTTTTGACATTTAACGTAGTTAGTGTTGACAGTGTGGACAAGACTGATGATGACATTGATGTATTAACTAGGGAAACAAAAGGGGGGGGGGATTGTGGCTTCTGTTTTATCTTTTTTAATCTCATGACATGTTAGTAACATGCTTGTATTTGACTATACTTTACTGCAGACTGTTTTCTCCTGGGATTAAATTACACAGCAATTACCAAGTACCTTTTTTCCCCTTTTTTACTTAGGCTACAATTAATTAGCCGTTACTTATTTTGTTAGGCCGACTATGTAACGTTTTGTCAGCGTAGCTAAATGAACCTTGAGCTAGCTGTAGGCAAGTCACCTGTTTATTGCGTGTCTCTCCCCGAGTTCATCCTGCTCCTGATAGGCTCAGTTGAAGTGCTGTTCTAACCTGGCCCCATATCTGCTTTCCCTTCTAGTTAGATAGAGCTGAAAGAAACCCCGATAAGCGGGAAGGGGCGGGGTGCAGTTTTCTTTGTTTTCTGGCCACCGACCGGTACAACCGGTGTAAAACCATTGAACTCAAAATATGAACAGTGTGTTTTTATGTTTACACACACACACAGATGTATGCGTCTATGATTTCTCCTTTTGATCGTAGTAAAATGTTTTTGGCTGGGGAAAGGCCTAAGCAATAAATGGCAGACGTGTATGTGTGGTGCAATATTGAGTTATCCACTGCGCGTGGACTAGAAAGTTTGGAGTGGGTTGTAAACAAATTTCTGTTGAATGGTGATAATTATCTCAGGTGCACAGTATTGTTTGATCTACCAGTTGTGTGTGTGTTTGCCCCCGTATGTTTACCTCCTGGAATACCAGTGCTTTCCCATCCCTTTTTCGTCTTCTAACTAATAGTGTGGACGTCATTCGACAATCCCATTGTAATTTTTTTTTTTGGTTTAAACCAGCCTTCAGTGTATGACTGGGGATTCAGTGTACAGGGCCTCACACTGTGGTTCACTTAACAGAACACACCGTGATACGTTAGTCGAGTTGTTTTGTTTGTTTATTTGTTTTTCTTGTTGAACTTTCTGGACCGTCCTACAAAGGGTTATCTCACCTCGCTCCGTCCATTGACTCCTTCCTAATGGGTTTGGTCGGACACTAGGTTGAGATGGAATGATTTGCGTTGATGATCGCCATCACTCCTCCTGCACGTGCTGCCATGAACGTGCTGTCGCTAACCGATGATGAGCTCAAGGCTGCATTGTTTCTTTTTTCCCCAGTTGTTGATTCCATTCTAAACGGAGTGGATGTTGGAGTAGCACAGAGGCGACGTCCACGGTGTACAGTGACCAAGCAGAACAGCAAAGATTCAGCTTCGGTGAGTCAATGACACATTTATGTTCAGAAAGATTTAACATTGGATTACAATAGGTTCATTTAACAATTAACCCGTATTTCATAAACAAGTGTTTGATTTTTGTGAATAAAAAAATTGATCTGAAAGTTAGACTAGGTGCTATATCGGATAATCTAGATCTAAAAAGTAAAAGTAAAGTTCCCCTTTCAGACCTTGTGGTCTATAGGGCAGATGATGTAAAGGTCATCTGATTCTGTGGCCCACGGTTAACGAGGGTGTCATATAGCCAGCACAACGACCAACCGCCTTTACTTTTCCCCAACTAATGTCAGGCACCCATTAGAGCTGGGTGGACACAAGGATTCCCAAAAATCCCGAAATTGAAAATCCTAGTCTTCAATAGGATTCGAACCCAGGAGCTCCGGTATGGAAGACAAGCGGTTAACCGCCCAGCCTCCGCGCCCTCAATCTCGATCTAGTTCCTTTTTTATTTACGTACGTGGACGTATAATTTATTAATTGGCACGTTTTGTACTTAACAAAAATAATGGTAATGTTTAAAATAATGTAGCTTATGTATTATTTAGTTGGCTTGTATTCGTTTCTAATTATGACGCAGCGCTACAGTTCTCTTCGTTTATTGAACAATAGAGTTTTACCCACGAAGTGACCCCCCCCCCTTTTTTTTTCCGACTTTTGAATTAAAAGTTCACTCGAATGTCTGGCCGGGGAGGACATGATTAATAGCGGCGTGTCAGTGCACTGCACACCTAGATCGTAAGTGGAGCGACCTTCCCCTGCCGTTGTGCCTGTTGAAGCCGTCAACCTTAGCCCATAAATGTTGGACAAATACTCGGGTCACGTGTATTGATCGTTTACAAGTCAAAAGTATCCTGTTGTAGTGTCTTGAAACAAACAAGACACGTAGGTAGGCCCTGTTGACATTTACATTGACTTGAAGGATAGGTTGCTGCTCTATTTCAGTTTCAAATTGGAAACTCCTAAAACATACACTTTCATAGACGTTTTTACCTGTAATTTATTTTCCTTAATTTATATCATTTTGACAACTGTTTTTTTTTTGGGTGTGTGTGTATACAAGTAGGTTCATGAAACGTATATTTTTAAATGGATTATCCCAAGTCGTTACGTCTTTGTAAACACATCTTGTAATAGTAATTAATCTTGTCTACACACGTTAGAAGTGATGCATCAGTAGCGGTGAGGCTATTGTTGCTGTTGTGATCCCATTCTAGAACTGAGATTATTGAACTCCAGATGAATGCCTCTCTTCGCCAGCCAGTCTTACCGGTTCGAGAGTCTCTGTTGTAATAGAAAAAAAAAAGTATTTCACGGAAATGAGGTCATTCTTCCTGGCAGCCAAAGACTTCGGGGAAGGGGGCGGGAGAGAGGCGAGGAATAGGGGGAGGGTCGGTCGGCTCAGTTCTCCCTATGAATAGAGGTGATTTGAGCACAAAGAGCTACCGGTGTGTGGTTTCTCTCTCTCTCTCTCTCTCTCTCTCCCCTTCTCTCTGGCTCCACCAAACATTGACCAGGCAGTTTTTTTTTTACTACACAGTTATTCCCATCTCCTCCCCCCTACCAGTTAATCATTTCTTCCAAACTGAGCGATATTGTACTGGAGGGCATCCTCCTGGTCCATATGTACAACTTCAGCCTGTGTTGTTATGAACTGGCACTAGAACATAAAGCCATCTATTGTGAGTAGACAAGATCTGTGCCTAACAACGTAATAAGGGTGAAGTGTGCGAGTACATGCTGTAACAGTGCAGAGCTAGTTTTCTCTGCAAGAACTGGAGTGTGGGAACTAGGAGGTTTTGGCACGAAGATCGTAACTTGTAGGTATTTGGAGAATTTAAACCACTAATTTTAGCTCTAATAATAATCATGAAATAAATGTGCGCGCGCATAGTATAAAAAAAAAGAGCCTAGCTTTTTCTAGTTTAGTTTTTTTTTAAAGTAATTTAATTCCAGTTGTTTTTTTTTTAAATAATTTTTATAACTTAGCTTTGTAATGTAAAAGAATTTAGTTCACTCTACATTACCCTTCGTCAGAGTTAAGTATTGTTTTAAATTGACTTTTATAGAGAGTCTAATAATAAAACTAAAAGAGGCTATTGACTAGACGTAAATGTTGGGTCAGTAGCGCATTTTACTTTCATTTTTGTTGCAAACATTCCCACAAAATTCAGACGTTCTTTTGATATTGTTTTTCTTGATCATGTTTATACTTCATTTGTCTCAAATTGTAAAACAATGACTGTCAAAGGAAAAATTAAAAAGATTGACATCTATTCCACACAACGGTTTCATATGTGTAGGTCCCATAGATCTGTACATACAATACGCGTGACCTGATGGTTTCAATCCAAGCAACACTGTTGTTGTTTTTGTCTTGGCCCATCCCACTAGCCTTGTGAGAATGGTGTTGGCGGCTAGCCAGGTCACTGACAGGTTTGGATAAGCCTGGAGGATTCATTTCCCAGTGTTTGACATTCCTTGTGGAGCAGGTCTTTCCACCTCCCCTCCCCCTCTCTCTCACACACACATACACACACACAGAGTGTTACACCGTCCCTTCCTAGCAGCCTTGAAGGTCACATGTGTGGTGGAGAGTTCAGCAGACAGTTTCATTGTTTGAGTTGTCCCGTTGATAGACTTGGCATAGGTCGGATGGGGTGATAGCGTGTTCGTCTCTGGAATTCCTACTCTAGTTGAGCATAGTCCCACTTTGTACACTCACGTGACTCATCGATCACGCAATGTCGTGTCATTAACTTGACGGTGTCCCATGTGGGAGCACACCAGCGCTGTCTGCAGTATCGGATTGTTTGAATTCGTGGTCTTCGTTTCCCTGGGATGAATACACGAGCCGTGACGAACCGTGCTCTGTTACTCTGGATTGAATTTCTTGTGTATTGGTATGCACTGTCTTATGTAATAGGTCATTGCGCTAGATTTAATTAGATTTGTCTACCCATCAAATATGTTAGCAGTGAATATAGGCGTGCTACAGCTACACATTTTGTTTTTAATGTCAGAAACCTTTTGACGTAACTAACAAATCCTTCCACGTGCCATTATTAATTCATTATTTCTAGATCTACCTTATTTCATACATTTTGTTCATTTTTTTACATGTCTTCTCCTTTATTTTTCTGGACAAATGTATCATTATTTACCTTTCACCAAAAAAAGTAACTGGAACGTCCACCAGTTTGTGTTGCATACCTGGGTGGCAGTCCGTTCTTAAGTTCATACATTTGTACTTCACGCGTTTTCTTAAACAAGGTGTGTTGATAAATGAACATGTAAGGTGGATCTTGAAATAAAAGCTCTATTTCTAAACCAGCCGTCTTTGTCAAACTCAAACTAATTGAGATGACGTTTAGAATATTTTTCAACATTTTAAGTATAGTATATTTCTTTTTTGTTTCACATGTATTTAACATTCCTTTAGGTATTTCAAATCTTGTTTGTATTTCTGGTGATAATTTGTTTACCGTAATCCCCGAACAAATCCTTTGGTGTTTCTTTGTTCACATTGACTTGACTTGTCTGCCTTACACCTCCTCCCCTCCAAGTGCCCAAATACATCAGTTTCCACCACAAAATGATTATATCTTTCACACTAATTCATTGATGTGGTGCATCGTGTGCAAAAGAAAAGATTTGATTCAGGATGTAAACATCTTTACACGGACTTAGAAAACATGGAAGAGGAGATGAAGCTTGCAGTCATGGTAACTTTAAAAAAAAAATCGGTTAAGTCTGAAACATAGCGATTCCACTGTCTGTGTCTTTCTCTCTAAAAAGTTGTAATGCCATCACTAAAATAGAACACATTTCATTAACACTTGATAAGAAGCAACAAGCCATTGTCCATAAGTCAACTTTTTTTTTTCATATAGATATCTACTACGTTAATGTGCCAATAAAAATAACACTATCACCTCTTACACAATTTTTTAGTTATCTATTTTTTTTATCCTATTTTATAAAAGAAAATGAACAACGCAATGTCGTCGTCATTTATTATTAGTGTCAAAATGAAGCTTTGCTTCTTCCCGTCTCAGTCAAAATGCGCCTCGACTTTGTGTTTGGGGGAATGTAGTTTTTCGTAGCTGTGTTCAGGTTATTTTTCCATGACAGTGTTTTCATCAGATGGAAGAGAAACATATTTATGTATGATACGAACTAAAAAAAAAAATTCAAGCCTCGTACCCATTTTATTATTTGCATTACACATGGAGAACCACGAATTTATACAATTATTTTATCTGTCTGGTTTATTTGTTTGAAACCGAAAAGCTGAATAGTCTCTTGAAGAGATAATTGTATGTCTCGACACTCTGACGTGGGCTAAGTAGTTAAGTGGTTCGTTGAAATTAGTAAGTTGACATTCTCTTCAACTGTTTTTTATGCTAATCCTTCTTTTTAAGCACACTCTCGTATTTTAGTTTGATTCTAATTTGTGACTGTGTAGGCCTCGCGGTGATTTATTTGTTCTTGTCTGTACATTACACAAAATACATAACTTCTAGATTTTAGTTGGTATTTTTTCCCTTGCCAGCTTATTACCACCACTCGTGGACCAATTAGTGTAGGCACTGGCAACAGTAACAACTCAGCTGTATGTCAAGCGAGGACGTCTAATAATAACACATGTACACAGCCGTCTGCATTTGTCAATAACAAGGTCTCCAAATCGCGCCAAACAAGCATAGCAGAAGCGTCGGTTTCTGGAACATCTGCTGGATCAGAAGCTGCAGATAAAGGTTAGTACGCCTTTTATTTTCCTGTGTAACGAGCCCATTTCTTTAGTTTTGTGTGTGTGTGTGTGATACATAGATTGGCCACTTCACGAGGCTTCAATGTTTGACACACGTGACCTACATTCTAGAGACGAACGTGTGTCCTTTGAAAGGGGGCCAAGGTCACAAAATTGCGGTGAAGTTGTGTTGTTGTATTTCTGGAGATTTTGATGTACAGATGTGCCATATAGAAAATAACGTTGGGACTAGGCAACACACACACTTTTATCTCAACAACGGAGTCGCTCTATCAGCCAGTAGCTACATGATGTTTTGTGTTGGTCACCCCGGTCCAACAATAGCTTTCCTTATCGCACTATCGATTTTGCAGTAGTTGAAGCAAACGCATCGATAGTAACGGCTGCACATAATGTCGGATTCATTTAAAAAAAGTCATATGGCTAATGTCGTTGGTTCAGGGTTAGGGGAGGGAGACACATGCCCAATACACTCCTCTTCTTAACACTGTAATGTGGCTTACAATGCAGCCCAGCACATTGCCTCTGTGCAATGTATAGAAACTATGGTCTTCTTTTGAAATCTCTCAATCGATGTAAACTTGAGATTAAAAAACACGCACAATGATAGTGTTTTTTTTTTCCCTCCTGCTTACTGTCACGTTGTGCACAAATCTCTACAACTGATAGCAGTGGTGGTTAGCTTGGGTCTGAATAATATGGTTGGTAGTCTGGGTCGTCTTAGTGAGGTGGTTAGCCAGAATCTGATAGGTTAATAGTATGCTGTACCTGGGTAGGTTATGAAAAATTATAGAGACACATCTTTATATTTCTTTTGAAATACTTTGTATTCTACATAATGCACTTATACTTAGGATAAGCCTGGACATATAAACCACTTGCTCAATGTATATTGATATAAAGGTTTGGGTGGGGATGTGAAAGCTAAGTGAAGGAGTCTCAAACAATTTCTGTTTGTTGAAAAATAAAAATAAACTGCAGAAAATTATAAATGATGCTTTAAGTTCATTGGTAACAAACAAATCCCATCTCGACAACTGAATGAGAGAAACATTGATTGCTAAAAAAAAAAAAAAGATTTTAAAATTATAAAAACACCCTTGATCAGGATTTAGTGATTTTACCATCACAAAGGAGATTCAAGACACTGCTTACAAAAACAGACACAAAAACTTGTTTGTTCCCCTGCCAATCAAATCACTAATATGATTCAGGTGGATTGTATATTTTGTTTTCAAAAGTTATAATGCGTTGTTTGTTGCAATGCACAAATTGTAAGACAAATGTCTTGTGGATAATAGTTATTATTATTATTATACAAATGGGGAATTATACATAATCAATCTGCATGCTTTTTTTTCTGTATGTAAAGATGTTAAAAAATGGTCTTTTTATTTCAATTACCTTTTGAAATGCTACCAAATCCTAATTGTCCATATTCTTTCTCCATAACTAGGGCAACTTCTATCCAAGAGCTCTAAGCAAACACTTAAAAGGAAATCTGAGCCCATTTTAAAGGTGGCCAAGAAGTTAAGTGGTAGTAAGACTTTAAAGAAATCAGCCAGTGATGAAAATTTAGAAACAGAAAGTTTAGTATGTAAACAGACATGTAATGTACTTGTGAAGCGTATTGAAGAACAAAGTGAAGAGTCGTCTAAATCGCAACGATTGAGAGACAGGTCTGTGCAAAATAAGAAAAATTCAAAGTCAGGAGTCATTAAAAATTCTGCATCTCTTGAAGAATCCAGCAGTCTCCTGAATCCTTCAGAAACTTCCAATGTTAAGGACTGTATGACAGAAAGTGAAGAGAAGCCCAAAGACAAAAAAAGAAAACAGACAAAAGAATTAGACAATGTTTCCCATAAATCCAAAGAAATTCAGGGCTCATTAAATGAAACGCCTAAAGAAAGTTTATGTCATGGCCTAAAAAACACTCCTGATGCACAAATACCTGTAAATGCTAATGTAAAAACTCCAACTAATGTCACTACTGACGTTTTAAGTTCATCACCTGCTGCTGCGCTTGTTAATGTGAATTCATTTAGGAAAGAAGTCAATCATCTAGATGAAAAGACTAGCAATCATGAGCTTTGCAACCAACCAGGGCTGAAGGCTCAAAAAAGTCAATTAAATGAGCATTCAACACATGTGTATTTGGGGGGTAATATAACTGGAAACATTTCCAATTCTGTAGAGCAAACAGACTCTAATTCTGACGAGGACATGCACTACAAAAAACAAATGTTAAGAGCTGGAGGAAATATCAGCTCTCACCCAAGCACTCCAACACTTTCAGTGGCTGAAGGGATTGATCGTTCCCTGGCAGAACAGCTCACCAAAAGAAATACAAAAAATGAAAAATTTTGCCTAAATGGTGACAATAAATTAGGGTCTGAAGAAATATACTCTTCCACTAGTTCTTTATCTTCACAAAGATCAGAATCCAGCACCACTTTGGGGAAATCAAATGAATTAACTTCTGATAGACAAAGTGCATTCACTTGTGTTCAGTCTAGCTTGTCTAGGAGTAACAATGCAACTCCAGCGTCAGAGGATAGAGCAGACTCCAGAGCCAGTGACAGTCAACTATCTGGTCATTTGTCTGAAGACAAACGACCAGGATCGCGACTGGATGAAATTCGTAGTGTAAAAAGTAGTCCAGGGTCCAGTCCGCTTGTTGTTGATAGACATGAAGCAGTCCATGTATACCGTGATCCAGAATTGATGCGCAAAAATCCTGTACAAAGTAACGTTCAAAACATTTTAGCTCAAAAGATGAATCAGCCGTTTCCTGCTGCTGCGCGTTCGTCGCTTCCTGGAGCATCAGCAACTTCTCAGTCTGTTACTGCTGCTGCATTTACTGGAGTCCCTTCTTTGTCCACAAGAACTTTGTTGAGTACAATTCCACCTTACACAAATCCTCATCAACTAACACCGTCCATATCACACCATTTGGCTCTTCCGTCTCATGGATATCCAATGGATGCTGTTGTCAGAGTCCAACAGCACCAGCAGCAGCTAGCAGTCATGCAGCAACTACAAATGGGGGCATACAATCTTGGAACTTCTAGTTCACTGGAGGCTTTGTGGCAAAGAAAGCTCCCCCCTAGCAATCCCATCTCTGCTCAGTGGTTGCAACAAAAGCCCCCAGAAAGTCTTCTCCCTAGTGAACTGGCTGCAGCTTTACACATTCAAAAACTTGAGCAAGAGCGGAGAGAGCATGAGCAGAGGAGAGAGTTGGAAAGACTTGAACGGGATCGACTGGAGCAAGAACGTCGTGAGAAAGAACGGAGAGAAGTACTAGAAAGGTAAGAACTCTATACCACGTGTTTTCTGCATTTATGGTAGCATTTTTACAAATCACACAACTAAACATACAAAATGTCAAGCTTTATACAATATAAGTATGTGATTCAGCAAAAGTACCGGCCCGTAGATACAATTAAAATGTAACGGAAACCAATCAGGTTGTTTTATGCATACCTTATCTAAACTCACCATCATCTTATATTTTAGAATTTGAAAACAAAATCATCGTAGAAAACGTGTTAAAGTTTTTTAGGTCTTGGCCACTTTTCATGAAATTTTAAGTGCACTTTGCATACTGGCTGTATCACGAGACCACTTAGGTTAGACGCCAAGCATTTGGAAATATCTAGATCTAGTCCTTTTTCCCGTCTTTTTTTTTTTATTTTTCTTTGGTGATGCTGGGAAGAAGGCATTTTTTTGTTTAAATTGTAAACTATAAGTTCATTGCTCATGCCTGTTCAATGTAGGGGGGGGGGGGGATAAAAAACGAGACGACCAAACAAACCATCCCTAGTGTTCACTGTATCAGTGCATGTATTTGGCATATCGACAGATACATGAACCGTATTTTTTTCTTTCATAAGAATCTTGAAAACATAGCAATCGAAATCTGTCAACATAGTTCTTGTGGCATAAATCGTGGTCCACTCCTTAAGAATAACTTTATTTGAAACATTCTGATCAGGGTAATCATAACAGCATATGTGACACCACTAGATCTATGACCTACGAAAACAACACAACAGCATCGGGGATGGTTGGGGTTACAAGTACCAGAACATCTTGACCCTCGCCGCCCCCCCCCCCCCACAAAAAAAATGGCGCTTGATTTTTTGTGTGTGATTATATTTTAGAGCTGAAAAAGCATCGAAGAGTAATAATCAGTATTGAATTAATGTGTCATTGATTCCGCAATCCTATACTCTTAAGCGAGCAGTTCTTGTATATATATATATATATATAATATCAGGTGGCCGAGCCTTGCTCGGTTAAATAAATGCCCTGCCCAGCCTGACTGTCGGATCATAAGAAGTTCATACCGGCTTTTGCCATCCATCCATCCCAGTGGTGCTACAGCCCGTGGTCTGCTTTTAGTTTTACACATCCCTTCATTCATATCTCTAAACGCGTTCTTGTTTGCAAAGAAATACACTATATATAAATTTTATTTCGAAAACGGCTCTAACGATTTTCTTTAAAATTTCAAGGTACGTGCGTATTAGTGAGAAAAAAAATTCTGAACTCATTGGCCACATCGGGAAATCTCGAGTTCGACCGTTATTTCGATATGAAAATGTCTCAATTTAATTTTGGTTAGAATAATATTTGAATGAAATGGAAAATTTATGAATGAAAGTTTTCCATGACGTAAACGGGAAAAACGCTGCTTACGTCACTAGGCTTACCGTAGTACAATGCAAACAAGAACAAGTTTTTAAGAATCTTTAGACCTAATTAAACATTTGCGCACCATCTTATTGAAGATTGATTTATTTGGCGCCTAAGCTTGTCTTTTAAGCATTTCGGTGTTACAACGACCACTTTATTAGCTCACAAAAAAAAAAAAAAAAGACCGCCTTTGGCATGCGTTTGTCTGAGATTCGTCTCTCATACAGGATACTGCTCTGTCAAGCGTAACTGTCGGACTTAAAGAATTCCTTCTATACAAAGGCCAAGGACACATCTTTGAGCCCAACAGAAAATTTGCTGCCGAGGACAGACGCAGACGCGAAAAGAAAATCTAAATCGACCACCGGAGGACAATGGTTATGCTTGCCCTGGATTTGGCAAAATATATAGATCACATCTGGGGCTGCGTAGCCACGGGAAATACTGCATTTCTCATTAATCTTCGGATTTGATGTCAAGCCTTATTATAATTATTATTTTGCTGGTAAAATTATGACCATGTTCCATGCTTCAGTGTGTAATGTCCCGTACCAAAACAAAGGAAATGGTGATTACACAGCTGCTCTACTCCTTACTTGCTCATACTGAACAAGATATCTAGCTAGCGGTCAACGAGTTTGCTACACTGCAGCCACTTTTGATTTAACTATAAACCTCAGTAAAAAACTTAGGGTTACCGTTAGGGCGTGGTGAAGAAAGGCCCAGGAGATATCTGAATGGAGGGATGTGTAAAAGCAGGCCATATCCTTCGATGGGCTGTAGCACCAGTAGCAGTAGTATATAACCTTTCTTAGTATAAATTATTTAACCGAGCAAGGCTCGGCCACCTGATATTCTATACTGACACGCTCATTTATCTATGAATCTCTTAAACTGACTTAAACTGTCTTAGGAAGTCGCATGCTATTTCGAACACAGAGCTACTTATGCAGCTAATGCAAGTTCATACACACAAATAAAAGATGATGATGTTGGAATGTTCGCTTTACAGTTATAGCAAACATTTGGACTTTAAAACTCAAGTCTTAATAGTCTTGCTAGTGAATGAACTATTTACTCTCAAGCGTTTTCACCCTCCCCCCCCTCTTTTTTTTTTTGGCTTTCATTACCATTCAGCATAAGCAGGAAACAAAAAAAAAGCGGTTGCAATGGAAATATAACAACGGTCTATGGAAATCTATTTATAGATACATACTAACTGTACTAAATGTTTTAGATACACTGTATATGTTCATTTTATTTTCTTTATAAAGAATGATACATATCTATGTTTTGTAAGTTTTGTTTTCCCTTTTAAACGTATTTTAATATGAACAATAGTTATTCTTGACCAGAAAGTTTTTTTTGTTTATGTCACAATATTGTGTGGATTTTAATGTTGCCCAAAAACAAATTAAAGCAATGATAGAAAAAAATAAATTTTGTTCTCTCTAAAAAAAATGGTTTATTTAAAAAAAAAAATGATTGATGCCATCATGTGCGTTTTACATGCCTTGCTTATCAATATCGTGATTTCGGGTAGGTCTCGTTAACATAGTTGGCAACATTTATTTATTATTAAACCATATTTTTCATATACTATAGTTTAGTGAAGATTAATTATATATTCATTTTTAATTATCGGCAGAGCATTTTGCGCCAAAACGTCGCATTTAGCGCGCGCGTGTGTGTATGTGTTTGTTGTTAATCTGACGCAATAACACTTATAGGGCTACAAATGCATTAGATGGATGTAGATATAGTGACCTTTGAGGGTGCACGTGTACAAAATGGTATTCTATTCTATTTATATGAAAAGTTTCTGTTGTTTACGCAAAAATTACTATTGCTTGAGGGTAAATTATCTGGAGGTGGGGAGGGCGGTGGGATAGCTAAGGCTGTGGCAGTTCATTGATTGTGTCGTCAGCTCCCACTCGCTGATTCATCACATGGCCTGCCCCAGCACACAATATTCGAGTCAGGAAAAGCAAGTTCTTACATTCTTCCAAACGCGTAACACAGCAAGGCGCGAACTGTGGAGCCGTGTGATTATCTTCTTGGCGTTGTTTCATATCTCATCTGAAGCGTTGAATTCATGTGTAAGGCTACTGTGTTGTTAAATTACGTGTAGTCCACCCCACTATAGATCTAGCAAAAGTGGGTCAGCAGCCATATTGAATTTTTCATTTTATCAGCCAGGCTGCTTGTGACGAATATTGCTTTTGCCTTTGCGCCTGTCACTAGATCTATCTAGATCTAGATAACTGATTCTGCTCTAGTAAGAGAATTATATTCTATATATAGAGTATATATATATATATATATATAGACTATGTACTATTATACTAATTATAGATTAGATTATTTAGATAATCTAGATAAGATTATAAGATCTACACTACATCTAGAATCTAGGTCACTAGATCTATTCTAGTGACATAACTAATAGATATCTTAAGACAGTTAAGTCACTTTTTTATAGTGTTATGGTGTAGTCCTGGATCTGTAAGATAATCTAGATATTATAATTAGATCTATCTATAGTTTAATCATTATTTATTATAACAGAGGAGGACAGAGGGTCTAGATATCAAAAGTGTCATTGATCTAAATCTAGTATTTCTAGATCTACCCGTGACTGTGACTCCTGTTTGGATGTTTCAATTTGTGATTTTATACTAGATCTAACTTAATTAATTAACTGTAACTAGTGTAGTGTAACTAAATCAAGTCTCTAGACTAAATCTAGATAGATGTAGTCTTGATAGTCTAGATCTGTGTTACATACTTCTAAATTATTTTATTCTAAATGTGATAGAATCTACTTTGACTGTGAGTATTCAGATTGACAATTTTTACTAATTTTTAGACATAATCATAATGATAATCTTTAGTTTAGGCTCGATCAGACTAGACTAGTCTATATCTGAATTATCTGTATATTTGTAGATCTAGATAGATCTATATACTTAATATACTATTCTTAAGTGTAGATTTTGAGATGGTCACGTCAACTTTGGGTGTATGCTGCATTAAATCCAATAATCTTAACTGCATATGGTCTTTTTTTTTATAGTATAGCTTTAGAGCTTTAGTCAGACTTGCATATAATCTATATTTTATTATATCTGCTCGACATCTGTCATCTTGTCTAGAGATAAAAATTGAAAAAGCTGGATTGATAGTCTAGATTTAGACATATATATTATATATTATCTTATAATAATCTAGAAGGCTAGATATCTGTAAAAAAAATCCTCAAATGATGTAGATCTAGATATCTCTATACTATTGAGTTTAACCAGCTACATTTGTTTTATACTGTTTTGTATGCGTATTTTTTTCAGTGCTTAGGTCTAGCAGCTTAAGAATTTAAAAAGTAATCTACATAGTAGTATAGGTCTAAGAAATTGTAATTTAAGATCTACCACTAGATTAACAGGTAAAAGTAACCTGTTATCTGCATATGTTTCTTCATAATAAAACATTGTTTTATAAGCTACTTATCTGAATGTATTTAAAATATTTTAGATCTCTAGGTATTTTGATCTAGAATTATAAATGCGTCATCGATGCAAACGTGTGTGTGTGTGTTTTGGAAACGCTAGCAACACGCCAAACAAGCACGTGGCATTTGAATGTGTTTACCGTTCGCTCCCTTGTGTCAAGGTCATAACTAGACAGCCTCGGCCAGGCTAGTTACAGTTGGTTCTGACGAGGAAATAATATAGACCTAGATTTAATGTCTAATGGAATATGACAAGTCAGGCAACCTGAATAACGGACCCCCCCCCCTTTGATTTTAAACAAAGGATTGTATTAAAATATTTTTAGAAACTTAAACTTATCCTCCCCCATACCTAGTTAACAAGTTCTATTGCTATTGTTGATTCTACAAAACAAAATATTTATTTTTAGAGAACGAGTAGAAAAGGAGAAGATCGAGCGAGAAAAGGCTGAAAGAGAGCGTTTAGAAAAAGAAAGAATAGATAAAGAGCGTCAGGAACGTGAACGCCAAGAGTGGGAACACAATCAAAATCAGGAGCGTATTTTGCGGGAATCTGTTGATACAGTAGCAGCTGTTGATCAACATTTTGCCGAGTCATTGACCAGATTGGCCACACAACAGGTTTGTTATTTATTTTGGTGTAGGATAGTAGGAGCATTTTTTTTAAATCTACCTCCACCACCCCCGTTTTGTCATTCAATTTGGTGTTTTAAATTGTACTTTAAATTCATTATTGTGCACCTGAATATAGAATTGTATTCGGGTCACTTTTATATCACTCGTGCTTTAGAAATGTTTTTTAACATCGTTTTTTTTTCGTGTAAAAGTAATATTTCGGTTGACTTGGCGCTGGTTATTTATAGCCTCAAACCAAAGCTTCACTTTTGAAAGCCATATGCCAAAGCAACATGCCGCCTTCTAATCGGGTCAATGCACACTATTTAGCTCGAGTGTGTACTTGCAGTGTCTCACGCAGCTAGGCTAACACCTGTAAGCTAGCGTGTTTAGCCTAGTAGGCTATTAGCGTCTCATTTCAACACAAGAGGGCAGGCGGTGTTCTTTATGATGGTGAAACTTATGTCTTGCCACCATACGAAACCAGGGTCAAGGAACGTGTCAAAATTTGATAGAACATTACTGTAAGCCATAGTCTGGTATTAAATCTAGATCCATTGAACGAAAAGCTGGTTAGGCAAGGACTACTGAAAAAAAAAATGTGCATTAAAAATACTATATAGACAAATGTAATAGCAACTCTTGGTTTGAAGTTTTAACATAAATTTAATATTATCGTAAATTGTCTTAAATTAGATTTTACATATATATATATGAATAGCCTAAATATAAAATCAATGAACTATTATTAAAGTAATACTTTTATCTTTGTACTAGTTTCTCATTTTTAGGAATGCAAGCAATACTACAATAATTATTGCAAATATTTAATAGTTCTATACAAAGAAAGGTGATGCATTTTTTATTTACGGATACGTTTAATATATATATATATATATATATTTGAATAGGGAATAGGTATGTTTCCCTCAATTACAAGAGGCACAGGAAGGGGTTTTATTCCCAAAACTGAAAGCCACCATTCTCTTCCATCACACAGTCTACCATTTGATAAACAGATAGAGAGGAAGGATAAAATCAAACGGGTATGTTAACAAAATATTATTGTGAAGTTGTTTAATATGTTAAAAAATTATTTTTTTTTGTCTGCAATTTATATATATATATATATATTTATTTTTTTTAATCAGGAACCTGAACCTCTACCTGATGATAAAAGATATTTGACAAAGCCTTCCAGTGAAAAATCATCAGTATTTGCAAATTATTCATACAACACAAACTTCCAAACTAGTTCAGGGATTACACAGCCTAACCAAAAGCCAGTTTTTAATCTGTATGGATACCCGTTATCACATTCAACAATAACAACTGAACAGCTCAAACAAAGAGGTCTTGTATCTGAGCCCAGACAAATCAAGGAGGAAACCCAAGACAAAAAACTTTTTTATTCCAGCAATTCCCCTGTCATGTCAATGCATAGCAGTCAATCATATCTCCCCAAAGACATTAAACGGGAGGCACACAGTTCTGTTATTGTGAAAAGAGATACTAAACCTGTTATAAAAATGGAAACACCGGTGGCAGCACATTCTCATCACAACTCTCCATCATCACCACGACCTCAACAGCCCAGACCAGCTCATACTCCAGAACATAGACCAGATCGACCATTATCTTCATCCACTAGTCCTGCTACTGGTATCCATTCTCACCTTCTACACCATTCCAGCCCTGTTCCTAGTGGCACACAGACATCTCTTAGTACAAGCTTTCATTCAGTTGACACACACAGTTCGCCGAGATCTCAAAGTCCTTATAAGCCAGCTACTAGTCAGTCACAACCATTGAACTTTTGTAAATCTCCAAATACTATCAAGAAAGCACATGAGCAACAGCATCTACAAACTCATTCAAATTTTTCTGCTCCTATAGCTCAATTACCTGTCTCAATGCCTAGTTCAAATGCTTACAGCTATAGCCTCATTCAACAAGGCTTAGTCCCCAACCCCATCTACAGCCAGGG
The DNA here is from genome assembly GCA_021533235.1 of Biomphalaria straminea. Lineage (NCBI taxonomy): Eukaryota > Metazoa > Mollusca > Gastropoda > Planorbidae > Biomphalaria > Biomphalaria straminea. The sequence continues at coordinate 15,715,927 of JADKLZ010000003.1, read as the reverse complement.
TGGATCTTCTCATTCTTCAGGACCACCACTTTCACAGCACACTCCTAGCCCTCTTGTAGCAAGTTTACCTACTAATTTATCTCAGGTCACAAAGCCTTCACAACTGAGTCCACCTGGTGGTAAAAGAAAAGGTGGCAGCAAGGATAGTAGTAATGCCAACAGAAAAAAGCAAAAAGGCCTAAATGATGTGCCTGGTGTTGGACAACCTTTATCCATTCCTGTTACTACCCCTCAAATTCTCACTAATCCATCACCATACACAACCAGCAGCAGCACATCAATTTCTAAACCTAATACAGCATTATCTACTGCATTGTCCTCCAGCAGCCTTCCATCTGTAAACTCCAGTTCCTATAATGACAGCTTTAAATCTTTTGTAGAACAAACAGTTCAGATAGCATTCCTTCAAGATGAAAAGAATACCCAAGAAAAGGCTGAGAGAGAGAGGTTAATGGCATCTTTTGGCAGCACTAAGCAAGATGACAGAAAAGCTGAACCATTTGTTCAGTCAGTGCCTAGTGTAACTCAAGCTGCAGCATCAGCATTAACAGCATCTAGAGTAGATTTGCCTCCAACCTCAGACTCTTACAATAATCGTATAATGGAAACAATCAATCGAGTTGCCAATAATCAAGCAGACACGGACTCAGATACACTTAGTGCCTCCAGTCCTCCTCCTCAAAATAAACCTGACAACCACAGTCCTCTCAACAAAAATATTAGTTTGTCAGGTTCCAGTCATCCTCACCATATGAAGAAAGCTTGGTTACAGAGACATGATGAGGATAAAAAGTATGAAGCGCCTGTGTTGTCTCAGTGTGAAGATGACTCAAATACTAGTATCGGTCATTCAAGGGACATAATAAGTTGTGTGGAAAATTCCACTCCTCACTCTGACCAAGGCAATGAAAGTTTAGGTGCCACACCTGCTAATGTTGTTGTAACATTGTCCAATGGCACTGTCAGTGATCTTAACCACAACAGTGATGAATCTACCTCATCAGCATCAGAATCTGAAATGCAGGTAAGTTTTCATTGTAAAAAAAAAAAGAATTATAGCACATACAATTGGTTGATGTCAGATATTTGGTTCAAATGTCTTGTGTTTTAGAGGTCTATAAGTGTTTTTGTCTTAATATGCACATTCTGCAATAACTTGCATTACAATATATTTTGATTAACAGTGCACAATCTAAATAATTAGCACTTGTTTAAAAGCCAATGGTAATGAGTCTTGTATTCGCCAGCACAAGTATCTTTCCCTAGCTGAATTAAGATCCTCCTGTGGGGTAGAGTTTAGGGAACTCAGTAAAGAAATTATAATCAGGTGTTTCAACCAGATCCCAACTGTGACTATTGCATATATAATTTTACCACACCACTGCCCTATCCCTTATTAATTTGTGTTGATTGCTTATATATTTTAATATTAAAAATGTTACTTTTTTAAAATGGTTTCTAGAATTCATCTAAAGATTTTGGTACCAAGAAACGAAATCAGCCATCAAAGCCAAATGCTGGATTGGCAAAGAAGAGTAGGACTGAATCAGGCAAAGAGTCCCCTGTGTCCACTCCACCACTATCATCTAGCAATAGTAGTAACTCCTCACGGAAAAAAAATAGCACAATTAAGCGAAATAAATTGGAGAAAGACAAACTAAAGGTATGACATTTTTCTTTTAAAGTATTTTTACTTTAAATAAGCCACAATTTCATTTAAGCTTCCATATTTGGTTTGATTATTTCATTTTATTATACAAATAATGAAATTTAAAAAATGTTTTCTATAGGATGAACAGGGTTACAACTCTGCAAAGCAATCTCGAGATAACAGCCCTGTGCCATCCAAACAAGATAAGAACAAAATGTCATCACTGCCAATGGTTTCAACACCATCTCCACATTCTCCAGAACGATCTAATCCTTCCCCTGCATTATCGGAAAGTAACCCAGCCAACATGTCTCCTGCGTGGTCCACCTCATCAAATAGCAGTAATACAGCTACATCTTCCAAGTCTGCTAGCAAAAATCTAAATAAAGACAAAAAGAAGACACGGCGTAATCAGGAGTCATCATCAAAAGACAGTAAAAAAAGTAAATGAACTGTATTTTCACTGGATAACTATTAGTACTGCTACTAAATTTTATAAATGCACTTTTTTTTTTACACAATTTTGTCTGGTACATTTTCCAGGTTCATCTTTCAACAAACCTTTAGTAAAAATGACTGTTGCAAATTTGAAAAGAACCATGATTCCATTTATTCAAGATGGTCCATGTAGTGAGATAACACCAAAATTAACCAAATGTAGAGAATGCAAGATGACACCAGTTCAGAGAAGCAAAAAGCAACCAAATATTTTCTGTAGATTTTATGCATTTAGAAGGTACAGCATTGACATATTTAGCTATGTTAATATATTTTTTTTTTTTAATTAAATTTTTTAAAATTTTGTATTCACTGCTTAGGTAATGCAATATAATCTTCATTTCTCTTTTTCACAGACTTAAGTACAATCCAAGAGGACTTGTCACAATTCATGGATTTTCTGAATTGTCTGATGCAGATCCAGATGATATAGAGCCTTGGCTCCCACGTTTTCCAAGTAAACTATATATCCTAGTTAAGACTTTTTGGTCTGTAGAATGGTTACATTTTTGTTTGCATTTTAATTTTTTTTTTTTTCTTTAGTTGAGGAGCCTGAGCTTGATGTGGAGAATTCCAAATTTATAATTGCTAAAGTTGGTGACAAGTTTTGTGAGCTTGTTGAACAAGAAAAAGAAGCTAAGTCTTGGGCGCATGATGATGGTATGTACAATTTTATTACTTTTAAAATTTTTTCTATGTTTTTTAGTGCAAAATTTCAATATATTTTCAACTTTTTAAATGTATGTTTTTAGTGCAAAATTGTAAATATATTTTCAACTTTTTCTTTTAGTAAAAATTGTTTGGAAACGAGCTGTAATGGGAGTTAGAGAAATGTGTGATGTTTGTGATACCACCTTATTTAACATGCATTGGGTCTGCCAGAAATGTGGATTTGTTGTTTGTCTTGACTGTTACAAAGTTCGGATAAAGGAAGGCAAAAGTAAGTTTTTTTAACATCTTTTTTCTTATTTGTAAAAATTAAATTTACATCAGTGTTTCAATAATAATTCTTACAATAAAACCCTTCTATGTGGTATTTCAGAAGCTTTGATTGATGATAAATGGCTAACTTGTAGTGCTAATAGACAAGCTCATAAAGCCAGTGAAATGATGCTTACTCAGATCATTCCTAGTGATGGTAAGTAACATTAAGTTTAGTTGTTTAACAGGTTAACTTATGCACTTTTTGTGTATTTGAATGCTTAATAGCTTTTGTGTATTTTTTTTAAGCTCTTTGGGAGTTAGGTAGACTGATACATGACATTCGCACAAAATGGTCTATACCTTCTAATTGCCCTTGTGGTGGAGGAAACTCAGAGAACAAGCTTGTTCCCAAAAATGGTATTAATCAGGTAATATTTCTTTATATATTTATGTTTTAATATTGAGTACTTTTTAAAATGAAGCAGGTAACATTTCCTTAAATATTTATATGTTTTAATATAACATGTTTTTTAAAATGCATCAATGTAATTTAAATTTTTCCCTTTGTATTTTTTTTTTTTTTTTTTTTTTTTTTTTTGAGAAAATAGTCTTAAATAATTTTCTTACATCAGCAGCTTCTTAATGCTGTTAGCACACGCAAACTGCCAAATGGTTATGGTTCAGAGGAGCATGGCAACAAGCACTCTAGCAAGTCTAAGAAACCTCAAGAGAATATGCCTCTAAAAAACTTAGATAGCTACAATCCAGACACAACATCCTCTCCTTTAAGCATTTTAGCTGAAATTGCAACAATGGAGCCAGAGTCCAAATTAGATGCTAAAAGGAAACTGGAAAAGACTAGCGGGCAAGATGAGTCTTTGGAAGAAACTGATAAAAAGTCAGGCTGTTCCACACTAAGAGAACTTTTAACCAAGACAGCTGGAAAGGTAAATTATAGCAATTTATTAATTGATCATGGCTTTTAATAAAGTTTCTAATTGTGCTTAGCCATCACTGTCTTTTGTTTTTTTCCTTCAGCCCAAAGTAACCAATGACAAGAAAGGAAAGAAAGGAGGTGGATTAAGTACATTAGATGATATAATCCAATCTGTTGTTGAAAAAAGCTGTACTGATGGTGGTAGTGCTCCTTTCAAATTCCTTCATTACACTCCACGTCTTGGTGGATGGAAAAGAGAGGTACCCATCATGGTTCATAATCTAACAGAAACAAGTGTATTATATCCTGATGTGCCACATTCATGGCTGTGTGATGGAAGACTATTAAGATTACATGATGCTCACCATAAAGGCAACCTACAGATCTTTCAAGAACAGTGGAAAAGAGGCCAGGTATTAAGAAATTCTTTTTATAGCTGTTAATTATTCTAATGTACTGTACCACAGTTGTTGACTCTTTTTTTTTTTTTTTTTTTTTTTTACAGCCTGTTTTGGTTTCTTGTGCAAATAAAAAAATGAATATTAACTTATGGAAGCCAGAAGTATTTAGTAAAGAGTTTGGACATTTGGAAAATGAAGTAGTTAACTGTCGCACAGGAAATACAATTATTGGTCATACAATGGGAGATTTTTGGGATGGATTTGAAAACCTTACAAGTAAGTTTTTCTGTAAACAGCTTTTAAAGCCATTTAAAAAATGCAAACTAAAGTGTGTTTTTTCCTCCTAAACTTAAAGGATTATTAATCACCTAAAGATCTTGTTACATAGTTTACATTGCTTTACAATTGAAAAAAAATGTTAAATAACTGTGTAGCTGATTATTTTTAAGCTTTTCTTAGTAGTCATTTGTAATTGAAATGTAGTATGTTTAGTGTTTGTATTCTTCTTTTGTAATGTAAATGATAATGTATGTTTTAAATGTGAATATTTTTCTTTTTTTAACAGATCGGCCTGTAGATGAAAATGATGACCCTATGTTACTGAAATTAAAAGACTGGCCTCCTGGTGATGATTTTAGTGAACTCCTACCTTCCAGATTCCAAGATCTAATGCAAGCACTTCCTCTTCCTGAATATACTCAGAGAAATGGAAAGTTGAATCTTGCCTCACGCCTTCCTGACTTTCTTGTACGGCCTGACCTCGGGCCTAAGATGTACAATGCTTATGGGTCTTCACAGTTCCCTAAAGAAGGCACTACAAATCTTCATTTGGACATCTCTGATGCTGTGAATGTAATGGTTTATGTTGGTATTCCGTGGGATGGTCCAGGTGGACGTAAAGCTCAAGAAGAAGGTCATTCTTTAATCCTATACTATTAAGCGAGCAATTCTTGTATATATCTTCTATTTCAAAAACGGCTCTAACGATTTTCTTAAAAATTTCAACGTATCTGCATGTTAGTGAGAAAAAAATTCTCAACTCATTGGCCACATCGGGAAAACTCGAATGAAAATGTCTCAATGTTGTAAAATTAATTTTGGTTAGAATAATTTATGATTGAAAGTTTTCCATGACGTAAACGGGAAAACCGCTGCTTACGTCACTAAGCTAACGGTAGTACACTAAACTATTTCTTTGCAAACAAGAACGCGTTTAGAGATATGAATGAAGGGATGTGTAAAACTAAAAGCAGACCACGGGTTGTAGCACCACTGGGATGGATGGATGGCAAGCCGGTATGAACTTCTTATTGTCCGACAGTCAGGCTGGGCAGGGCATTTATTTAATCGAGCAAGGCTCGGCCACCTGATATTTGATTTTCAATTAAGCTTTTCAAGGGTTTGATTGGTATGAAAAATATACAAGTTTAATGTGTATAAATATGTTAGTAAAATTTTACTGAGTGCTGCTATTTTCTTAATATTGTTTACCTTCACATTAGAAAAACATTTTTTCAATGTATTTAGATTTGTTAAACATTTCTATTTAGCTGCTGTTAAAGCTATTGATGATGCTGGTTGTGATAGTATTACTAAAAGGCGAGTTCGAGAAGTACATGAAATACCTGGTGCTCTTTGGCACATCTATGATGCTCATGATGCAGATAAAATCAGGGACTTTTTAAACAAGGTATCTGTGTAATGATTAGTGTTGTACAATATATTTATAAAATAAAGAACATAAAAAATGGACTCATATTGATAATTTTATTACTTATTTTTAAGCCATATATTTATTTAAATAGTATGTAAACAGAATTTTTAAAGACATTCCTTAATTATCTATTCTAGATTAGAAGTTAGGCATTTGTACTACTTTTTTTTAGGTTGCTAAAGAGCGTGGTGAGATCATTGAAAAAGATCATGATGCAATTCATGACCAAAGTTGGTATTTAGACAAAGAGCTTTGTGACAGACTTTTGAAAGAGTATGGTGTTCAAGGTTACACAATTGTACAATGTCTGGGAGATGCCTTGTTTATCCCTGCTGGAGCCCCACATCAGGTACATATTTAGTGCAGTATGTATTGTTGTTCAGTATCCTGTGTTTCAAGGCTCTTAGTGATTTGGTTTAACATTATTTCAAAACTTTTTTTTTTTTTTTTTAAAGGTACGGAATCTTCATAGTTGTGTCAAAGTTGCAGAAGACTTTGTATCCCCTGAACATTTGAACCACTGCTTTAGATTAACTCAAGAATTTCGTCAGTTGTCTGAAACCCATTCCAATCATGAAGACAAACTGCAGGTACAACTTAACTTAGTATATTATTCATGCCTTAGATATATTGTATTTAGTTTATATATGAAATCCCACTGTGTGGTCAAATACAATGCAACTCTAGAATATAGACACACTTTCTTTATGATCTCTAGCTGACACATTGAGCTTTAAAACTTAAAGATATTCTTTTAGAAAGGCATAAAGAAACAATAGAGCTAATGAAATCCAAGTTGAATTAAGACTCACCTACTCATTAACTTTTCAAAGTTACTCCTTGGCTATCATTATGTGCATAGAATATGAAGATTTATCTCCAATCACAAAGAAAGTGTTTCTTATCTATCATTTTAAAACTGGTAAACTATGGACCTCATATTAAGCCTCCAATCTATAGTACCCGTCTGCTTCTGTATGCCTGAAAACTTTGATTGTCAGTTACAACTTAATCAGTTTTTCCCTTCTAATTAAGACACATTTGACTGATCACTTTGTTTTCCTTTATTATCCAAGGTGAAGAATATCATTTATCATGCTGTGAAGGATGCAATTGCTGTTTTACGAGAACACAACCCTGAAGATGAATAAGACAGATTTAGATGCAATTTCAGTACAAAAATAATGCTGCTACAAAAGCTGCAGTTAGACATATTTTGAATTCATATTCAGTACAAAAA
>JADKLZ010000003.1:15678764-15689345 GCA_021533235.1 Biomphalaria straminea | reverse complement strand
GACATGTTCAGCATTCTCTGGTGATGTAGCTTTGAAGGACATGTTCACCATTCTCTGGTGATGCTCCACAAGGGCAAGTTTTGCTAGTCCCAACTTTTAGCTTTCTGTTGTGTCCAGTGCTGAGGTGAAAAATTATGTGTTGGTCTTGTTGGGATAGCTTATAATAAATAAAAGGCATTGTTTTTCTTGTAATTGTTATGTGAGCTGATCCAATTCTTATTTATTCTACTCTTATAATTTTCTTCATTTCTTCTGGGTAGTGAGGAGTTTTCATTTGTTTTTTCATTCTTCCATCTTTGGCCAGTATGTCTGCTGTTTCATTGCCTTTTATTTCAATGTGTGCTGGAGTCAAGTTCAACTTCTTGCCTTTCTGCTCTGTGGCTGTCTGAGAGATTGCCAGTTGCAATTGATTTTTCTAGTCTTTCTCCATTGGGCCATTCAATTAGTATGCCAGCTAGGGTAGCGACTTTATCTGATTTCTAGACCACTGAAGTATCACTACTTTTTCTTACTTTCTGAATTTTGAAACTAAATAATTTCATTATTCTAAAAAAAGATGGAGTTTTGAATATTTTGTTTTGATTGCAGTGAAGTAAGTCAGTATGATGAGTTCTTACGACTAGATGAAGAAAGAGTTGCCAAGCTTTTGTCACGGACAACAATTGATGTAAAGAAAGAAGATGATGTGCTTGACATCATCCTGCGTTGGTACAGATTTGAACCAGAGAATAGGGGGAGTCAAGCCATAGACCTGATGAAGAAGGTATTATATGCTCATCAACTAAGCGAAGGGGCCCTGTCTAAGTGTACTGAACTGAAGGATCAGCTGGGGCATGAGTTTCTTCATACTATCATGAAACTGAGGGAAGAACAAAGAGGCAACCCAGTGATTCACAGAGGCTTTACTAGAGTGATAGTAGCCTGTGGAGGGGAAGGTACATGTGTGTAAGTAACTTAGGTTTTCATCATTTGCCTGTTTATTCAGAATATGTACCTGTAAATAGTAGATCTGCATATCAGGCTGCTTGGCCCTGTGCTATATTTGTCCAACCCAATTTGTAGGCACTCTGCTAAAGTTATCGACCGTCTTACATGAGGTTTGGCCTCTAAGAAAAACATCTGAAACTATAAAGCAGTGAGATTTTCATTTATTATTATTTTATTCAAGCATTGAAAAAAAGATTACCCATCACAAATGGAAATTTTCAATTAGACACAGCAAAAATAAATACCTATCACTTTTAATATTAATAGCAGGACATCTAGAATCAAATCCATGGCCTAGATCTAAAGATAGATGCAACATCTGCAAAAAAGTATGCACAATGAAATAGAAAGCCATTCAATGTGACACCTGTGATGAATGTCTCCATGCATCATGTCTCCATATGAATACACCTGTGTATTATGCCTTAGGCAGCTAAGATGCTTTGTGGCACTATGTACCGTGTGGCTTACCTCAGTTTACATCAGGACTGTTTGATTCCTTTGATGCAGACACTTCTAACCCATACAACATCCTAAACATCATCCCAAACCAAACTCATCAACCACTAGCCAGATCCACTCCTGTTAAATCTGCTAAAACTAATACAACACCCTCATTAAACAAACCTACTAAAAAAGAAGTACCAAAATACCTTAAAACCTTAGTAATAAATTTTCAAAGCATTAGGAACAATACAGCAGACTTAGAAATTTTATTAGAATGTGAGAAACCAGAAACTTGGCTACATCCAGAAATTTATAATGCAGAAATTTTCAATAGTAATTATGAAATTTTTAGAAAAGATAGGGCTGATAATCATGGAGGAGTTCTCTTACAATAAAAAAAACTCTTACAACAGAAGAAATTACCTTACCCAACTAAAAAAATATAGAATCAACTTTTGTAAAATTAATACCACCTCAACATTTATAATTATAGGCAGTATTTACAGACCACCAAATTCTAGTTTAGACTACATGCAAGAACTATGTAGTCAGTTTACTACACTTAAAGAGAAAAATAAAAATGCAGTTTTTTTTATTATGGGTGATTTCAACCTACCTGATATAAATTGGGAAACACTAGCCATAGACAAACACCAAAATCTCAAGGACATAATTGAGCTTTTCATAAAAACTTTACACAACCTAAGTTTAGATCAAATCATTAAAAAAACAACCAGATTAAACAACACATTAGATCTCTTCCTAACCAACAGACCTGGATTATCCCTGGTCTATCAGACCATGAGATCATTAAAATACACAGTCAGATAAAAGCAGTAGCCAATATAAAACCCAAAAGAAAAATCTTACTCTGGAACAAATGTAACCTAACACAACTACACCAAGCTACATTTAACTTTCAACAAACATTCTTATCAGAAAATGAGATTAGCCAACCAGTCATGACCTCTGGAATTTCATAAAAAAACATTATAGAAAATCATGTACCAAATAAATACACATCAAATAAATAAATAAATAAATGCTGGTTTAATAATGGATTAAAGAAGGAACAGAAGGAAAACCTATTTAGAAAATTTAAAGAAACTAAGGGAGAAAGAGCTTATAAAAAGTATATAAAAATTAAACACCTAAACCAAAAAGTAAGCAGACAGCCGCAGAGTGAGCACATAAACAATGTAATATCTAAAGATAATAACAAAAACCTATGGTCATGCATTAAGTCTAAGAAAATGGAAACAACAGTCATAGCGCCATTAAAAGGGGAAGACAACTTAATGCATAATGATAATGAAACTAAAGCTAACATCCTAAACAAATACTTTGCATCTGCATTCTCAGCCCTCCTGGAGGCAGATATATTACAGGGCAGAGTACCAAAGGACTGAAAATAAGCTAATGTCACCCCTCTATTTAAAACATGAGAAAAATCTGACCCAGGAAACTACAGACCAGTATCACTTACCAGCATCACTTGTAAAATCCTAGAACACATAATATGTAGCAAAATCATAAACCACTTAGATAATGTAATGTCCTTACTCCATACTAACATGGCTTTAGAAATATAGATCATGTGAAACACAACTAATAGGACTAATTGATGATTTTTCAAAAGGGTTAGATAATAATGATCAAATAGATGCTATCTTGTTAGATTTTTCCAAAGCTTTTGACAAAGTTCACCACCATAGTTTGCTCAAAAAATTAAAATATTTTGGTATTGATGGTCCATTGCATCAGTGGATTAAAGATTTTCTGATAGGGAGAGAACAAACTGCAATAATAAATGGCTCTAAATCAACACCAATAACAGTTACAGTAGGCTAAACTCAGGTGTACCTCAAGGAACAGTCTTAAGTCCACTACTATTTCTAATTTATATAAACGGTTTACCAAATTGCATTAGTTCAGGAACAAAAGTCAGATTATTTGCAGATGATTGCTTAATATATAGGACAATAAAAACAACATAAGATACAGAAATTTTACAAAGAGAATTAGATGAATTACAGAAAAGGGAATCAAATTGGAGCATGTCTTTCCACCCAGAAAAAAGTCAGTTATTAAGAGTAACAAAAAAAAATAAAACAAATTAATTCCACTTATCTTATTCATGGTAAACCAGTAACACAGTCTAAAAACTAGGTGTTATAATAAATGAAAAACTGTCATGGAATCCCCATATTGATGAAATCAAACAAAGCATCAGGGTTTATTAAAAGAAATTTTTATAAATCAAATAAGAACATAAAACTAAAATGCCATTTAACCTTGGTTAGGCCAATAATAGAATATGCATCCTCTGTTTGGGACCCCTCAACTCAAGAAGACATTAAGAAACTGGAACATACACAAAATAGAGCAGTGAGATTCATAACTAACAAAAACTTACATTTGACTAGAATAACACCTTTAGTAAAATCACTAAATTTAGAAAGTCTTCAGGATAGAAGACTCAAAAGTAAAGTAGCAACTATACACAAGACACTGAACCATAATCTTCAAATACAAAAACAAAATTTAATAAAATACTTAGAAAGACACAGGGATAAAGGCACATTTCTCATCCCATATGCTAGGACAAATCTGTACAAATGCTCTTTCTTCCCTAGTGCCATTAGAGCATGGAATGGGTTGCCTGAGCTAGCCAGGAAAACCAGTGACTTGGTAGAATTTAAGTCATTGGTTAATATGCATGACAGAATGCTTAACACGTAGGACGTAATCATCTTCTTTTTTGAAATAACCTCTGTATTATATAAGGTAAGATTGAATGCAAAGACTTCAGTACAAACATTTCTAAATGAAGTATTTGTAATTTATTATTTTTATGTAAGTACATAAATTGACAGGTGAAATGCAAAAGTATACATTTGTATATGGTGATCAATTGCTATAAGAAAACAGTGAAAATAAAAAAAATTGGTTCCTTTCTAAACATCAGAAGAATAAACAATTTTTAAAGTAATTTGTAACACACCATAGTTGGCACCTTTTTGTATGCTTTTAAAGTTCTAAATAATGCAAAACTCTCAACAATCCTAAAATATGAGCTGGTTATTGTGTTGTTGTTTTTTTAATCAAAAATGTATTAGTTGTTATTTTTTTGAGTTAATATTTTTAAATAAATAACAAATATGCATATTTATTCCTTTATCTGACAGAGACAGAGATGACTGTGAAATAAAAAACTATGTTCGATGTGTTCGACCCATTAAAACTAAACACCCAGCCACTTGGATTGAATTAGCTCCTATGTTGAACCCAAGATGTGGCCATGGATTAGTGGAAGTTGGTAAGATGGCTCTATCTGTAAGTTAATAAAATATAAATATCTCTCATTATGTTATCAAAATTTTATGACCTTTTTTTTTGTTTTGTTTTTCAGGCGGCTATCTTTATACGGCTGGTGGTCGTGACAGCAACTGTCGTATTTTAAACAGCTGTGAGAAGTATGATCCTTTTACCAATACATGGACATATGTGGCACCTATGAATCATGCAAGAGTGGGCTTTGGCTTAGTTGCCATAGAAAATATGATCTATGCAATAGGTGGAAGTAATGACATGACTGATCCTCTGATGTCAGTTGAGGCTTATGATGTCTTCACTGATAAATGGAAACCTTTGCCCGACATGATTATGAAGCGAGCCTGGGCTTGCTATGTAGCAGCAGGATCAAAGATTTATGTTCTTGGCGGTGGGATCATAGGCAAATTTTATGAATCGGTAGAGGTCTTTGACACTAGATCACTTACATGGAATGCTGTGTCGCCCATGCGGGAGAGGAGATGTGATGCCAGAGCTGTAGCTGTTGGCAATGATATTTATGTGTTTGGAGGTTTCCGTCGTATTGAGTGCCCGAGTGCTGCCCACTCTGGACACAATCTGAAGCTCTGTGGAACTGAATTCTATTCAGAAAAGAATGACTACTGGATGCCGATACAGAACAGATCCGGGGCAAACACTATATGTTCTGTTGGTGAAAGCACCAATATAAGTGGGGTGCTCTACGATGAGGAGGATATTCTTATAGTTGGAGAGCTGGACATGGGTGGCGATGAAGTGCACACTGTCCGGTCATTTAACCGACATACTAACACATGGGACTGTCTTGTGGTCACAAGACCTAAGTTACAAACTAGATACCAGTGCTGCTTGTTGTCTCTACCCAAGAACCTGTTGTATAAATTGCTATGGGAACAAGGCAAGTTAAACTACTCAGATATTTTAATGTGCTAAGAACTGTATCACTATTCATTTTTGGAAAATAATAGCTTAGATTCAATCTAATTGACTGGAAGTGTAGACAATATTTGATTAGGGTGGTGTTTGGAAAAACAAAAGATTCTAAGAAATCAATTTTGAAAATTTATTGTGCCAGAAGTTTTATTTTTATTGAACTTCCCTATCAGTTGATTATTAAACTAGGATGAAATCTGTAATCAATGTAAACCAACAATTGAAGGAACTGCCCCCAAATATTTTGTGTTTCTTGAAAGCCTGAAAGTTTATTTGCAGAAAACAAATGAAATTCTTCAAGGCTTGAGTTTGAATTGAAATCAACCATTGTCACAGATAGTTCATATTATATTAATTTTTTTAAAATTATAATTTAACAAAGTCAGTGTTGTGAAGATAGATGGTAATATTTTTGTGTGTGAACATTTTTTTCACAAAATGTGAAACAAAATCTTTTAATATCGAAAGTAAGAAACAAAACTGAAAACCTAAACAGAAGCAGTGATGTGTTTTGATCATATTATACTAAAACATATCACTTTATATAGATAAGCTATGGTCTACCATTAAGTGTATCATTCTAAAGGCTTTAGAAAATTTAAACAAGTAATATTAAGTTGATCTTAATTGTTAATATTGTGCACTTTCAAACACTGATCCATGCTTTATGTATGGTTATATATCATTAATTAATTCATGTTTTTAATGGGGAATTTAAAACCTATATTATAGCTGTCTGTAGCAAGTTTGATTGTTTTTCTTTCTGTAATATAAAAATACAGTCACACTTTGTCCATGAATGGCATGCACATAATACTAGTTCAGTCAATAGCTGGTTCTGTGCCATATTTCATTTGTAAGAAAGTATTCTACATACCGGTACCTTATTTATATAAATGTTATGTATATTTTGCCATAGACTTCTCATTAATTTTGTAAACTCTTATTTTAGTGTGAATTTTTTTGTTCTAGTTTTCAGTAACTAATATATATATATATTAAGATATTTATTAATTTTGTAATACAAGATGTATCTTTAATATTTTATAAATCATATTTGAAATATTTTCTATTAATTTCTATCTACGTTTAAGTTTAGATAAATCCAATTTTGTCCCTTGTTTTAGTCTAACTATTACTGCATACATATTTTTTTTATTATTTTTAGGTTAGGATCTTGGCATATGTTCTAAAACCAACAAAAAAAAGTTACAAGCTATTATTTGTAATATGATAAAAAAAACTTTGTTTGCCTGTACAACTGTATGCCTTGAAACTGTCAAATTTTTTGGAGTTACTGCAGTATTGTCAGGCATTGACAAATTTGATACATTCTTATCAAATTATTGAAAAAGGCATGAATTAGGAAGTAAATTATTTATGAACAATGAAAACAAGAAGTTAAATTTGAAGCTAAAAATTATTATAATATACAATTTGAAACACAGCAAGATTAGAAAATGCTTATTATTAGGTAAGGTATTATTCTCCCTTTCAACTAATGCATTTCCTTAGCTATTACCTTCACTTATTCTTAATGCTATTTCTTTGGTTGACAAATTCTAAAAGTAAACTGCAACAAGCAACTAGGTGCTAAGGATTCTTTTTCTATCACTTTTGAACAGTTGTAATGGCAACAAGTATCAGAATCTTTTCCACGCTTTAATTTTTTCAATGTTCTAAAGCATTTTTTTTTATATTGCATTTAAAATTAATGCAAAGTAAACATGTAAACTTTTGTTTACTAATTTCTTTGCTGGCCTCCTTTATGGAGTGACAATCAGGTTATATTCTATTCTGTAAATGAATACTTTGACTCAGCTTCCCAACTTGTTTAGAATCTACTTTGTATTCTATTTGTATCAAGCTTGATTCTACTCAATGACCTTTTATGGTTGTACTTTTAATGAATTATTTTTTTTTATCCAAGATGAACAAATATTTTGTAAATAATGGTTTTGGGTTTCATCAGTTTAAATGTAAATATTTTGTAGCATTCCAATATATTTAGGCTCCCTAGTCAATTGGATTTGTCCACCAGACTTATTGCGTCCACAGGGTGTGTACATAGCTCTGATATCAGAGAAAACAAAAACACTTTAACTACTGAAGTAGTTTTATTAAGGTGTCCATGACCAAATCAGTTTCCTAGCTTTCTTACCAAGGCAAACATGAAACATTGTTCAACTTTTTTTTTTAAACTGTTACATACTTTGTATTGGATAACATGAAAGTGTTTCTAGATAGCAGCTCCATAGCTATGCCTAGATGTGATTGAAATTAGAACAACATAAAGTTAAATCAAAACTGTCAATGAGGTTTATCTAGCGCTATAGTATATCACACCTTTTTTTCCCTGGTATGAGTTCCATGGATCTGTGTTGAATTAGTCTACTTTATTTGCACTGTAGGTCTTCTGAACAACTAATTACATTTAATAAAAAATTAATGTAGATTTAAATCAAATAAATTTTAATTGAACCTATAATTCTGTTTTTTTTTTCAAAAAATTCTTAAATTGTTTTCATTTGTTGAGGAAATATATTTACATATTTTGGATCCGGTAAAAACTCCCTATTTGAAAAGTTGCTTTTGTGTTCTTTTAGTTCTAAATGTCAATGTACATGGCGATTAAGTGTGACACTAAAAATTGGTCACAAATGAAATTTAGTTCATTCCGCTCTCTGTTATTGTCATAATGCTGTTTGTAACAAAAGTTCTAACTTGCTGAAAAAGTGAAAGCTATGGGTAGAGATGTTTGTGGAACCTGGAAATCCACTTGAGAATAAAGTAAACTAAATGTAGTTAATACATTTTGAATAGCTCGTGCCGGGAGAGTCCAAATGTTGGTCTGCCATAAGTTCTCCAGTTACCACAGAACTTAATCAAACAAATGCATATATACCAGGGTTCGTAGCGCTCCTAAAAACTCCTAAAATCTCCTAAAAAATGAAAAGTCTCCTAAAATCCTAAAATTCTCCTAAAAATTGCCAGAATCCTCCTAAAATTTCGTCCTCTCTCCTAAAATTTTCACCCAGTATTTTTTTAAACATAATTTTGCTTATTTCTTGCTAAAAATGTGGGGAAAAAACAACAGCGTAACTAGGCATTCTGATCGGGTCACGTTACGGGCTGGCTGTGTTAATGAGCTGACCAGTGACGCGTCTACACCGCCTTTCACCCACTTGTGAAGCGCGAACTCGTGATTGAAGATGGCCTTGGGCGCCTTGGCTCAAGCAAGCATTTCACCTTGCACCTTGATCTAGTCTGTATATATAGTGACTATTGTCTATAATTAGAGCCTACTCAGCCTTATTTGTAGGCTACACCGCT
Organism: Biomphalaria straminea; assembly: GCA_021533235.1. Lineage (NCBI taxonomy): Eukaryota > Metazoa > Mollusca > Gastropoda > Planorbidae > Biomphalaria > Biomphalaria straminea. Next base: position 15,680,312 of record JADKLZ010000003.1, on the reverse strand, counting down.
CCGGGCCCTCCCTCACCTAAATCTTCTTGTAAGAGATCGCGTGGAAAGTCCGTAAATCATCTAGATCTAGAATAATCTAGATCAAGTAGGCTTATCTAGATTTAGATCTAAGTTAGCCTTGAATTTTAGTCAATTTATTGATCTCGATACATCTAATCTAGTCTAATGTCTAGATTACTTTAAACAAGATTACAAAGAGAGTTTGTGTAATACACAAACTCAGAGGCGGCCCCCGTCGGAGTCGGATTCCTGTCAGATCCGCCTATTCGCAAGATGTTTTGGATGTTCCTTCTAAGTCCCTGGCTCAATTTCTGTATGCTCCCATCCTTAAACTATCGCAATATTTCTGAAAGAACAGTAAAGGTTAAATCATATTTTGAAAAGCCTTTAGTGTTTTTTTCTAACCGTGACGGACAGACCAACCAACAGACAAAACGCACAAAAATATGGTAGTTCCATTCTAATGGGGGTATTAAACAATTTTATTTTAAAAAATCTGATTTTTAAAAAAAAATAAGAAATTAGTTTAGAATCATGTCATTTCCGGGCTTTACGCTAGTACACGAAAGCCGCTGCTAAAAAATCATTTTGAAAAATGTGTGTGATATCTACATGTCTAGCGTATTTCTTATAGTAACATTTCCTCCCATACATTTACGTAATTGTTTTAGAATTGGTGTTTTGTTATTAAAAAATCGCTTGCATAATTAATTTTATAAATTAAACGGTTTGCTTTTAGAAAACTAAAAGTAGCCGTTACACCTAAACTTTTCAAGCCGCATTTAATGGTGAAATAATATTTTTCGTATCTCTTCTAGTTTTGGCGCTCTGAGTCTGACAGACGGACAGACGGACAGACAGACAGAAAGTCATTTTAAAAAATGTGCTTGATATCTACATGCCAAGAGCATTTCATATAGTAACATTTCCTCCCTTAGATTTACGTAATTGCTTCACAATTGGTGTTTTATTATTAAAAAATCGCTTGAAAAATAATTTTTATAAATTAAACGGTTTGCTTTTAGAAAACTAAAAGTAGCCGTTGCACCTAAACTTTTCAAGCCGCATTTAATGGTGAAAAAATATTTTTCGTATCTCTTCTAGTTTCGGCGCCCTGAGTGTGACAGACGGACAGACGGACAGACGGACATTTTGCACAAACCTAATAGCGGCTTTTTCCCCTTACGGGGGCCGCTAAAAAACGCTAGTTTCTAGATTTAGACCTACGCTAAATCACTATTATAGATCTACTCTAGAATCTGGTGAAGAAAATTTGCATTCGGCAAAGTCCGCGAAATTTAGTGACTTTAGATATAGAGTCTAGATTTACGCTAGATTCAGTAAAGATAATTCGCACTCGGCCGCGCAAACTCCGCGAAATTTAGTGACTTAGATCTAGAGTCTAGATTTACGCTAGTTTCGGTGAAAATAATTCGCACACAGCCGCGAAAAGTCCCTGAATTTTAGTGACTTATTAGATCTAGAGTCTAACTTACTACTAACGCTAGATTCAGTGAAGATAATTCGCACTCGGCCGCGAAAAGTCCG
>JADKLZ010000003.1:15651422-15665916 GCA_021533235.1 Biomphalaria straminea | reverse complement strand
TCAAGGCCTCCTATAACAGTCGGTCTCGATGAGTTCCTTTCTCAAGGTCTCCTATAACAGTCGGTCTCGATGAGTTCCTTTCTCAAGGCCTCCTATAACAGTCGGTCTCGATGAGTTCCTTTCTCAAGGCCTCCTATAACAGTCGGTCTCGATGAGTTCCTTTCTCAAGGCCTTCTATAACAGTCGGTCTCGATGAGTTCCTTTCTCAAGGCCTTCTATAACAGTCGGTCTCGATGAGTTCCTTTCTCAAGGCCTTCTATAACAGTCGGTCTCGATGAGTTCCTTTCTCAAGGCCTCCTATAACAGTCGGTCTCGATGAGTTCCTTTCTCAAGGCCCTGGGTGGACGCACTGCAGTAAATCTGGCATTGGCACTCTTTCAAATTGAGGATGGTTGAAATGTGAAGACTCTGAGAGACCAACGGTCATTGAATGGGCATACATTTCTAGATGGCTTAGAGATCTGTTCGTTTTCTACGACTCTTCAAGTTGTTCGGAAACAATAATTTTACAGAGAAATGAGAAAAACTTGGAATTAAATTTTGTCTTACGACATTGTTGGGCAATCAGTTTGTTGGACAACATGTTTGCTGGGAAGCTGTAACGTGTAACTCATTAAACTGTAGCGTAGACAGTTCCTACTTTTGTTTTACTTGAAAACCATTTAATTTTTAATCCATTTCTATATAGTCTGTTACAGTTCTAATTGTAAATAACTCCATATACTGTTGAACTTGTCTGTGCTAACAAAATACACAGCTAATCGGTAACCTCAATGATAAGATATAGTCGTATAACGATGACAGGTCCGTCCATTCTTTAATGTTGACTGCCCATCACTTTCCTTCTTTTTCCTGGTTCTGTTCTCTGAAGGATAGTCTTTGCGAGTCATAAGGATCTTGTGATATAGCCATAATGTTTTAGTTTGCGATTTTTTTTTTTTTACAGTGGTCAGAAGGTCATTGTGGGGACCTATTGCCCTTGTTATTTAGTAGTGTTAAAAAAAAAAAATCCAACAAAAAAAAAGTTGACCTTTGAACTTTTAGTGTTTGATTCGCCCGAATGAACGTGTAAGCACACTATAATCATTTTCCTAAAAGATTTCGACTAGAATGTAGATCCGACCATGGAACTACCAATCAGAAGAAAAGTTCAGACCTCCGCCCTATATTTAGTGACTCCAGAAATCTAGAACGATCATAAGGACTTGATAGCGATTTCTCTTTTTTGTACTGATGAAACATCTGGGTAATGTGGGAATTGTATTTAAATTGAAAGAAAATTAAAAAGCCAAAGCTTCCGGGCAGCCAACTCACACATTTTTTGTTCATTTAGCTTTTCCCACGTTTAGAATAGATACCATGCAATGGCCAAAAAAACCCGTCTTAGTGGCCAGACTATATTTGTCTTTGTCTATAGTCGTTATCTATACAAGAAATACACTTCAGCTAATAGAAAAAAATGAAGGAAAAAAAAACAATGATTTATTTCAAATTAGAGCCTACTAATCTTTCAAAAAAAAAAATCCAATTTAAAACATTTTTTTTGCAATGATAAAATCTCAAAATATTTTTGCAGTAACCTAGTAATGAGAATCCAGAAATAACGTCACATAACAAACAAAATGAAAATACGTAATATTTTTATTACCCATTGCAGAATCATAAATACACATTGAAATGTTTTATACAAGATTTGATCCGAAGACTTTACAAATAGAATAACGTAATAGCTACACAATATATAATATAATATAATATATATATAAATATACATATATAGGCAGTGGCGTAGCAAGGTACCCGTGGGCCCGGGTTCAAGAATGTGTTGGTGGGCCCCCCCTCCCCCCCACACACACATAAAAAATATTTTGTGTGAAAAAGAAATCCACTAGTTTGTATGTATCGGTACATATACTAAAAGACTTTTTGATTTCTACATAGTGTGTATTCATTATTGAAGCTTTGCTATTTCTTAAAAAAAAATCGTTTTTGCAAAAAAGATATTTGCCTACAAGTGAATCTCACGTGCTTTGTTGCCGGCAAACTATCGATATGTTTTGATCAATAGTCGAGATCGCGAAATTAACGAGTTGTAAAATACTTTCTGTACCATTTTTGTTTTCTTGGTAACTAATATAAAAAATTAGTTTTATATTTTTTTTGGGGGGGGGGGGACATGTACGTATTCGTTCTCTCAGGAATGGATGGTACTAGGAAGGTAATTTCACTCGAAGATATTTCTTTGATTTTGTCCTTCCAATTCTTCTTCAACTTTTAGCGATGCCCACGGAAGTAACAGATTCTGCTTAAAAAAAAGTAATGTAAAAGATTCTCTACACGATTTTCTTGCTGATTTAAATCTTGAGCTTTGCTGTCAATACTTTAGCTTACTCACAGTGAAACTTCAAGTTCCCTCCAAGCAAGCGATGTGTAGCCGAGAGGTTAAAACCGCTTGGCTGCGGCTTGGCCACCTTAAAAGGGGGTTTGAGTTCGAAACCCGACTCTTGCAAGTTGTATTTGCTGAGCACCTAAAGGCAGCTCGGAAACCTCCCAGATATCTCCTTCCCACACTGTTCCACAGAAGAGATTGGACCACTGAGCGTGCTGTAAGCATACAAGATGCGGTATAGAAAAGTAATTTAAAAAAAAAGCGATCACCGATCACATTTGTGCTCTGGTTGATTCAATTTTCGATTCTAACTTCCACCATTCATTGAACTCATTGCTGGATTTAAATGCAGATCTAATATTTGATACGAAAAGAGTTGAAAAGAGTAGGTAAAGGAATAACAATTTTTTTAAAAACTTTCGCACCGTTTGGCATTTGTCTGAAGAACCAAATATTTGAAAGCTTTTTCACCTTCTCTATTGCTGGTTCTTTTTACATTACAGCATTAAACAAAAATTTAATTTGTAATTCAATCATTGACACATCAATAACCAATGCATTGAACAATGAAGCAACATTCTGTAGGGCTTCAAAAAAGTGTTAAAGTGCATTGCCTTCAGAGATTTGGTAAAATTTGATTGAAGCTGGTGTAAAGCTATCATTTAATGACATTTAAAAAAGAATACAAGTCAAAATAAATTACCAAAACAAAACAAAATGCATGTCTTTGTTTATTTAAGTATAATGTATAGTTTTACTAAGAAAGTTTATCCTCAGTTTGATGCCCCACCACTTGATGCCCTGTGCGGCCCGCACCACCCGCACACTGCAAGCTACGCCACTGGTTCGGGGCGAAGCCCCAACGCCAAAAGCGTTTTCTTGCATTCTTCACTGCAGAAACGCATTCTCATAGCATCTACAACTCATTATTCATCCTATTAAAAAAGGACCTTTTGAATAATGTTTTACTTGAAAAATATTCTAATTGAATTTACAGGCCATTTGTACAATGCAAATACAACTGATTAGTTCATTGAAAAGATAATATACCCCACATATTTAGTTTAAGACTTTGAGGATCGCCGCAGAAAAAAAATATTCGAAAAATACATTTAAAAAAATATATCATTTGTAAGTGATACATTTTATTCAATAGGCATGTTTGTTACTTTGTTTTGTTACAGAACTATAATTCGAAGCTCTAAGCTAAAACATTCGGAAGTGGGAGGAGAAATGAAGTGGACCAATTAGATTCAAGAAGGCCTATATATTGTCAGTTATAGTCCCTATTTTTGTTTGTATAGGCCTACAATAGAAAAATATTAGTAAAGTTTGGAAAAGGGTGACTAGGATATAATATTTGGGTTCAGAACTCTTCTCTATTGTTACTCTTTGTAAAAACATGGGTTAAAGGGAAACTCTCATAGTTTTTCAAATTTGAGTTATTGACATATTTAAATTCTGCGTAAAAAGTTGTAATAGTAAACATTATATCATTTTTTATTTAAATGCTTAGAAAATTTTATATTTAATAAATTGGACAGTAAATTTGCCACGCCTCCTAAAAAACGGGGTTCTTTGAAATTCTGTTTTTATCTTAGACATACGTCACTTCCATCAACAATACTGAAAGGGAAACTAGATTTAACCAATCGTATCGCTTCTTTCTTACAGTAGCTGTCAGGCTCTTAAGCTTAGTGACGGTATAGTCCAGAGCTATGCAATAGTTTTATATATATATAGAGAGATGTAAAAGCATTAGGATAACCAACTCGAGGAAAAAAAAACATTTTCATCTAAACCTCTCCCTATCCCAAAAAGTAAATATATCGTGTGTCTGACTGATTCGAACAAACTGGTCAGTGTAAGGCTAGTCTTAGACTACGTGTAGTCGGTCATGACAAGACAACCAAGCGATAATGTTTGTTGTGTGTTAAGTGGTCAGGAGAGAAAATATACACTGCCGTGGTTAGTCAAGCATGTCAATCTCCTTTTAATACGCATTTTGTTCTTTGCTTACAAGATCCTAGATCTAACCGTATAGACGGCGAATTATTTTTTTAATGAGAATTTGTATCTATGGTCTCACTCTATAAAATGAGTCAATAGATTAAATTAATAGGTTAGTGTGACGTCACATAGAAACCCGGTGAAAGTCTGACTGTTTTGGATGCGCAGAAAAATAACGTCAGAAAAACATCAATTACTAAGTTATTATTTCAAATAAAAAAAAAGAATAATATATTTATTATCTGTGAATCAAAACACATATTATATCAAAAAATGTCAAAACCGTCGGAGTTTCCCTTTAATGATTTGATTTTTATATAAAGTTTGATACGTCGTTTAGGATATTTTAATAAAATTTGTTTTTTACCAATTTTTTTTTTTTTACAAAAATTGCAGTGTAGGGCAGGTCACAATTCGTCGTCATGGGACCAGGCGATATAAAGCCCCTATGCGCCACGCATTGCCCTATTTTTTATAGTTCAATAGGCCTTCTGCTATTTGCGATATGGAGCCCCATAAAGTCCAGATATTGTATGTAACTACTAAATATTTCTTATAGGCCCTAAGCTAGAGCTTATGTTGTGTAGAGGTAAATCCGGCTCTACCCCATGGCTGTTACACCATCGGGTGTGGGCCCCTATATGGTCGTGGGCCCGAGTTTATTGAACCCCTTCGCGCCATGGATGCTACGCCACTGTATATAGGCCGATATACAATCTACATATACAAATCTCCGTCTTATCTTTTTCTTTGTCAATTCAGTTGTAAATTTAACAAGTTTTGTTTCCTGTGAGATCTATATAGGCCTAACAAGTGGGGCTAGGGATAGTTGATTAACATTCAATACAGACAAAGGCCCAGTAACTCAACATGGCTTTATATCTTTCAGTGACGTACCAAATCTGCCCCAGGGTGTTTGCATGGGCTGGTAACGAGAGTCTTTCAACAAGGGTGTGGCTGTGGGGGCGTCCCACGTGCTCCATGTGGTGTACTGCTAGAGAGGTCGCATCAATCACAGCTCTGAGCTTTGAACTGGCCATTTCAGCCCGAGGGCGAGTGTTCAAGTCTTGGAAAACTTGTTTGTACCTCCTCAAAACATTGTAGAGGTCAGTGAAGTTTCCCTAAACAAAAAAAAAAACCCAGTAAACTTTTAATAAACGTGTTAGGGGTAGTAAAGAAAATTAAAAATGGATATTGGCTATAATACATATAGCACTGAACCATAGTTTAAACAAAACAAAAATACAACCTATTAGAAGTCAGAAAGGCACTAAAATAAATGCACATCTCTTATTCTATATACTAGAATAAATTCATACAAGTGCCATTAGAGCATGGAATTAACATGCATGCCTAGATTAACAAAGAGATGTGCATAGGATGTAATTATTCTCGGTTTTCAAGGAACGGGTTTAATTTATAAAATAAGAAATAAGATTAACTGGTACTTTAACATTAGAACAAAATAAGGAAATTAGACTGAATAAGAAAGAGTCCGCCTTTTTATTCTCAACGTTTAATTAAATCTATGAACATTTTGTGCTAATAAAACATGCCAGGCTATATTGTGTATTTTTGTTTAAACACGAAAGCTGAGATAAATGTTTGAATGAAACGAGTCTGTAGTACAATGGAATAGGAAGAAACTTCCCGTGGTTCGCGTGACCTTCTGCCGCCTGTAGCGAGCGGGCCCAGGACAAGAAGACCGAGAGTTCACGAGCGACACAATTGTAGTGATTGTCGTCTGCATTGTGGAAACTTCTTAACGGTCAACGGAATAATCGGAATGCACAGTCGCCTTGATTTATGAATAGAATTTTTCGAAGATTGAGATATTGGATACCAACATGAGTATATCAGTCCTTTCTCAGTATGGGAGCATTTTATGACACCGAGCGCTTAAAACAGACACGGGAACTCTTTTGTTCCCTTAACAAGTATACTATTTCATCACAAATCCAATTTTTTAATGTTAACCTCCCAAGAAGGCATACTTATACGTGAATCTGTTGTATGGGCATATACATCGTTTGGTTTAAAATGTTTTCTTATATATATTGTAGAACTGTAAGAAACTTTTCCTCAAGGATAACAAAAGGTATTATTATTATAAATATTATTGTATAATTATTAATTTTATTAACTTGCTAAAACGTAAACTTACCACTTCTATGGGAAGATGTGACAGACTCGTCAACTCTAAGTTTGCACTATAATTTTCCTGCAAAAAAAGGTAATGCAACCATTATTTAGAACTCTATCATCGTGGTAATCTGACTGTTTATTCCTTGATCTATTATTTTCTCATTCTGGCTACTTATATAGTCTTTTTTTTGTGTGTCTATTTCAAGTTTTAAAATTAGATCAGCTAAGTTTGAAGTTGTTTTTCTTTAAACCCCGGTCTGCCATGTTCAAACAATAAAACTTTTTTTTGGAAATGATGTTGATGTATAAATGTGAAAGATTAAATAAAAATGTATCACTATGGATTATTGTTAATGTCGTAAAGTACGAATTTATCCATATTACTGTCAGTCTTCTCACGTGGTTTTAATAGGGTACTCTCGCGGTAAGACCGTCAGAGCACTCATCTAAACAAGTGTCATATCCGAGTAAAGAAAATTTTCTTAATCAAAGGGAGTTTGTGTTAAATGGAAACTCGAAAGAAGCAGCGCACTTGCAATTTCACTAACTCACACCTAAATAGCATATACTGTTGGGGCAATCGGATTTCCAATGGTGGTTTTAGTTTTTGAAAGTGACAGGCGGAAGACAGTCAGACAGCATTAAACCTATAGCAAAATATTTCCCTACAGAAAGTCAGGTGCTGAAAATTAAAAAAAAAATAATTCCGTTTCCATGACAACCTTTAAAGTAAAAATGATTTGGAACTACCATTGATGAAACGATCATAAAACTTTTGGTAAGCAGACGATACTCTGATAAACTCTAAAAGCCAGTTTTGTACAAATTTGCTGAACTTTCTTCAATGAAAACATTGCCTAAAATTAAGACCACAAAGACTATTGCTTTAAGAGAGATTCAGTTCTTACCACGTGACGAACCAGACGTGATCCAGCAGACGAACAGTTGCGAATGTATTCCCGGAGACTCGTGCTGCACAGGTTGTGACTGGAATGTGACATGGCGGTGTTAGAGCACAGTGACAGGACACCTAGAGACAGAAGTGCACTTCTATTTAGTGATTGATTATATCGATCAATGTTGTGATTTGCATATGTTTAAAGCGTACTTTGAAACCAATATATGTAATGGATATGATTCTTTGGACTTGTGAATCGATGTCTTGTTCATTAGGTGGCAGAAATATCTTTTTTTTTTAAAGTATCAAACAGAATGAGGTATTATTTCACTAATTCAGCATATTCTTTTTCAATAATCTAGTCAATAATTTCTTTACAAAACCTTATTTACAATTCTATTATAACATTTCTTTGTTCATTATGTTCATTATATCTTTGTTCATTATATCTTTGTTCATTATATCTTTGTGCACTAATACGTTTTTTTTTCTCTCAGTTTTTCTTTGCTATTTTTAAAACCATTGAAAATATCTAGACATTTCACATGATACTTCTCGGGTTGGTTACTGTTTTCTTAGAACCCAGCCATCAAAAGTAATTTTGTGTTGGTATTTTTGTTATTATAATCTTATTTAGTATCCTACTAGCCCAATTTTAGACTAAATGGCATTCTTTGAAAATAAAACAGAAGTGCGATGTTATAAGCAAAACTCAAGTTAAAGCTGAATAAATCTGTTTAGGGATTTTGTTTTCAGCGAATGCCCAAATAAGCTCAAATGAAAACAATTTTTATAATAAGAGAGGATCTTTATGCCCGTCTGCATAGTATGCATGATTACAGGTATTTAATAATAATAATATATAAAAGGTTATATTAATCATATAGGTTATGGCTGAAAAAAAAACGATACTTTTATTTTTATACTGCTCATAACTGCTGTATAACTCAAAGAAATATCTCTTTTTTCACATTTTGTCTTGATAAGATCTTCTCTAGCGTCCAGTCTCTCTCTCTCTTTCTCTCTCTCTCTCTCTCTCTCTCTCTCAATATATATATATATATATATATATATATATATGCTGCTTATTTGTAAAAAAAAAAAAGGTGCCGGTATTCAGTGATGGATTGCCTAACTTTTAACTATAATAAATTAATAATGAACGTTAAAACGTTAAGAAAAGACTAATTTTCCCCCACTTTGAAAAGGTGCCGGTCCGGCGTACCGGTGCGTACCGTCACAAAAAAGAATCTATATATCTATGGAAGTTATAGTTCAATCAGAAGAATATAAAGAAAAAAAAAGTCGCCCTGATTATCTATGAAACAAATGCTACTGCCAGATATCGTAAAGCCTTACTAAGACAAAGCATTAAGAACAACATTTTCCCAAAGCTGTTATAAACGACAATAGTGCTTGTATATCGTAGAAAGAATCTCCACAAGTGTAGCTTTACGTAAGCTCTAGCGTATTTATATATGCACAGCATCTGAAGTATCAGATCGAGCTCTTCAGAGCCAAAATTGGACCAAAAAGTTGTTTTGGTTTCGCTAATTTAAAAGTTCAGCTTCGCATAAACCGAACTCGTCTAAGCGCCATTAAAAATCTGATTTAAAATTAGATTTATGCTAATTTAAAGGTACGGAAATTCCCTAATCTAACAGTCTTTGACAAGGTATGAATGAAAAAAAAAAAAACAACTCCCGTCTGCTATTTGTTGGTTGAAAATCAATAGAGTTGCGGTTACTTGACCTTGTCGAGTGACAACAAGAGGTTTTTATGATTGCCTCTGACACAACTTTACGATTCACTGTCAATGAATGGAGACGAATAAAGAGAAAAGGAATTTGAAAAAAAAAATTGAAACAGAAAAAAAAAGAAAGATGTTTAAGTATAACACGTGATCAGTCCTAGTTTATTATTCACTTGTCGATTGGCTTATTTACTTGGTCGAAATGTCGCCCAGGTATTTGGTTTTTCATGTGGCGCAGAGTAACTCAGAACTTTATTTTTCTCAAAAAATAAAAAAATGAAGCCAAATCACGCAGGCCAAATAATTTTTCCACTTGAAACTTTGGTTTGGCACCCAAAATGTGAAAGTACATACTTGTGTTGGGAGAGTTTCTGACTTTGACTGAAAACTCCTTCTAGTTTAAACTCAACATATAGAAACAAGTTTTTCTCAAGAATAATAAAAATATATTTTCTTCTTCTTCCCTTCTCTAATAATACTGGAGTGAGATTGGAACATTACATAAAAAAAGAGTAAAGTTCCCCTTTCAGACCTTGTGGTCTATAGGGCAGATGACATCAAGGTCATCTGATTCTGTGGCCTACAGTTAACAAGGGTGTCATGTGGCCAGCACAACGACCAACCGCCTTTACTTTTCCCCAACTAATGTCAGTTACTCAACTCCGTAACCATTGCCAAACATGACGTTTTGGCGCAGAAGTTTTTTGCGCAGCCGTTTTGACGCGAAAAGTTCACATATGTTCATTTTATAATGTCCTTTAAAAAGAATAAAAACTATTTAACTTGTATGTGTGTTGATGTTTAAATTGTTTAAAATGTAAAGAACACAAGTTATTTTGTGCTTATTAGATTTGGGATTTAAGTTTGTTGTGTAATTAGTGATAATTCACTACATGTGTGTGTGTGGCGGTGGATTTCAGTCCACTGGGTTGGAACCCGGGACATTCGAGATGATATGTTCCCAGCTCATACAATACGACCAGGCAGACATCCATAGTTCACAACATACGTTCATGAAATTGTCAAAGTTATTCAAACTTTCGGGAGAAGTGAGAATGTACACTAAAGCATAGTAAAGTGAAAAAAAAGTTTATTATAAAAAGATTATTTTTTTCTAAAGAAGCAATATAACAGTAACACCAAATTTGCTTCACCAAAACGATTGTTACGCCGTCGCGTACCGTCACGCTTGTTCTAAACCCTTGCCTATCTAGGTTGTAGGTTTCAGGTGAATATCTCTCTGGAGTTTCTCACACAAAATTTTCTAATAACTATATACGTTACTTTCATCTTTTGGTAGTTCCTCGCAACGCCAAAGTCTTTCTCTTCGTCATTTTTAGCTGGATTAAACTACGACCTAAAGTGAGATACTCTCACGGTCTATCCAGCATCTCCACCATGCACCGGAGTCAGGATGAACGTATCCTGAAATTTATTCTCTCTAAACAATTCGCGATGGGCACAAGAAAACTTGTCCCCACCTCCGATATGTGGATGTTATCAAAGGAGACCTCAAAGCAGTGCCCTGGATAGCAACTCTTTGGAAGATCTAGCTTTAATCCGAGTTGTCTACGAGATAAACCCTGGTTGTTCTACGAGATAAACCCTTGGTGTTCTACGAAATAAACCATAGTTGTTCTACTAGATAAACCCTGTTTGTTCTACGAGATAAACCCTAGTCTTTCTACTAGATAAAACCCTGGTTGTTCTACGACTCAAATAGGTTAAGAACAAAATGAGTGGTAGATAAGCATGCCAGACGTAGGCACCATTACAATGGACAAGTGTCTCGAAGCTTCATTGCTGACCGCCTTCAGTCTTAGAACCACCATGGCTCATCTCATAGAACACTTGTTCATGTGACTGTGGAACCCTAGTTTGGATAGACACTCCTGTCCACATAATATCGCATGTTAATGAGGCTTTCACTTTGCTGGTAAAGGAGCCAGCTATTTGTTACGCTTTTCTCCTAGAGCTGAGGCCCTTTTTTTTTTTTTTTTACTGTCCATAGCTTTCTTGGTCACCATCTCTCTCCACGTAGTGCGGCCTAGGGCTGTCTTTCAAATGGTCAGTATCAATGTTCAATGTTTTGAGGTCCCGTATTGTTACATACAGGTAACGGAGGTGGGGGCTGCCAATTTTTTTAAAGCCAGACTCGAATTGTCCGTAAGGAATGACTTTCGCGATGCGATTGTCCTCCATACGACGAACAAGTCCGAGCCAGCGCAGGCGGCACAAGGAAATAAGGTGCACATGTACAAATTAGTCCTAGCAAATGGAATAAGAAATGTGTCTTTAATATTTTTTTATGAGGATTTTATTGGATTTTGTTTTTGTATTTGAAGATTTTGGCTCAGTGGTTTCCGTATAATTACTACTTAACATTTTCATCTTCTTACCAACTGTGTTACCATAATCAAATGGGAATATTTGATTGTTATAAATCTCATTGCTCTACTTAGTGTCTTTTCTAGTTTCTTTTTACTAGAGTTTAAAGGGTCCTAAACAAAGTATGTACATTCTTTTATTGGCCTAACCTAGGTTAAATAGCTTTTTAGTGTCATCTTCATGTTTAATTTTTAAAATTTCTTTTAATAAATGCTTGTTTGAATTGTAAAAAAATAATTTCATCAACAATATTGGGGATCCATGATAATGATTAGTCTATTATTACAAATAGATGTTTTGAGTTTATACAATACCTCTATTCAAGTCAGAATGTTATAGAAACTAGAACCAGCAGGAACCAGCTTGGACGCTGATCACTGAGCACAAAAAATGACTCTTAACGATTTTCCTAGAAATTAACCTTTACTTACTTAGACTTAGGTCCTCCCGCGCCGTTCGGCGCATTGGGCGGCAAGCTGTCTCCATAATGATCTGTCATTGGCAATGTCTGAAGCCTCCTCCCATCTGGTGTCCACTGTTTTGAGGTCCTCCATGAAGGTATGACGCCAAGTTATACGAGGACGTCCCTGTTTGCGTTTTCCTCGTATTGGCCTCCATGTCATCGCAATTCTTGGTATGCGTAGTTCATTTTGTCGTAGAACATGTCCCGCAAACCTCATGCGACGTTCTGTCACAACCTCACTGAGTGTTCGACTCCCAGTTCGGCATAGGATTTCCTTGTTTGAGACCCGATCTGTGTAACTGACTCTCAGAATCCGTCTCAGCCATTTTTGTTGAGCCACATTTAGTCTCTTCTCAATTTTGACAGATGACTTCCATTAAACAGAAATTTAACAGTTGATGTCTACTGCTGAGAAAAGAATTACTAACTCGTTGGCCACATGAACCTCTTGTAATGAGTATTCGTATTATTATTATTATTATTAAATATCAGGTGGCCGAGCCTTGCTCGGTTAAATAATTTCATATACCCGAAGTCATTTTTGGATTTTTTTTTTATAATTACGAAAATGAACGATTGGATAAAGACTACTAATTCGAAAAATTTCTTTAGTATTCTGTTTGTTCTATATGTAAATTGGTACGTTCAGACATTTAATTTTGGAATTAGTATATTCAATTATGGCTTTAGTACGAAACATCGAGTGACGCAAATTTCTACGTTATTGGGGAAAACTTCAAAGACTTTCTTACAAGCCAATAATAGTAGGCCTACGATAGTTTTACGATAGTTTTACGCTGTCTAGACTGTAGGAGGACTTAAGAGACTTGATATTTAATCGCCATGTACAATTACATATAGAACAAACAGAACACTAAGACTGTCAGACCATAAGAAGTTCATACCGGCTTTTGCCATCCATCTATCCCAGTGGTGCTACTGGTGCTACAGCCCATGGAAGGATATGGCCTGCTTTTACACATCCCTCCATTCAGATATCTTCTAGGCCTTTCGTCACCACACCCTAACCCCATGTTTTTTACTAAGGTTTATAGTTAAATCAAAAGTGGCTGCAGCGTACGCAAACTCGTTGACCGCTTAGAATATTGTGTGTTGGTTTCCTTTTCGAGTCGATGTGAAGCTCGAAGTCGCAGATCCTCAAGTTTCCTTAAACGCTCCTCAGAATTTTCTAGCTTGACGATATTACTAATGATTGCATTTACGAATAATAACGTTATGTCAATAAAATATTAACTTCACGTCAATAATAATAATAATAATAAAATTATTATGTTTATATAAATAATGTTTGTCTAAATGAATCTATATAAAAGACCTTCTAAAAAAAAACAAAGATTTAGATCGAACAAAATTATAAAATATTTGTCTTCTATAAATTTAGAGTGGAATTGGCAATGCTGTTACATCTAGATCTAGTCTAGGAAAAAAAGCGATTGAAATCTGGCTGAAATCCTATAGCTCAGACGTAGACGTCTAGATCTATTTGTTTTCCTGAAAAGTTGTGAACATCTTTTCTTCTAGAAATTACAACAGAAAACCTATTAGATTATTATTAGATCTCTTCAACGCCGCAAACCTCCTGCTATTAGGGAAGAATAACGGCGAGCAACATGGCGGTTTTTTCGACGGAGAACTGAGAATCTAGTTGTAAGTCTAGAATCAAGACCTAGATCTAGACGTAGATTGTTTGTTTGTTGTTTTACATGTTTCGGATGTTCCTTCAGAATTGAAGATAGTTACTTCCTAGTCCAAACCTCCCGCAGGACGACGGGGGATGGGAGCGGGCAGGGTTTGAACCCGGGACCATCGATAAATCCAAACGACAGTCCAGCGTGCAAACCGCTCGACCAGGCAGACATCCAGATTCCAGATTCGGCGTCCATATCTTTCTTTTCGGCCTACATTATAGCTAATTAAAAATATACAATTAATCAAATTCTTATTTTAACGTGCCTTATAATAAAGGGATCAAGCGATTAATTTGTAGAAACACTTGGAAGCACTTGAGCGTCTTCAGATAACCACGTGCTTGATTGATGTTCACTGTTTTAAACCTTCAACTACGGTGCGCAAATATCTAGTTGTGTCTATTCATTCAAACGCGATAAAACTTGTTGCAAAGAAATGCTTTAGTGAACGGATGTAAGCCAGTGACGTAGGAGGTGTCAAGTTTTTTTTCCCTTTGACGTCGTGGGAAAAAATTTCATTCATAAATTCTCCATGTCATTCATAAAACCTTCAAACCAAAATAAGTTTTTCCATAATGAGACATTTTTCAAACCGATATAACGGTCGAACTCGAGTTTTCCCGATGTGGCCAATGAGCTGAGCATTTTTTTCTCACTAACATTTAGATACGTTGAAATTTTAAAGAAAATCGTTAGAGCCGTTTTCGAAATAGAAGAAATATATATATATATATATATA
>JADKLZ010000003.1:15631718-15644066 GCA_021533235.1 Biomphalaria straminea | reverse complement strand
CATTAGTCCCCCATCCTTCAGCTGATACATTATTATTATTATTATTTATTATTACATTTTTGGTTCTATTGCTAGCTGATTCACGGTTTCACGCCATTTCACTTATTTAAACTCTCTTTTTTTTCAGTTTTATCTAATCAAATGCGTAGTGGAAACGTTTTAATAAACCTTTTCCTTATTATAAGAACATCATTACATGTTGTTAGAAAATAAAAAAAAAAAGTTTAATTTTGAAAAGTGAACAATACAGAAACATCTGTAAAAGAAATCAATACTCTTGATTTATTTATTTCTCACACAGTATATAGATGTATAAAAATGCTGCCTGCTGGTCAATGAGTGTAATATACATGAAAGTAAAGAAACATTAATAATAAAATAATATCAAAATACACAAGTCCTACTGATTGCATCGAGAAATTATACACAATGGCAACATTTAGTTTGCTATGACATGAGTACAACAAAAGTATTTTAGAATCCTTAACAATTTGTTCACATCTAGAACACGTTCAAGAAAATAATTTAGTTCACCCCCCCACACACACAATTAATTCAATAATAAAATAATACCATTACATTTGTATTAATTTAGTTCACCCACAAACATGTAATTTAAAAATAGAATAATACCACTACTTTAATTCAGTGTGTTATTTTCATCATTTTGACTTGTTCCAAGACATTCCAATGTGGCCTCAAAACTTTCTCTGGATGACAACAATGTTGTTAGATCTAGGTCAAGGTTTGTCTTTTGGTTTGACCTTTGCTTTTAGGTTTGTATTTTTTGTGTGTGGGTGCATTTCAATTTAAAATATAATCCCTGTACATTTTGTTCTGAATATATTATCTATTCTTTTGACTTTCTTGTGGATTGTTCTTTGCTGCAGTCTTTTGTTTCCTTTCTTTCTGACCTTTCTTGAATTTCTTTTTTGGCTTTTCGTCTGCCGGACTTTTTGTCTCACTGGTTTGTTGACCTTTAATTTCATTTTTATTTCGACTTTTTTCTTTTTTCTTATCCATTTTAGAATTTTGTGTTGTCTTGACGACGGGTGTTGGACTAACAGAAACAGTTTCCGTAGTTGTATTTTTATTTTTACATTTAGCTCCCTTAGGAGTTGTGACGCACTTCCGACGGATCTTTTTTATGCCTTTCTTCTCTTTTTTTTTCAGATTCACTTTTTTGTCGTCACCCCTGTGACCTTGACCCTGTGTTGTCGTCACGTTCAAAAGATGATTTTGAGGCCTCACTTTCTTTCTTGTGTTGGTGTTGATAGCAGAGCCGTTTATTTGTATTCTTAGCTGACGAGTGTCGTTGCTCTGAGCACCTTGTACTCTGTTTGCTGGTATGTTAGGATCCTTTGATTTTGTTCTATTTGTGCTTGAATTATTTCTCCCGGACTTCAGAGTGGGACAGTTGTTACACATTTTTCCCCAACACTCTAAAGCGTAAAGAAACTCTTTCGCTACTCTGAGTGTCTGATGATATAAAGATTGGACACCGGTCACTTTGCCACACTTGCTCTCGTCTAGCGGTTCTCTAGAATACAAAGCTATTTCCGAGAGCTCGGAAGCAGAATTAATGTCTATAATCACTTGCTCTAGTAATTCAGAATAATTGTTAGCGTCTTGTGTCTCGTTTTTTGACCAGTTCTTCTGTAAAGATTTTTTTAGCTGTGTCATGTTCTTTTTGAAGCGATCAAACTTGGCTTTATAAACTGTGAACTGAAAAAGTTACAAAGATAATTGAATAGGAGACAAATTGAAATGTACATTCAATGATAAATAGTAAAAATGTTAATCAAATTCAAAACGATTTCCCCCCCCCCCCTTTTAAGTTTAATTTTATTTTAACTTGACATTATGAGGGTGTTTTTGTTTTTTTTTAAATTTATACACTGCACAATAAAATAAGTGGTTTTGAAGATGTGTTGGTTATTAACATACTAATCAAGTTAAATTAGAAGAAACATTAATTAATCATTATTGTAGTTCAGGCTTTATACGCAAATGTCCTTATATGTCTAGCGTTGTTTGGCTCACTTTTATTAAGAATTATTTTCAAGTATATACACCAGTTAAATAACACACATTATAACCTTTAATGTTTAGTGTTACATTCTATGCCTGCATCATACTATTCCTACATACTGATATAGTGCTAGGGATTGATGAAGTGCTACGACTTGTAAAAGTGTTACGAATAAATATTTTGCTATGAATTGATATAGTGCTATGCACTTACAAAGTGCTATGAATAGATAATGTGCTATCAATGTTATCTTGAGCTTGTTGAAGTTGGATGGCTCATATTTGCACGAGCAGAAAAAGGTAAAAGGAGTACAAACTGAGATAGGCGAAACTCGGGGGGGGGGGATAGTAAGTATCTTTTGTCAATGTTTGAAACATTTTGTGGTTGTTGTAATCTTTGTTGAATAGAAAAGTGAAGTCTTGCTTCAAGACCAAGTTGTCTCTCTTGTTGGATAGAGAAGTCTTGCTTCAAGACCAGGTTGTCTCTCTCGGGAGCACGTTATCCTGCCTCAACGTGGCGCTCCCGTGGAAACGGCTCACTAGAGGAAGTGGCTAGGCGAAAGGGTAACAAATATGATTCCCGTGGGAGTGCCCATGGGCGGACGAGAGTCTGCCCCTTCACGGTGCGGATTTGTAAGAAAGCTCCCACAAACCAGTCACAAATCCATGCGCTGTTCCTCAAGGGACCGTCTCATCAATGGCGGATTCCGCACAGTTAGCTTGGTACAACGAAGGTAGATGGTGGAGGCCCCCGGTGCCACCGAGTGGTATTGGAAACAGCAATGCCCTATAAGCATTGACTCGGGTCTCTCCCAGACAGGCCTGTGGTCCGCAGGTTTGTTTTTTTTTACTGTTTGTTTTTGTTCTCGGACGGATTCAGACAGGTTTTTTTTCAAACTTAGAGCTCGAAGAGCCTTCGGCTCAGCTCTTAGACTATTCACACGGTTGTCTCTCTTGTTGGATAGAGAAGTCTAGCTTCAAGACCAAGTTGTCTCTCTTGTTGGAAAGAGAAGTCTTCCTTAAGACCAAGTTGTCTCTCTTGTTGTATAGAGAAGTCTTGCTTAAGACCAAGCTGCTTCACAAAGTTCCAGTATTTCAATAAGAGTTGTCTAGTGCTAACATCATTGGACAAATGCAAACATTCCAGGGGTCAGTCATGACCTACTTTCATTCCTTAGGTAAAGGAATTAGACAAAGAAAGATTGTTGGCTAATAAATTGTAATCCTGAGATGTTTTCAAATATTTGTTGTTTTTTTCTTTTACAAATCACTTCACACCCAACCTTTACGGACCATTTCATTTATTCTGACGAGGATTTGATATGGTTGGAAAAAGATCCGCCCAAAAGGGAAATAATTATATTCTCATTAAAATCTTTAGAAGTACGAGAGGGACAATAATTGTGAAAGTGTGTGAATTAAAAAAAAATGTCTGCATGGCCCAAAGCGCTTGTGTTAGGGACAGCCGACTTAGTGCTAAAAGCAGATGAAATCTATGTTATATACTTACGTTATTTTTCCGACAGGTCATGGGACAAGTCCAGTGTATTTCCGTTGCGTTCTAAAATATTCAGATAAAGTTAAAATAGTAAGTACGTTATATCTAATTATCTTTCCATTTACAAGCAACAATACACACATATACACACATATACACACATATATACACAAAATACACACCAAAACAATAAAAACATGATTACAATATAGGTTTGCATGGTGTCAGACGTGAAGGTGATAATATGTTCTGTAGACACAGCGGGATAAGCTAATGACTCTCAAGTTTTTGTTGTTGTCTTGAATCCATCAAAGTTACTTCAATGGTACTATAGCAAGTGTTAAGTACACTGTCTGTCACGTGATCAAGTTTGTAGTATGAATGCATGTCCAGTTCACAGAGAACTGAGAGTCTTCCTCTTGCGTCATTTCTTCCCATAACTTAGCCAGTTCTTCTACTATGTCTACTAAATAGCCCCCCATCTATTGTCCCCATGAACCTCAGGACATTTATCAATATCAATATGTATATATATATATATTAGCAAATGTTCTATTTTATTAAAATATTTACATTTATACTGTTGATTTAAACTGTTCTACATTTAAATGCATTTATTAAAATATGTAAAAGATATAAGGACAGGATTTTACTTCTGCTAGCTTCTTGGGAAGTTATTCCTTCTTTACAGTCCTACTTTTTATAGTTAGCATAGGATCCCCTCGTCATTCTGTTCAGTATTCTGTTTTGATATCCACCCCTGTTATAGTATAACTAGATTAAGAAAGGATGGGATGCTGTTACATTCTTGTAGTCTAGTAATTCTTTACTAGTTTGATTATCCGCAACGATGTGATAGCTTACAGACTTTCAAATGTACGATTTACGTGAAAGACTTACCGTAAACTCGATGATATTCTGTACAGATGTCTTACAATGATCAACTCGTTCACATTTGATTAACATTTTGATGCCATCGTTTACGTCAGAACAGGCCGAACATGTAGAAATCAATATCAGGAGACAAAACCCTTGAAAAAATATCAAATAAACAAATGGGCCTTTTATTTTTTTGAACAACATATTGAGCAAAATCTTTCCCTTGAAACAGTCAAACAATTATGTCAATGAATATAAAATGAGGTAGCCTCTGAGCCATGGTCCACCAGACAGACAAACAATGACATAAAAACAAAATAGTTATAATAAAGGTATGAAGAGTTTCTCCTTTTCTGAAAGTCTCAGTTGGCAGCCTATGGAATAAAATCACTGATAGAACAACATTTCTCTTCAAGAGAAGACACACCCGTTAATAATTTGGAACAAACAAGATTTGAAAGACCGTCTTTTCAGTCTTTTTTATTAGTGGTATAATATTGCTATGGCTATTAGTCTTAATGTTGACCACTGGGAAGACATCGCCTTAGACCAGCATTATAAGGAAAGAGTGACAAGGACAGCTATGGACAGCTATGGAGGATGCGATGGTGTCGGACCTGAAAGAAAAAAGGCCCCAACCAAAAAAGGCGTTACATTCACCTGGTTGAGAATGTTTCCTCAGAGTTGGCTCTATAGTAACAAGAACAAGTGCTCTTTAAGACGAACCAAAGCTGTTAAGCGACTGATGTTAAAAAAAGTTCCACCTTTCAGACCTTGTGGTCTATAGGGCAGATGATGTAAAGGTCATCTGATTCTGTGGCCCACGGTTAACGAGGGTGTCATGTGGCCAGCACAAAGACCAACCGCCTTTACTTTTCCCCAACTAATGTCAGGTACCCATTAGAGCTGGGTGGACTCAAGGGCGCCCGAAATCCCGAAATAAAAATCCCAGTCTTCACATGATTCGAACCCGGGACCTCCAGTACGGAAGCCAAGCGCTTTACCGCTCAGCCACCGCGCCCTCTAAGCGACTGAAAGCAGAAACAAAATAACTTTGGAGAGAAGATCATTACGCCCTACACATTCTCATGTTTTAATCTGGTCATGTATGATAACTAGAGAATGTCAATAATGCATGTATTTTTTCTTAAACATATTTTTTTATTGAGCTGAAAAAAACAATTAAGTTTTTTTCCTCTCTATAGTGTAAATCCTACCCCAAGAAATGAAATGTGACATTTTATAGCTCAATTAAAGCCTTGCAAATACTAATTCTAATTTTCAATACAGTCGATGGATTGCTTACTAAAGACATTGAGATCTCTTTATATATGAAACCTAGTTTTCGTAGTCTATAAAAAGACTTGGTGATTGTGGCTTCCACATCTGTTTCTGTTTTTCACTCGACTAAAACACTTTCCGAAAATTGATCTTTCACCGCTGATCTATTGGGTAATTAAAACCTCAAGATTATGATCGACTCTGATCTGCAGGCTGGGGTACTTCAGAATAAAAGAAAAAAGTTATATAAAATTAACACTTCTTAAGCTATATTTAGTCACAGCGTGGGTACGGAATTATCCCTCTTGTTTTCTTGTTGTCTCTTGTCTCACTAGGGTTAACGATAGTACTAAGATGTATGTGTATGTGTGGATGTATGCGTTAATGTGTGTGTGTGTGTGTGGATGTAGTGCTAACCGCAGCTAAATTAAGAAAATTGATTTTGGAAAATCACTTCAAAATGTCATCAAACTTCCTTGATTCAGCCGCCTCTCTCTCCACTCTTCCCTTTTACGACTGTCTCATGCGCTATTCAAGGGTATGCCACTGTTGCAGACAGTTAGGGTACTCTGGGCCAAATAAAATGTATCGGCAATTTTTAATGGTAGAGGGCTAAAACGATCTAAAGCCTAGAAGTTTCGTCTTGACTATTGTTCTGTCTACATGGTTGTTTGGTAAAGTCAGTGTAGTTCCCTATTCCTGTCGACATGGTTGAAGGTAACGCAGAGTTCTCTATTGCTGTCTTTTTATGGGAAGTGAGAGTTCCGCTGAAGGTGGCACACTAGACATTTGTGTGGCCAAAATAACGACTGTAATGTAATATGTTATCGTGTGATTGTAAAAATATGTAACTTTGTAATTTAATGATGTAAACTTGTAGTTATGTTTGTTTATGTAGTTATGCAATTATGAACTAATTATGTAATTATAAAACTATGAAAATATTTAATTACATGAACATGGAAAAAAACAACAACAAGTAAATATGTAATTTTGTAAATATGTGTCAAAACTCTAACTATGTGAACATCTCATTATCGGAATGGGTTAAACCCAAAGCTTTATGCAATCCTTTAAAAAAATCATTTAGTTTCGAACCCTTGAACATCGGACTCCAAATATTCTAGAACAGAGAGGGGCAATCCTGGCAACATTTTTTTTTCTTTACTGATTTAAAAAAAAGTGATGATTACATAGTAAGAAATATTAAACGAAAAAGTGGAATTAATTAAATTAAATCCTATGTGAACAGTGCTGAACCAAATTTTAATATAACATTCTCGGGAATATTAGATTACAATACTAATTTAAAATACACACAACCGATACATACTTACAACAACGTAAAACCTATCGCATGAATATAATTAGTATCATATAGGGTTAGTACATAATAAACCATTTTTTGTACATGTACATAAATGTCCAATGTATACAGCAATGAATGTAGAATGACCATAGACCAAGAAAAAGTCTTTGACAGAGTGGACCAGGACTACCTCTTTAGCATACAAGACAAACATCGACAAGTCCCTGACAAAAATACATTCCATTGGTCTACACGAATAACGCGTCAGACAATTATCAATCAATCCCTTTTTAGGATCACCACTAAAAGATCGGTCAGTCAAGGGTGTCCCCTTTCCCCCCTTTCATACATCCTCTGCCCGGACCCCCCCCCACCATTAGAAAGACCCAGGTTACGTTAGACCAAGAATAAAAATCCCAGGGCCAAATCCTGTAGTTAAAATCAAGGCATATGCAGACGATACTACCTCTTTCCTCTTCAGAAAAAGGGTTATAATAATAACAATAATAATAATAATTATAAAAATAATAATAGGGACACATTTTCTGGGAGGGCTAGTAAGTTAAAAAGTAATATTCAGAAATCAGCTCTAATGGGGGTAGTTATGTGGAATATCCTCCCAGATTTCTCGTTTAGGCTTAAGATGGAAAAATGATGTTAAAATCTGTGGCAGCTAGTGGACTAACATCCGTCACTTTAATTATAAAATCAAAGCGATGAGATAGCAGACACGAAAATAATACAAGTTTCTAATATTTAGCTATGGCTAAAATTTATCGGTAGGGTAGTCAGGCTAAAACTTCCCCATAATTCTTATACTGTTTCGGTCCAAGACTTAACAAAATTCTCCCCATCCAAAACAGTACACCCCACTATTTTGGCAGCCACATCAACACCTTTTACACAGCGCATTAAGACAAACTTAATATAAAAAAAAAGCAAATTACACATCAAAATTCTATGAGTGTAGCCAAGCCAAGGGGTGTTTTAAGTCTACCCCCCTCCTCCTCCAGAATATGCCTCCTCTGTTTGGGACCATTCAACTCAAGAAAACATTAATAAACTGGAACAGACACAAAATAGAGCAGTGAAATTAATAACAAACGAATATTCACATTTGACTAGAGTAACACCTTTAGTAAAATCACTAAATTTAGAAAGCCTTCAGGATAGAAGTCTCAAAAGTAAAGTAGCAATGTTACACAAAACACTAAACAAAATTTAATAAAAACTCAAAAAGACACCAAGATAAAGGCACATTCCTCTTCTATATGTTAGGACAAATTTGTACAAATGCTCCTTCATCCCTAGTGCTATTAGAGCATGGAATGAGTTGCCTGAGCTAGCCAGGAAAACCAGTGACTTGGCAGAATTTACGTTATTGGTTAATATGCATGACTGAATGCATGACGTGTAGGACGTAATCATCTTCTTTCTTGAAGTAACGTCTGTATAAGAAAAGAAGATAAGATTTTTTAAAAGTTTAAAACCCCATCTGATGATTTTGAGTTTAAGTTCCCCCATACAGAGTTTTGAATAAAAAAAACAATCCACTGATATTTTTTTTAGTTAAAAAGCCCTCAACAAATGATTTTGACGATAAAACTTTTCGATATAAAATCTAATGCAAAGTAGAGTCACTTAGTCCCAAGAGCGTAGCACATTTCTACCAGTGGCTGGGCTCTATTAATAAAGTGTAGTAAATAGTCATCAGTCGAAATTGAAAAAGACTAAATGTGGCTAAAAAAAGATGGCTACGAATGATTTTAGGCGTCAGATCGGGTCTAAATCAAGCAAATGTCGAACTTGGAGTCGACCTCTTAGTAAGGTTTGCGGGACATGTTCGCCGACAATTGAATTACGCATAATAAGAGTTGCGATGACATGGAGGCTATTACGAGGAAAGCGCAAACAGGATCATCCTAGTACAACTTGGCGCCACACTTTCATGGAGGTCCTCAGAGCAGCCCTAAACGCCGAACGACGCGAGAGGAACTAAGGGTTTTGAAATAAAACTTTTTAATAGCAGGATAATGCATTGTAGATACCTCAGAATATGTATTTTAATGGCTTTCAATACCGTACAAAGATCTTGTCGAAGATTGAAGGGTCAGAATGTAATAAAGATTAATTATGTACACACACTCACAAACAATCATGCTAATCATTTAGTTCTAATTAATTAATTTTGTTTTATAGTGCATAAAGGGAGTCTCTGCCTCAGCTCTTAAGGCTATCATACAGCTACCCATAATGTACGAGCTAGACGAAATACCCACCCTGCTAGAGCTCAACAAAGCCATAGACAACATGGCTGCCCGCAAAGCACCCGGATGCGATGGCATCCCCCCAGATCTTCTAAAACAGTGTAAAACTACACTAATCCAACCTCTACATGAACTGCTTTGTAAATGTTGGCAAGAAGGTGCTGTGCCACAGGATCTGAGGGATGCAAAGATCATCACCCTGTACAAGAATAAAGGCGACAGAAGCGACTGCAACAACTACAGGGGAATCTCTCTCCTAAGCATCGTAGGCAAAGTCTTTGCTCGAGTGATACTCCCCAGGCTACAAAAACTTGCTGATCGAGTCTATCCAGAATCACAGTGCGGCTTTCGCTCAGAGAGATCCACAATTGACATGATTTTCTCTATCCGTCAACTTCAGGAAAAGTGCAGAGAGCAAAGAATGCCTTTGTACATCGCATTTATCGATCTGACCAAAGCCTTTGACCTTGTCAGCAGAGAAGGCCTCTTTAAAATCTTAGAGTTAATAGGCTGTCCACCCAAGCTGCTAAATATCATTGTTTCTTTCCACCAAAATATGATGGGTACAGTACAGTTCAATGGCGCCTGCTCCGAAAGTTTCAATATAAACAGCGGTGTAAAACAGGGATGTGTCCTTGCCCCAACCCTTTTTGGAATACTCTTTTCAATGCTAATCCACCACGCATTTGATAATTCCACCGAAGGCATATATCTCCATTCCAGATTCGATGGCAAACTCCTAAATATCGCTAGACTGAGGGCCAAAACTAAAACCAGAACAACCCTCATAAGAGACATGCTCTTCGCGGACGACGCAGCGGTTGTGGCACACTCACAAGAGGAACTTCAGTTACTGATGTCCCGCTTCTCTCAGGCCTGTAAAGAATATGGCTTAACTATAAGCACAAAGAAAACAAATGTTATGGGACCCCCTGCTACAGCACCACCCTCCATCCTCATAGATGATAACAAGCTAGATGCTGTAAATGAATTCTGCTATCTAGGATCCACAATTCAAGACGACCTTTCTCTAGATGAGGAGATAAAAAAACGTATAGGGAAGGCTGCATCGACCTTCGCTAGACTTAGGTCAAGAGTTTGGGAAAACCAGAAGCTAACTACAGCGACCAAAATGGAAGTCTACAAGGCATGCGTTATGAGCACGCTGCTGTATGGCAGTGAATCATGGACCACTTATGCAAAGCAAGAGCGAAGACTGAACTCATTCCATTTGCGATGTCTTCGTAGGATCTTGAAAATCACATGGAGAGAAAAAGTGTGCAATACAGAGATCCTTGCACAAGCAGGTATTCCCAGCATCTTTACAGCCCTCAGACAACGCCGCCTGCGTTGGCTTGGACATGTTCGCCGGATGGAGGACAATCGCATACCGAAAGTCATCCTCTACGGACAACTTGCGACAGGCTCAAGAAAAACTGGTCGCCCCCACCTCCGTTACATAGATGTAATAAAACGCGACCTCAAAACAGTGGACATCAATACTGACCAGTGGGAAGACATAGCTCTAGACCGCACCAGATGGAGAGAGACAGTGACCAAGAAAGCTATGGACAGCGAAAGAGCATGGGCCTCAGCTCTGGAAGAAAAGCGGACAACGCGGAAAATGGCCAGCTCCTCTACCACTGTAGCGAAGACCACCTTTACCTGCAATACTTGTGGACGGGAGTGTCTCTCCAAAATAGGGCTCCACAGCCACAGGAGGAAGTGTGCGAGATGAACCATAGTCGTTCTACGACTGAAGGAGGCCAATGAAAGGGAGATAAACTCTGTAATTTTCCTATTAATTGCAGTACTTAGCGGCTCCTTCCCTTTGGTTAGCTTTATAAAAAGTTTTTTTTTTTTCTACAACTTGTTTTTAACATTTTTTTTTACAACTTGTTTTTAACATTTTTTTTTACAACTTGTTTTTAACATTTCTTTCTACAACTTGTTTTTAACATGCCATTACTCTGGCTTATGACAAAGTTCACCACCATAGTTTACTTATAACATTAGAATATTTTGGCATAGCTGGTACATTGCATCAGTGTATTGACAATTCTCTGATAGGGAGAGAACAAACTGTAATAATAAATGGCTCTAAATCAACATCAATAACAGTAAACTCAGGTATACAGCAAGAAACAGTCTTAGGTATTGGTCCACTAATATTTTACTTTTAGTTTTATCGGGAATTTCTTTTGAGCGACGCGACTATTTATAGAACTTTGTTGAACAGAAATAGGTAATTATGGGAGATATGAATTATGGGATATTATATTAACGTACCCACCTTAGTGCTTTGGAGCGCGACGAGTTTTATTTTTAGAAACTGTTTGCCATTTGGACTGTGCCCCTTCTTTTTGTAGTAAATTATACCTTCATGTTTTAGAAGTCTTTTCAAGTTATTTCATTATTATGTATGTGTTTTCGGACCGCAAGTCAAATTGTGATTTGAAAATAATTAAGTATTTCTACTTTAATTTCTAGATGTCTAGATCTACATCAAGAATCAAGCAATCTACATTTCTCCATCTTGTAAATCACACAAATAACAAAGTTGATCACTCACTTCCTCAGAGAACGGGAGAACATTGAGAACAAGATTCTGAATCTGAGGTACAATGCTGGAGAACGAAGTAAAGCTGCAAGACATCTTGCCACTATATTGCCAATGCTGGAGTGTATACGTGGCTTTGCAAACAATTTAACTTTGAGAAAGTTTATGTGTGAGTGTACATCTGGTAACTATGGAAGTATCTTTGCGTGTTTTTTTGAAGTGCACTTTTGGATGTAAATAAATGATATATTTTGAAATTATTTATTACATAATGTTTGCATATTTATATTTTAAGATATCTAAAGTTTTTCCTGCAAAAAAGACTGAAAAATAATGCTGACATTAAAATAAAACAAAAATTATTGGCTGCATTAATGTTAAGATATCTCAAGTAGCTCTAGAAAAATGACTGAAAAATATTTTTTTCCGTGTTATTTTGTCGTCTCTGTTTTGTACGCGATATTTTGTCGTCTCTTTTTTGTACGCGATATTTTGTCGTCTCTATTTTGTACGCGATATTTTG